>JAVSCE010019908.1:0-173709 GCA_032199065.1 Smutsia gigantea
ATCCTGAAAGGTCTGTTGCCATGACCACATCTGTCATTAATTACTATATTGGTCAAGATTCTTGTTTGCGAATAACAGAATTCACTTTGGCTAGTTTTAGCTGAAACAGATTTAACAAATAGGTAGCTCAGGAGACCAATGGGAAGGCTAGAGAAAACAGCTACCTTTCCATAAGTAAAGTCCAGAGCCACACTGAAGAGCTAGCCTGATAAGAAATTACCATTACTGTTGCCAGCTCCAGAACCAAGCGACCGAGCTGGCCTAAGGAGGAAACTCCTGGGGACCACCCTTAAGAGTGGAGGTCTGAAAGTGCTCTGCCTACTGCATATGCACAAAAGAATGGAGGACGAATAGTATTTATTCTAGTTTGAGGGAAGAGCTATCCTAAAGTGTTGAATACCTAATTCCAAAACAGTGCTGAAAGTGTTATTTCCAGATAATTAGGTAAGAATATAGGCACTGCCTCTCTGTTAAGAACTATGAATTATAAGTAACCATTGTAACTACTTCAAGCAACAAAATGCTCTAGATCGTTGTAGTAGGAAGGATGCAGATGGCCCCAAGATTCTGTCCGCTGGTGCACATGCCTCCAAATTCCCCTCCACCGGAGTGTGGGTGGGAACAGTGATTATGATGGGATATCACTCCCATGATTAGGTTACTAACTGATGTCGAGTTGATCGTAAGGAAGATTATCCTGGCTGGGCCTGACTTAATCAAATGAGCTCTTTAAAGGAAGGTAAAAAAGCATCAGTAGAATTTTTTCTACTGGTCTTGAACACAAGCAAACTGCCATGTTGTGAGAGAATAGGGCTTATGGCTAAAACCGGAAGACCCCTGGCTGACAGCCAGCAAGAAAATGGGGACCTTGGTCCTATACCCCATAGAGTTGAATTTTCCCAACAATTTGAGTGAGCTTGGAAGAGGGTCCACAAATAACCCAGGATACCCTACTGGACGTTGGGCCCTGCAAGTGTGAGGGGACAAATGGGCTTGTGTAAATCACTAAGTGTGTGATACTTTGTTATACAGCAATAGAAAACTAATACAGTGTGGTTAGGAGCTATCATTGAGAGAATTTTTCATCACATAAAATGCTTCTTCAAATCTCTTTGGGTTTGCATTGGGAATGGAGACTTTCTCAGAGATATGGGACAGGAGAAGAATAAACTCAGTAATACATCAATGAATCCACTGAATACCTCTCTTCTTCAGACATAAGATTCTTAAGCTCTGACTAGTGATTTAGAGAAATAAAACCCAGATTTTGGGGTTAGTCAAAAGGCCTGCCTCCAACTCAACTCCCAAGATCTACAACAGAACTTGGTCCATTATTGCACATTTTAAATAGTAGCTGTTAGCACTATTGTTTTATATACATATACAAACATTATTAATACTTTTCATACTTTTTTCAATTCTAAAATTTAGAGGTTTCTATTGCTTCCACTGTTAAGGCTTAAAGTCCATTTGCTTATGTGAACAATATTGTATGTATGCATATTCTTGAGCACATGAATTCTTCATGTTAAAAAACCCAAAACTTTTTAATGTACTTCCTGTCAATCTTCAAAGGAAAGAAAAATGTAGTGCCTATCTTCTTTTTCATGTCCAAATTTATTTTACTGAAATAAATGAAGACTGAATAGTAGCATTAGTATTTTTACTTTCTTAATAACTGGATCATATTTTCGAATGATTGATCTGATTCACCAACAGATGATTTGATTTCAAATATTGTTTGAAAATACCTAATGGCTGTATAACAGAATGTTTAACCATGCTTTGTAGACCTATCCCAATTTTTAAGCTTCAAGATGTTGAAAACCTTTATATTCTCTGCTACTATTTATCAGATCACTTAGAAGTTAGAAATTATCCTTGGCTGTGAATAACAGACACCAGAAGAACAGAAGCTTGAACGATTTAGTTTTTTTCACATTGTGTGATGTCTGGAGCAAGGCGTTACGGGGCTGGTATGGCGGTTGCCTGCTACCAGTATAATCCAGGCTCCTTCTGTGCTTGCAGTCAGCCACCCTTAGTGGATGCTTGTCACCTCATGAGCCCAAGCTCACTGCAGCATTCTGACATCACATCTACTCTCCAGGAAGGAAGGCAAGGAAGGACAAGGGAAAATACTTGGTAGCTGGGTCCATACTGTTTTTAAAGAGGTTTCCTAAAAGGTTCACCCAGTGACACCCACTTAACATATCACTGGTCAGAACACATGGCCACTTCTCTCTGAAGCTTAGTTATTTTGTTTTTTAAGTCCATCACTTGTCTGTACCAAATGGAGGAAGGTAAAATTGTTAAGAAGCTTAGTTTGTTTTGTTTTTTAGTCCATCACTTGTCTGTACCAATGGAGGAAGGTAAAAATGGGAAATGATGAATTTTTGCCACATACAGCATGGACACATGTTAGTATTATTTAAAGAAGGAAAGCCATTTAAACTCTCTAGCTTTGAACTGGAAAACAATAAAACCACATCAGCATTTCATGGCAGAGCTGGACACTGTAAAGCTGTGGCAGTACAGGACAGTAGTATATCTTGACACTAAAAAACTACAGAAAACTTTGGAATTATGCAAAGAAAACAGGGAGTTCTAAATAAATGCCATTGGAAGAAATGGCTCATAACTAAAATGATCAAAATCCAATATACCTCTTGTGGGTTCTTTGTTAACTGTTGATTCTCATTAAGTGCAGATTTAGAAAGAAAAGTATTGAAATACTCATTTTTTTCTGAAACAAAGATAAATATTAGTATTCCAGTTCTTGTAGACATTTATATAGCAGTAAACCAAATGTTCTAAGGGAAAAAAACCTGTGGAGTGATAATAGACGAAGAACACCATGAAAATGCTCAACACTGAGATGTGCTTTTACAAAGTATGAACATACCATTTTCTTGAATGGGAGAACAGTAATCAAGATGAGAATAATCTTTTAGGTATAAGCTCAGTACAGTTGGATAATTTATTTTTGCCCATTGAGGAAGCAAGTTAGTTTCAGCCTATAATTTTTGAGGTGGGGAGGGAAAAATGGTAAGTGAAAATATGAATGTTCTCATTTCAACAGCTGTTATTCAGCATGTCATCAATAACAACAAAAATCCCTAGAAGGTAGCATTTTTCAAACCTACTAAAATATACTTAGTCTACTAACAAGCAGGTAAAATTTATTTGTTCCTTTGGTTTCCTTGTCGGTAAAGTAGGAAAAACAATTGTACTTAACTTTACAGAGTTGTGAGAATTAGAAGAGTTACCATGTGAAAATCACATAGGGTGGCATTGGTACACAGTAAGTGCTGTATGTGTTTGCTATTATTAGTTATTAAGGCAAATCCAAAAATAGTGTTAGTAATATCCATTCTTTGAGTGTAGGAGTTAGGGTAGGGTTGTCAAATGATGATTTGTTCTTCTTGGTAAGGATGAGGAATGGTAGTTTAAAATTGCATTTCTGCCTCTGAGGGTTTTTGTTGGCAATGATAAGGTCATTTTTATTCACTTGTGGTCTTAGCGGCTCTATTGAAGAAGGATGAAGGGCAGGAGTGACATTCGCCGGTCAGCAGGATTTAGCTCTCATTATTTGGCCCCTCCACTTCCTTGACTTATTTGTAAAGCCTCTCTTATCCTTGTTAGTTATAAGTTTTTGCCTTTAAGTTTCCAGACTGTAAATTCCCTGCTGAACTTACTAAAAAGAAACAAATTACTGCAGGAAAATGTGTTAATCCTTTTAAATTCCTTGGTTAGAGAGAGGCTGACCATCATCGGACAGCATTATCTTAACAGAAGCAAAATTAGTAACTATTCTAAACAAGGAAACTAGGAAAAGTCATGGAATAAAATGTTACATTAATAATATGATATATCTACTCTGTTATAAAAAGTGTCCAAGTTCTGACAAAGGCATCTTTAGGATGGCCCGGGAAAGCTGGGGTTGGAGCACTGGGGCCAAGGCCCAGATCTGCCTCTCACTGGGTATGTCTCCTTCGAGGAACTTGGCATCCATAAGGATGGCCATGGTACTTGTCAGGGGTCCACCTAACTTCTGTAACAAGTAGTACCCAAAATACACGGACTTAAACAAAGTAGATGCTTCTTTCTTTCTGTGCAGAAGTCCACCTCTGGGTTTAAGATGCCTGTGTTTGTTCTAGCCATCTCAGAGCCAGGAGGAAGGAAATAAAGATCTAGGAGCATATACTCAATCTTTTCAAGGCAAAACTGAGAAAATGGCATGTCACTTTCTCTATTTCATTGGTCAGAAACAGTGGTCACACAGCTGCTTCTGGTTGCAGGAATGGCTACATAAGGCGGCAGTCTTCAGCTAAGTAATGCATGTGTGTGTGCATGTGGGTATGTTTTAAAAGTGACGCAGAGACAAGCAAGAGTAGAGAAAGAATGGAGATATAGCTCACCTTGCATGTGCACAGTGACTCTGAAATAGACAAGATATGGAGCCCTGAAGACTGCCCCAAACTGTCCTTATGTTCCCTGCCCCCCAGAGTGGGACAGTGCTGTTGTGGTTATTTATCCTTTGCTTGTCCTGCTATATGTGCGTGTGTCATTGTGTGTGTGTGTGTGTGTGTTGGGGGGTAATGTGGGTGTGGTTGGGAAAAATTCTACGGTAAATAGATGAATCTGTGGGCAGAGGGTACTTTTCTGTTGTGGAGGGGAGTCTCTCTGAAGACCTCAAAAGACAGAAGCAAGGCTAGCAACTGCAGTTTGTCCCTGAGGAGACCCGTAACATGGGTTTAAAGTCCCCTTTTTTTGGACTCTGAAAGAATTATATTCAGCATCCAGGCACATTTGGGAGATATGTGGCAAGTATGTCTAAACTGGTGGCAAAGTCAGACCGCTGAGAGGTTCTGTGTGCAGGGCAGCCGTGAGTGCACGGACTGGGGAAGGGACGTGGGAGGAGACTGGAATCCAAGCAGAAATGCAAGTTCAGCTGAAATAAGGGTTGTAGATATTCAAAGAGTAGCAGAACTATGTAAGTGATCTTCCTTGCCCTTTCCGTTAGTCATTTCGCCCTCAGGGCCTCTTTCCTCACAGGCAGAATAATGGGTGACCCTGTGTCGAGAGCACTGTTGGGAGAGGCCTCCTCAGGCCAATCACGGTCTCCTCGTCGACCAGAGCAATGTGTGTGGACCTGCTTTGCTCACTGGGCTTTGGGTGAGATTTCATTTCGTTAAAGTGCTCAGTACCATGTTTTCAAAGTTTGAAAACTACCACACTAAATGATTTCTAACGTCCTTAGAGCTCTAGGATGTTAGCTGCAGAAGCAATGCCAACAAGCAGCGGTCACTAGCTCTGAAAGAACATCTGGGGCCCCAGGCAGCAGCCCACATTTGAGGCCTGGAGTTTTTATATTGCTCCTGCTGTTAAAGCCTGCTGGCTTCTTTATGGTAGGCCTGTCATTTAACTGG
Organism: Smutsia gigantea; assembly: GCA_032199065.1. Taxonomy (NCBI): domain Eukaryota; kingdom Metazoa; phylum Chordata; class Mammalia; order Pholidota; family Manidae; genus Smutsia; species Smutsia gigantea. The sequence goes on from JAVSCE010019908.1 coordinate 5,430, forward strand.
AGAGGAAATATTGTGATATCTCCATGTATATAGCACCTCAACTCGAAGACAAAAATCGACCCCAAAGGTTGGTTGTCATTGTGTGGACAAAGTAACAACTAGTTAATTATCTGAGTCTCTCCCTTTCATCAGTTATTTTAGTATCAAGTAACTGTGATCAAATGGAAGTCCTGTTGAGCGCCGTGGCATGAGGCCTGCTGGGCGTTCTAAAGCAGATGTAGCCAGTAGCAAGCCAGGTGCCTGGGGAAAGCCTGTCAGGGGTTTAGAGTTGTCACTTTTCCGTGTTTGGATACTACACACTAGTACATCTTCAGAGACAAACATCTGTTTACAAACGAATGTAACCTTTGCCTTCTTACTCATCCTTCAACCCAAGGAAAAAGACTGCTAAGTATATGTGGCAAAACTTGGGTTCAAGTTCAGCTCTGCGATGACTATGTACTTTGGATAAATCACCCATCTTATCTAAAGTGGGAGATGATAATATCTACTTTGCAGTACTGCTGTGAGGATTAAATAAGATAATGCATATGAAAGCATTTTGTAAATAGTACAAAGTCTTACAAACATAAAGGTGCATTTATCATAGTGAATAATGGCACCGTATTCAAGTAAACAACATTAGGAAAAAAACACTATTACAATCATAAGCCATCCAAGTTCTTTTTTTACATAATCAGAGAGTATGTATTTATTAATACATCCATTTATTCATTTATTCACTCACTAGTTTCTGCTTGCATAGCACTAATCCCTGTGGGAGATTAAAAAAATGAAGGGGGATGGTTAAATAAAAAATATATTTAGGGTTTGATGATCATACAGCTTGAGGTCTACAGAGCCAGTGCTATACTTCTGGAACTAGCCCCCTCACTGGGAACATACTTTGTTAAGAATGCTATTTCTCCAGTGGAGGGGTGCAGAAGGGACCTAGTCACTTAGCAACTCTAGGAAGTCCAGAAGGCATCCAGAGCTAGCCCCCAACTTGGCAAATGGATGCTGAATTGAACACAGATTTTATCTTAAGAGATTTTAATCTTAAGGCCACTTTCAGAATGTTCATTGCTTTCCCCATTTCCCATATCACCACATTCAGCCATCTCTTGCCTGCGTGCTTGAGAGTCTCCCAAATGCTCTGAATAAATCACACAGCGTCTCTTCAGGGCTGAGGCCAGTTTGGCCTTTCAGAGTAGAAGGACTGGACTTCTGGGCCGGGAGACTCATAGACTCGTAGAGTGATGGCTCTCAGAGCCTCTCTAATGTAGTACTGAAGGAAAAAATGACTTTTTCTATAAAACATAAAATAAAGTGGTGCCTCCTTTGAACATGTTCTTTTAAATTGTAGTAGAAAATGTAAATGATTGAGCATGTGCACGTATGATTATGTGGAGAAAATATGCAAAATGAAATAGCTTTAAGTAGCAGAAATAAATGAGGCCAGGCTGCCTGTTGGAGACTTAACTGGGCCACCACACCCTTTGGTTTACCTGTGTTACCTCACGTCCCAGGCATGAGTCTCCCACAAACTGATGACTTAGATCAGGGCTGTTACTTACACACGGGTAATCCCAAACTTGCTTTTCTTGCTTTCAATAAATGTCAATAAAAACAAACATAAGCTTGGCCATTATAATCCCTTATTGGAAGGCTGAAATTAGATGGTAACTACTAGAGCTTTCCAGTCTAATTGAAGCCCTTTGCTTTGAACTCTGTCACTTTTCTCAGGAAATGGACTGATGATTAAAGTCTTCCCCTATGGCGGGCTCCCTTCCCTGCCCCCTTTCACTGCCTCTGGAAGGCTCTGGGGTCAGACTGGAGCACTGCATCTATTCTGCAATCCAAAGAGGTCGAGGAAGGATAAGAGGGCAGAGTTTCCTGTGTGGAGCCCTGGGTGCCGCCGCCTTCCCTCTGAGCCTCAGCGGGCTTCTCCTTGGCGTTCCCTGCCATTCCCTGGTGTGTTTGTTTCCTCTGCGGGTCAGAAAAGTTATCAGGCACCAGGTCGCGTTGAAGTGGGTGCCTTGCGGCTTGTAATTGAATGACTCCTCAGAGAAATCACAGCGCTGGGAGGCAAACATCCTCTTGCTCTGGGCTCGGTTATGCTGTACAGGCATCCGGGCCTTTGTTCCATGGTGCTTCGTAATCTCTGTTCATCTTGCTGTTTTTTAGAGTGCCTGGATATAGATGAAATGTTTATGTTCTTTAACACTGTCACCTTAGTATAACATATGTGCTATTCTCTTTAAAATACATGTATTTTTAATAGGGTAGGTAATGGCCTTATAGTTGCATAAAGGTTATGTGAAAACCTCTTGGAATTTGTTTAGGTCATGTATTTCTTAAGAACAAACACTATCACAAATTAGTGATCTTAGAATAAATCTCATAATTCTAAGGCTAAGGTTATCCTGAGCAAACTGTGACATGCCCTCCCCACGGATGTTATAGTAATGGCAACTAACATTTCCCCAAGACATAGCACTTTGGGAAAGACTTTCCTATAAATTATCCATTATGTTCTTCATACCATTATCTATGTCATTTTATAGGTAGAAACCTGAGGTTCAGAAAGGAGAAGGATTTGCGTAGGACCACTCAGCGGGTATGTGGGGAGCCAGGGTTTGAGGCCAGGCTCTGACTGTAGAGCCACGGGGCCGCCTAGCATATGCAAGTTCCCTGCATTCCCTCTGAGTCATAGGAGCTGGCCAAGACTGTGTGGAGGTACATTTATGAGACTGAGTAGGCATGGAGGGACCGTGATATGATTATCCTTTTGCTGCCTGTGATTGTGTGATCCTGTGTAAATTCCTTAACTTGGCAAGGCCTCAAGCTCCTCATTTCTAGCAGAAAGAGCTTGGCCAGAGCAGTGCTTGTCAGTGGGGTGGCTTCATGCAGAGGCTCTGCAAATGCCTGGCTGCATGGAGCTTGAGGCTGACCTTTGATTGTTCTTAACTCTTGTTTAGAAATTTCTGAGTCCATCTAAATAGCACCTTAGTTTGAATGTTGTAATTGGGAACTTAAAATGTCTTGTAGGAGAAATCAGATACACACGAACAAAGAGATGATGAAAACTGGTTTTGCAACTTTATCCCTCACCCACTTTGGAATACAAAGGGATTAAAGTTGAAGAGGCCAAGAATGGACGGAATTGGAAGTTTCTTTAGAGAGAGTTATCAATACGCTGTTTGTACATATCTTTTATCCATGGATGGGGGAGGGGTTCCTACCCCATGATCAATGAGCAGGGGTTCAGGGAGACCACTAGAATAGTTGATCTGTACTCCTGCAGAGAGCCCATGGACCTGTGTCTGACTCCACGTTCAAAGAGCTAGAGCAAGTGGCCGGCTGGTGCACTCGATGTGGTGTGGAGGACTGTGGCTTAGGGAGGTAACAGCCCTCCCTTTGAAAGGTCAAAGGTGCTTACTTCCTATGGACCAGGTGCAGGCTAAGAAAGAGCTAGTTTGGGGTTGCCTAAGATTCTGAGAGAGCTACCTGGGATAACAAAAAGACCTCAGTAGAAAAAGTCTGGAGGCCAAGATGGCTGGGAGACTCATTAGTCACCAACCTAAAGACACTCACTTACTTTTGTCATTGGAACAGCAAGTGAAAGTCCATAGAACTGAGAGTGTCCCAGACCTCTGACAGCACTCCTTGAAAGAAAGAGCAAACTGTAAATACTTCCTGGACCCACCCAGCGCCAAAGGCCATGGCAGCACTTGCTCGGGGAGACTCTTCTTACCCCTCTGCCTCCCCCCTTTCTCCTGACCCTTTAATCCTGAAGGAGTCAGAAACTCTATTAATTAGCTGGGCAAACAGGTAAAAGAAGAAGGTGGGAAGGTGGGAAGCTTAAGAAACCGTCATCCCAGATCGGTTTCCCCACTGCTGGTGTCCCACTTAGAGCAGTGCTCTCTGGGTGGGGAGGAGTGTAAACTCTGAAAAGAGTTCAGAGTTTTGGTTACTTTGGACTCATTAGACTAATAACTGAACTCAGATTGCTTGGACAAATACACTGAGCAAAAGATTTTCTTTTTTTCTTGGTTAAATCTGAGAAGGACCAGAAAAGGCTGGCACTAAGTTGCCTCCACAGAAAGAGGAGCACCAGCCCCAAAGAATGGGTGGGCGCGGGGAGAGGGGACGAGGAAGAGGTTTTTTCTGTTACTTTTCATAGGTCCTGAATATGGAACATAAATGGTTATATCTATACACTAAAAATGCTATTTTTCTTTGTTCCTGATAAGTTGATTTGAACAAGAGTTCCTCAATCAAACGCTTGAAAATTGCTAAAACGCAATGATGTTGAAAGCCACTTCCAGTGTTGGCATCAATACCAGTTAGTACACAGTGGAAAAAAACGTGGCAGAATGTTCTTCTTAACTCTTCCCCATTGTGTTCACATCCTTTTAGATCTCTGGCACGAAATTAAAGGAACTGAAATAGTTTCCTTCTCCATGAAGAGATGACGCAATGTCAATCCTGGCCCCTCCCATCCCCCTGCGCCCAACACATAGACAGTTATAAGCTTTACATTTGGATTGGGGGAGGTGGAAGAAGAAATAAAGAAAATGAATAGGATGAATAGCAAACATGAAGTTAAGGAGCAGAAAAGGAAAGAGGAAGTGAGTGGAGGGAGAGGTTCCTGTGGGCACAGAGCAGCCTTCTCCATGAGAAGGAAGGAGGGCCAGAGCCTCCTGAGGGACAGCCAGGGCTGCCTCTTCATTCCCAGGCTCTACAGTGCCCTTCCCCAGCACTGCCCCCTCATCTGCATCCTGGAGGGTGTGCGGAACACCCCACCTGAATGAGCCTGCCCACAATCACACACATGGCCTCTGACTTTGTACAGTTGCTTTGGTACTCACCTACCAGGCTTTCAACGTCCCTTCTCTCTCTGACTTCCTCCTCGGGGTCTTACTACTGTCTCTTCCCCAAGGCTTGTTCCTCATCCCGCTGGACAACATGCCCAGGGTCACCTCCGGCTGCAGGCTATAATGTAGTGCATCTTCTTACAGTAAGGGTTCTATTCGCTGCCAAGCAGTTTAAAACAGTTTTATATTAAAGCAAACTTGGGTATATTATAGTACAGACTGTAAAATTTGTATGAAAGCTAAATCCAAACAGACTTGATACAAATGCTAAACTTTCAGCTGCTTCAGGCTTCATTCATTCAGATGCTCAGCGTTCGTAGTCCACCCTGCTCTGCTATTAGAGCCGTTTTCCTGGAAATGGTTCAGGAAATTTGGCCTGATTTGCGTCTCTTCTCAGGAGTAATTGCAGTGGAATAACACAAAGTACTCAAAAGCTGAAGAAATGGCACTTTCATGATAGAAATGAAGGCGGTTTGAGGGGATGGAAGAGATCTTTTGGTGGGTGTGTGAAAAGCAATTCTAATTTCATCTGTTCTGCTAATTGGTGGGGCTCACTCTGTTTATAAATCTGTGACCCAGGTAATAAAAATAGGAGGGATTTAATATGAGTTTTCTGAGCCAGCTTTTCCCAAGTATGTTTCATGGCATACTAGTTTTGTAAAATGCCTCAAAAAAAGAAGAGTGCCATGGTCGGGTAAGTTTGGGAGACACCCTCTTGGAGATTCACAAAGTACAAAGATGTTAATGCCTCTGAGAAATTGTACAGTAAAATAAAAACGTTTGTTTGACCCAGTGTTGCCCAAATATAGTGGATGTCTAACTCTATTATTATACCTCAGAGTTAGTATTCCAGGGCACATGCCTAGAGGAACACCATACTATATTATAGACCAGAAGTTGCCAATCTTTTCTTACCCATGACCTCTTTTTATTCTCCTTTTATCTCATTTTGAACATTTTTCCTAGTAAATAAAAGCATAGTTATCACACTCATAATCATGTCAAATAAAGTTATGTAAGCATAGGAATGTATAAACAGTGTTCACTGCTCAGTTTCCTGGATTTTGGCTCTCCACCTGTATTTGTCCCTCAGTCTGTTCTGCTACAGGATTCAGTTTGGATATTACAACCTGATAATAGTCTGACCCCCCAGTTTTGTCAGATCATCAACAGCCAATCAGACATTTTGATCAATGTGACCTAGTCAGTTGCCAGACTGAACTGATATAATTTTAGCCCAAAGCAAAGGAATAAGATGTTATAATTAACTTGTGTAAATAAATTCATGGTGCATGTCTCACTGTCTTTAGAAGTTTAAAAGTATTTTTAAAAGCCCTAGGATGTCTTGCTAACTTCACAGTCTTTAAGCACCCAGTTATTACAGATTGAGATGTTCAAAAGGCCATTTTACAAATGCTGTTTATTGTGCTTTTGATATACTTTGCTTTTGTGTTCAGAGTTCTATTAATCTAAAGATGGTTTCACATTAGGTAACCCTTAAGATCACAAAAAGTGATAACATATTACAAAAAGTATGAAAAAAGTAAAGTGGTGAAGCATGACAAATCTTTTTGTCTTAAAGCAGAAGTTTTTATTCACAGTTAATTGAATATAAGGACTTCAGCAAAATCACATCCATACACCGAGTTTTATAGATGACAAAGCATTTCTACATTAATCATCTCACTTAGTCTTCCCAGTAATCAGATGATGCTGTTTTCAGTACACAGAGTGGTACTGAACTGTGCCACATTTTAGGTCCTTTTGGTTGCAAATCTTAGAAACCCCAATGTAAACTATCTTATATGAGAAGAGCAATATATTGGAAGGATATTGGGAGCCTTTCTTTGCAGATTTCTCGGAAACGTTGAATAATCAAGACACAGGAAAAGCTGGATTATGCACACTTTAAGCCAGGTTCTAGAAGTTGGTCAGGAGTCTGCTCAATCTCCTGCGCTTCATTCTCTCTCATTTCAGCCTGGCTTTATCCACTTGGTGGAAGACATGCTTACCAGAAGAATCTGAGTTTTAAATATGAATATGGAGCCACTGGTAAGTTCAACTCACACTTCATTCCAAGGCCACAAGCCACAAAGAAGAACTGGGGCTCAGCTTAAGTCTGGTGCTGACTTGCGGATGAATGGACAATATCCAGGGGTCAGGGCCCTGAAGGACGCATATGGTGGCTCCTGTGGACAGATGTAGATGAGGAGGAGGTGTGATAGTAGGGGTGGGGAGGGAATCTATTTTTAGAAAAGATGTACGAGGCAGATAATTTGGTAGGTATGTAGTCTGTCTTATGCACTGGTGGCCTGTCAGTCAACAGGACCCCCAAGCCCACAGTAGCTAAATTTTGCTCAACTGCTTCAGCAGAATGACTGTATTTTTATCTATATAGGTAATTATTATCAAGGAGGCCAAATCTTTCCCATCTCACACCAAAAGAAGGTAAACCATGGTCTTTTTATTTGGGCCTGGTGTAAACATGGCAGTGGTTTGTTCTTGAGCTCCTGTTTAAAGGATAAAACTATTAGAAGAGAATTTTGAGAAAATAACTCATAACCCGGAGAAGGAGAGGTGTCTCTGTGCTTGGACTATTTCCTGATATAATGATTGTTAGTGAGGTTAGGATGAAGGTTTCAGCTGGACTTTACCCTCCTCCCCAGCCTTCTCAGGGAGGCCTGCCTGCACATACCTCACCCCTCTTCCAGGAGGGAGGAGGAGTGAGAAAAGGTGTGGGAAGGGAAGGCAACAAGTCTGCGGATTAAAAAGAGGAATTGTTTTGGTAAGAATTTTTTGGTTCCCAGGCAGGTATCAGGTGTAGCCAGGCCTACACAGCTGTAAGGGAGTTCGCAATTGCAGAACCAGAAATCTGTTCTTTTGGAGCTTAGTGACTTGTGCTATTTGAATTTTCTGTAATCATTTCCTTTTATTTATCTTAGTATTGTTCTCAAAAGCAAGGACATATTTCATCTGTGTTAAGGGGAAACTTCCACCCCACCCATTCCCCCAAACACTCTGCATTTCTGTGTCCGTATTTATGGGAGGAGCCTAATACCCACGGGGCTAGTTTTAACAATGGGTCTAGAATAAAAGGGAGAAAATTCCAATAGTCAATAGAAACCCCCCCTTTTGTGGCTGGTAATGTGGTAGTGGGAGGACACTGTATTAGGTGTTTAGAAGACATAATGGTTAATTTTATGTGTCAAACTGGTTGGGCCACGAGGCCAAGAGAGTTGGTAAAACATTGTTCTATGTTTCTGTGAAGGTGTTTTTGGACAAGGTCAACATTCAAATAGTTAAAGCAAATAACCCTCTTTAACTTGTGTAGCTTCATCCCTCAGCTGAAGGCCTGAACAGAACAAAGACTGGCCCCCTTGGGACTGCCTTGGGATGCTTCCCTGGGGTCTTTGGCCTGCCCTACAAGTTTTGGATTTTCCAAGCTTCCACAAGTGCATGATCTGATTCCTTAAGATAAATCTCTCTCACTTTCTGTCCATGTACACACACACACAGAGGCACACGCACACACACGTGTGTGCACCCAGAGACATACATGTCCTGTTGGATCTGTTTCTGTTGAGGACCCTACTACTACAGAAGCTATTCCTACAACCACACTTTACACAGTTTAACCAGTCGGAGCTCTTCTTAAATCATTCAGGCTGTTGTTGTGCATAGCCTTATACTTGAAGAGTATATAACACGGAGAAGAAATTAATTTCCCAAATTTCCGTGATTGTTTGCCATGCATTAAGGAACTCTTTCAGTTAGGTCTTAAGCCCCAGCGAGGCAGAATTTGGATGTGTAGAACAGAACAACTTGTACTGGGGGCATGTAGGGGTACACAGGGTTATGAGGAGGGAGTGGGTACATCTGGTAGGTGCCCAGGAAATTGCAGAAATATTATATTGGAAAAAGTTTATATGGCCTGATTGCCAGTCTAAAGTGTTAGGCCCTGTCTGCATAGGCAAGCAGAAGCCAGGGGGATTTCTGAATGATGATGTGGAACATTTGGAGGTGAGGGAGCTGGCCATGCAACATTGAGTGACATGGAAGGAAAAAACTGGGAATAAGGAATTCATTTGGAAAGTTATTGTAATTATCTCTGTATTAACCTTTATTCTTTTATTCACTGGTCATTTATGGAGCCCCTGATCATGCCAGGCATTGTCATAGCTTAAAGAGAAATAAAATGGTGACTGTGGCTCTGAAGAGTCCACCTTTTGTGGAGGAGATGCATGTGGTGAATGAAATGTAAGCAAGTGCTAGTGGAAGTATTTCCTGAGGCCTGGCCCACATCAGATTTTGACACAGAAGTAAAAGTTCCAGGTTTTTTCAGGTGCCTAATAGAATGAAACAAAGTACATTTGTACGTTGTTCGTACATTGTTTCGTAATAACAGAAGACAAAGGTCGAAATTGAAAGGGGAGGAATAATTACAGTAAATAATATATATATATATGTTATCTTCCTTTAGCTCTTGAGGAAGGAAGTACTTTCCAGGCTCATTTGGGATTGGCCCAGAGCCTAAGAGAATGCCCTTACACCTGGTAAACTCAGTGTTCATGATCCAAGGGATATACTCCTGAGCAAAAGAAATTGGACTTGGACCTCTAGTCAGAACACAATATTATGTTATTGCTAATCTCCACAAAGTGTGTGTTTATTCTTCTGTTACAAAAACCAAACCTAGGGTGAGATGCCTGTTTTATGAAGGAATCATTCCTCTTTGGACAGCTGTTTGCCCTAAACACGCCCTCCTCCAAAGTGGGAGGCCTGGCAGGGGAAGGGTGTGCATGTTCTAAGAGCTGGCCTGTAAAGCATTTCTGTGGCCCAGTGATATAAGCAGAGTTACACCCTGGGTGACATGGCTCAGTGAAGGGCTGAGAGGGGTTTTCATTTTGGTCATTCATTCACCCAGAAAGGCTCAGTGCTATCTCACCAACCTGGTGTGCAAGGCAACCTGGTTGCACTTTACAACTTAGTAAATGATATATTCTAAGGGCTCATAAAAGTTAATCCAGACACATTCTATGAATCTGATACCATAAAATGAAAGAATGAGCAGAGGCCTCCTTTCTATTTGAGTCCAGGAGGGGTAAAGCTGCATGTGGGTCCACAACGCCCTGGGGCGGAAAGGGGCCACCTCCATGGCTTCTTCTTGCTTCGGCTGGCAACGCTGAACTCCCTGGGAAGGGCCCTCACACTTCCTCCGTTGACACACATAGCTCAATGGATGTCATGGAAATGGAGAAAACTGCCTTCTGAGAGGTTTCTAGAGTGTTCCCCAATTTGCTCTTCCCTCCACTCCCTCCTTTCAGTTAAGCGAAATAATTATTTTGAAAATAATAAGAGCTAGCATTTAGTAAGGACTTAATATGCACCAATGAATTTACACGTTGTTTAATTGTTACCATCACATATGGCCAGTGGTATTATGCCCTACAAACCAGAAAGCAGAAATTGCCAAGGTCACACAGCTAGAAAATGTGGGAGTCTGTATACAGATCTACCCATTTACTGCCACTGACCACACTTGTATGAATTCCACCTTATTTAAGGCATATCTGGGTCATTTTTACTTATTTACTGTGGAGATAAATTGCAGTTACCACAGTCAGTTTGTTTCAAGTGCAAGGGGGTAAGAGTTTAATTTTCTTCCTTTAAAGATTCTCTAGTTCTCTCCATTGAGAGGGAGTGCAGGAAAAAGTACATGAAAGAATTTTGAGACATCCTTTCTAAGCACTGGGTCAAAATTTTAATAGCAAGACCATAGCTAGGAAGTGACTTTGGTATTTTTAGAAACTGAAAATTTATATAAAAAATAAAGAGTAATTGGGTACATTCCCATTACTGTTAAGATCATTGCAACATCAGCTTCTAGTGCTCTTTTTTTTAAAGAAAAACTACTTTATCGTTTTATAAATAATTCAACTATTTAGGAAAGCAAAAATGAAAAATAAAAGTGAATCATCCAGAAATTGCCACATGGATGGATATGCATTTTCTATGCATGGACTCAGATAGATGCACTGTATAAAAATGGCATCATGATATAAATGTTCTTTCTCAATAAAAAAACTTTGAATTTAATAGAAGAAAAATCAAATGAAACACAACTGGAGGAATTGTTGAACATCAAGTAAATGTGTTTTCTTCACTAGGGATATTTACTAAATATCCCTCTAAGGTCATAAAAGAGGTTACAAAGAACATTTAAGAGTCTAAGAGCCATCCCACTGACCACACACACAATTTTAAATGGTATAAAATGAGGACATTGACAGTCACTCTGCCATCTACCCTCTTCCCATCTCTTAAAGGGTGTTAGTTGTATTATGATTTTCAATTATCCAGATTTATAATGTTTATATTATGTAATTATAATTTCATTGCTTTAGGGTACCTTGTTTGATGACTCGAAGTGCTGTCCCCACCTGTCTTTTTCCTATAGTTTCTTTGACCTTTACTTCGATTTCCTCTCTTATTTGTTTGGATTTCAAGTCAGATATTTTTCCAAAATGGGGATATTGGTACCACGTTCCCTAGTTTTTTTCATGTTTAAAATCTGTTTTTAGAACGATGTCATGACTAAATTAATGCTCATTTGTCTTTTTTTTTCTTTTGCTAGAGTTTTGTGGCTATTTCTCTAGTCTTCTGCCATTGTATGTTACTGTGAAGATATGAGATGAGGCCAGTCTGATTCTGTTCATCTTTGTGGGTGTATTACTCAGAGTTCTCCAGAGAACAGAACAATGAGGCTATATATATATATATATGTATTTTTATGTAAAGATTCATTATAGTGAACTGGCTCATGTGACTATGGGGTCTGAGAAGCCCCAAGACCTGTAGTTGGCAAGTTGGAGCCCCAGGAGAGCCTGTATGTAGTTCCAGTCGGAGTCCAAAGGCCTGAGAAGCACAAGAACTGATGGTATAAGATCCAGTCTGAAAGCTGGCAGATTCAAGACACCAGTAAAGCCAGTGTTTCACTCCCGGTCCAAATGATCCAAATACCCGAAAAGACAAATGTCAGCTCAAGCTGTGAGGCAGGAGGAGTTCCCTCTTACTCAGCCTTTTTGTTCTGTTCAGGCCTTTGGGAGAACTTGATTGATGAGAGCCGCCCACACTGGGCACGGTGATCTGCTTTGCTCAGTCTACCGACTCAAAGGCCTGTCTCTTCAGAAACACCCTCACAGACACACCCTCAATGATGTTTAGTCAAACGTCTGGGCACCCTGTGGTCCAGTTAAGTTGACCCATAATATTAACCATCACAGTAGTAATATGCTTTCCTGGACATCTAAAGAATTCTTTCTTGTGTTCATTATCTAAAACAGACAGTGTCTACGTTGAGACTTCTGTATCAAATTTCCTTGGAACTGATTTGCGTGTCCTTCGTTGACAGTGAGGGTGTGGGGGATTCTGTTGCCATTATATCTTTACAACTTCTGCTTCACTTGTAGTTTCTCTAGCACAGGGATGCCAATGACCATTATTTGGGATTTTAATCTTGTATTTTCTCTATATTCATTAGTGTTATCTAATTGAATCCATATTTTATCTTGTAAAAGTTCATATTCAGTGGTCCCTATTCTTCCTTGCTGACTTTAGTTCATCAATTAGTTCTGTGATGATATAGTTTCAGTCAAATCTTCCTTTTGTTCTGTTGTCTTATCATCTTATCTTTGAGCTCATACTTTATTGAATTCCTATTCTGATGAATTTATGCTTTGGCACGAAGCAAATGTTCATGATTTCCTTCTAGGTCCTTCTTGTCCTTTTTTCCTGCCTCCTTTTCTCCCTTTGTCCTTCCTTCTCTCCCTGTGTTATGTTTTTAGAGTTCCCTTTACATTTATTTTCATTCTGCCTTGCCTGGTCAGTTCTGTCCAGACTTGCCTCTGTTAGGGTGCGGAAGACTTCTTGACTTGATTCCAATAAATCCTGTGTGATTTCCTCTCTGAGCAAGACTTTGATGCTGAGTACTTTTTCTTCTACTTACTTTATGAAGCTAATATGACTTTGGAAGTCTGATCTTAGGGTTAATAGCTGATTGAGACCAGCTCTCTCTTGTTTCTCTCAGAATCTTCTCTTTCTTTACCTAGCCTTAATTTTTGAAATATGGCATCAGGTCACACCCCTTTCCTTGCTTTGTTGCCTTTGCTGAATCTGTGCTGAAGAATGTTCTTAAATCTATATTTTGCTCAAGTTTTATGTGTTGGGGGAGAGAAATTCTTTCTCTTGTTTCCTTTCATATGTTTTTAGAGGTTTTAACCCAGAAGTTGGAATGATGTGAGAGAGGGCAATAAATGAAGAAATGGACTTATATTTAAGTCAGAGCAACTTTTTATTATTTTAATTTAGGGAACATCATCTCATTTTGACACAGGAGACTGTATTGTACAGAGGAAAGAGAACTGAACTGGGCTGATATCAGACAACCTTAAATTCTAGCCCCCAGCTATAACATATACAGCTGAAACCGGAGAAACCCTCATTTCCTTCAGTTATGAAATGGGATGATAGCATCCTCCATGACTTCTCCATAGAGCTGTTATGAGGTTCAAATGAGATAATTAAAGGGCCTTGTAAATAGCAAAGTGACATTCAAAATAAGATGTTATTATTTTATTATTACTATTACTGAATCTTTATTTCTAGAGATCAACATTAAGATGGTCAGGTGAGAGTTCTTAGGAAGGGGTTTTAATAAGATGAGGGAGTTAAGCTAGGGAGTTTTTCCATTTATGTTTCCTCTGTCCCTGTTCTGTTAGGGAAGAGGGAATGTGCATAGTTTGAAGGATGTTTTTAGCTTATTCTATATTCTGTCTCTCATCTCCATTGAGAGGTAATAGGTTTAGATATTCACCCGCCTGAAGACTAAGTGACTAAATTTCTCTTATACCTCTATGTTTTTGTAAATATGGATAAAATGTCCAAGCAGTTTTTGCATTAAAGAGTTAATATATTAATCATAGTTATATCTTTTATGGTTCTTTTTGGATTTCAAGAGACTTGCACTATTGTTTTAATTTTGATTATGATTATTTTCAAAACATAGGCATGAAAAATACATTCTCTACTGACTTGAAGGAGAAAAGCTATGAAAGCTTCGACCACAGTCAAAGACTCAGTAATAAACCTTGTTTATAATAGTACTAACCCTGAATCATGCAAACCAAATGATTTATTTACATATGAGTTTTATTTTGAAAACTAAAATTTTATTTACTAAACCTCAACATTACTGATTAAAAAAATTTAATATGTATATTTTTAAAAAGCAGTTGATACACAGGACTAGGTTTCATACCTTCCCACATGCAGGCATGTAAAGTAAGCTCACTGACATCATTGATTTTGCATCCCACCTTATTCACACCTTCACAATAATCTCGGTTTGGGTGGAAGCAATATTGGAAGAACTTTGAAAGACATCATTTATATAGTGATTGTGGTTTTTAATTTTAGTTTAAAAGGTTGATATATTGCTTTTCCACTCATTTAGCCCACTCTAATAAAAATTCTAGAAAATATTTCTTGCTATGTAACTTAGGAATTCAATGGCTGTCACAGAAATGGGGTAGTAAGATACCAAAAGGAGACCAAACATTTGCCTTATTATCCTGAGATGAAAGGTCAAAGCTAGTCAAAACTTAAGACTTCTTGTACTTGGAGAATGGCAGCTTCACTGTACATGGATTTAGCTCTGCTGCCATCCTAAGTTATACCTGTGTTCATGAAATGGTCCTCTCCACTCAGTACTTAAATGTTTATCACAGAAACATTATTCCCACTGCTATAGTTTGGGGACCCATCCATGGAAATTTATAGTCAAGTTCTGCAGCATTATTTTGTCTGTGTTTGTTTTTAGGACTCATGTTATATTGAAAAATAAATCCATCACATTATTTGGAAGTGTGTCTTTTATAGATCTATTTTCTTTAATACTTATCAGCATAATGATTTCAAAACTGCAACAGAGATTGAAAATGGAGCATTTGATTTCTATATACTATAAGGAATGCCATTATCACAGAATTTATTATAACATCTTTGCACCATTAGAACAAAAAGAGAAAAGGGAGAAAGAGGCCTCTTCAAAAGCACTGGATATTCTTCAGCCTTCTCAGCTGATTTGGCAGAAAATGCAGGGTGTGGTCTTTTTATACAGTAAAATTGATACGTTGTTTCTGTTCTAGATCCAGCATATCTGATATTCATTCCTGGGGTTGTCTTCATGTATCACAAACCTCAAAATGGCCAACACAGACAGAGGAAAACAAATACTTATGAATACTAGTGGAAATATCAGTCAAAAACTTAATATTTGCTTTCATCTTGGATAAAAAGTTTGATTCGTGGTTAGGTTTGTTAAGATAAACACATTATGCTTTTCTTTCTTCACTCTTTTCCTCTGATCTAACAATTGGTACTTTGCATATACTTCCCATATTTTTCTATTCTCAGCAGCATGGAGTTAATTGTGAGTAGAGAAACCTACAAATCAGTCCCAGGTCAGTAACCTGTGTGTGTCAGTTAGTCTATTTGTCCTCAGGTCTCCACCTGGGAAAGGAGAAATCCTAAGGCGGAGCATGTCAAGCAGAGGTGCCGTGGAATCACTCGGCCTCAAGAACCCACTCAGGGACTCAGCAGGAAGGAATCTAGGCTCTCCCATTCCCACGTTAAACAGGGAAGTCTTACTTTTATCTGTTTTTTTATATTCAATTTAACCATGAGATTCTGTGTATATCAGAGGTTTTGCTGAGAAAAAAATTAGTAAAACTTGAAACCCACTCTTACCTGTTTTTGGTTCTGTTTTTATTGCCTTCTTTGAGTTAACTGAGTATTTTTTATGACAATTTATCTCCTTTGTGGGCTTATTAGTTTTATCTCTATGTTATTTAAATGTTTTTTTTATGGTTTATAAGTATACATCTTTAATTTATTACCATCTAGCTTCAAGTGATATTATTCCATTTCACACATAGTACAAACCTTACTTCCATTTCTCCTTTCCCAGGTTATATGCTTTGATGTCATACATTTAAGGTCTCCATATATTATACACCCATTGTTATTATTTTTGCTTTAAATAATCTTTTAAAGATACTTAAAAAATATGACAAAAATTCTTTATATTTACCAATGTAGTTTCCATTTCTCACGTTCTTCTTTTTTTTGTATAGACATAGGTTTCCATATAGTATCATTCTCCTTCTTGTTAAAATTAAGTATCTCTTTTAACATTTATTGTAGTGCATGTATGCTGATGATAAATTCTTAAAGCTATTTTTGTGATTGAAAAGTCTTTATCTTGCCTTTATTTTTGAAAGATATTTTCACTGGTAAAGTATTCTAGGTTGACAATTTTTTTCTTTCAGTACATTAAGATGCCCCAGTATCTTCTAGATCGTGTTGTTTCCAACAGGAAATCTGCTTTCATATGTACATAAAATTCTTCTGCATGTAATGTGTCTTTTGTCTCTGGCTCTTTTTAAAGATTTTCTAGTTATCACTGGTTTTAAGTAATTTGATTATGATACACCTTGGTGCAGTTTTATTCATGTGTCTATGCTTCAGTTTTTTTCAGTTTTTGGATTTGTAAGTTAGTAGTTTTGCTCAAATTTGGAAAAATTTTAGCCATTAATACTCCAAGTATCTTTTCTGCACTGCCCCCTGCCCCTTTCTTTTGGGAATTCCACTTCCATGTATATCAGGGGTCTTGAAGTTTCCCATAGCTCAATGAAACTCTTTTTATTTCACTGTTTCATTTTGGGTAGTTTCTGTTTCTCTGTATTCAAATTCACCAATGTTTTCTTCTGCAATGGCTAATCTGTCATTAATTCTGTCTTGTAAATACTTCATCTTGAACATAATAGTTTTCATCTCTTAGAAATTAAATTTGAGTCTCTCTATATATTCCTTATCTCTAGTTAGCATGTTTACTCTTTCCTCCAGCTTCTTGAACACATAGAATACAATTACAATAATAACAGTTTTAATATTCTTCTCCACCAAATATATCATCTAAATGAATTGTGGGTCAATTTTGAGTGATTGCTTTTCTAGTCATCATTTTTTCCTTCTTTTTTTCTTGCCTTATAACTTTTGGTTGGATTCCAGACATGTGATTTTTTTTTACCTTGTTGGATATGTTTATTTTCCTATAAATATTCTTGAGCTTTGTTCTGTGTTGTGCCTAAATTTTTGTAAACAGCAGCTCTTTTTATGTCTGGCTTCCAAACTTTGTTAAGCAATGGACCAAAGCAATGTTTAGCCTTGCACTAGTTTTTCTCCATTACTGAGGCAAACCAATTTAAATACTCTAACTGATGCTGTGAATTATGAGGTTTTCTTATTTGGCTAATGAGAACAGGCAATTTTTTCAGTCCATGTGAGATTAGGGTTTCCTTTAATATTTTCAGTTTTGTTTTGTTTTTCTGACTTACCCCCAGGTAGTCTTGTCACCTGCATGCAGTGATCAGCATCAGCTGAACACTAAGGGCTACACTCTGCAGATGTCCAATTCTTTCCCTCTGGTCATCTGCCTGTGAATCCTAAATGCTTTGGCTTCTGTACACTCACAATTTTGTCTCCTCAACTCAGGGAGACAGAGACAGTCAGGCTCTATCTGATTTTCCCCTCCCCGTGCCAAGTCTGAAAACTTTTCCTAGGTGCAGAGCTAGGGTGATCACAAGGCTAACTTTCTTTTGTTCCCACCTTCTGGGATCACTGTGCTTTGTGGCCTGATGATCAAAGCTTTGCAAACCATTGTTTCATGTATTTGTTTAGTTGTTTAGTCATTTCAGGAGGGAGAATAAATGCTGGTATTTCATGTTGGTCAGAAACAGAAGTCTGTTCAGAGTCCTTTAAAATATTATTCCTGAGAGGAAAGAATGACCTGAATAGGACAAAGCCATTGGTAATGTAATAGAATATATAAATTTGAGGAAGGTTTCATAGACTCTCTGGGACTTGGTGCCTAATTAAGCATGGGCAGTGAGAGAAAATTTCCAGTCTTCATGACCATGTGACTGTGAGGATGGCAAAGCCATTTTCTGAGTTTAAGAGTCCTGGGGGAAGGAGTGGGTTGGGTGTAGGGGTGGAAATGAGTTCCAGGTTTGTATATGACCAATGAGTCACCTAGATGGATATGACTGTGAGGCAGGTAGAAATATGGGTCTGGAGCTCAGGAAAGAGAGAGCATGACTAGAACTGTAGATTCTGGAGACAACCTTCTAGGAAGGCTAGTGTCCAATTCAAAAGAACTATTTATCCTAAATTTTGTGAATAGAAATATGAACAACTTAGTATGGATATAATAATTTCATTCTAAAAGAATTAGTCATGTTAACACTGGGTCCTGTTCACTGTAGTGTGTGTGTGTGTGTGTGTGTGTGTGTACATGCATTTTCTTTTCTCCTATTAAATTTTAGATTGTCAGGAAATAAAACTTAAACCCTGAAGAATAATGTTTTGCAATGTCCTGTCATTTGGAGTCGCATCTACTATTATACTTTAGAATTTATTACAACTGAAAGAAAGAATAGGCTAAATGTTCTTCTTTTCCCCAAGTTTCTGAAGTTTCTTGTTTGCACACCAATATAACATATATACAAATTTTTGTTAATACTGAAAAAATGGCAGTTTGGTAGGTTCTTTGATATATCATGTAGCTCTTGAATTCACCAGAATGAGATACATAAATGATACATTATTAATATTAGTCTTATGGTATTTCAAAACTTGGCTCAAGCTGAAACTTTCAGAATTATAAATTTTTACTTTCAGTATTATATATTCCTCCAGTCAGTGGTCTGGAACTTGTTTCAAAAGGATGAGAAAACAGGGTAAAACCTATTCATCTAAAATAGCAGTTCAACAATTTTTGCAGAAATTAGGTACATTTGATTTAGATTATCTGAGAACTTGAACCAGTGTATTTTTGTTATTAGAAGAAAGGTACAGGACATAGCGTCAGATAGCTGTTAGGCTCCACCAGTCAAGGATCAGCCCAGACAAGTCTAAGTGGAAAATGAGCATTTTAAAGCTAGTTTTGTATTTTCAGGGAGGCGAAAAACTAAATATAGGAGGCAGGTCAATAGTCAGTGCTAAATAATATTTCTGCACTTCATCTAGCATGCGGTCCGGCTGACCTTCGCTAGGCCAAGCTCCCTGCGAAGTCACAACAGTTGGTGTGGATGGGGGATTTTAGTTATTGAATGAGGATAGAAGCCTGCATAGCGTTCCTTCAGCTTAATAATATATTTGAAGCTTATTTTTCAAGGTTAATTATAGAACTTTAACTTTTCTTAGGGAATGCCCTTTTGTAAGCATGTTTATATCACACCATGCAAATTTAATAATTAGGCTGAAAATAAACCAAATCCAGTCATAGAGAGAAGCTCGATCTGATTTACAAACAGAACGGAAGTGTCAGGCTCACTGACAGAACTTTGGAAAACATGTAATTTAGGAGGATGTTTGATTTTCTTTTAATTTGCCTAATTTTTTGTCTCTTCAGTACTCCAGAACTATCAGTACATGGTACATACAACAAGACTTTTAGAAATACAGTTCATGATAAAGCTTAATTCTATTTCCTAATGATTCATTTATTATTTGGTTAAGAAAATTATGGGTTTATCTGTAATACTCTTGCCACATAGTATCTCATGAAGTACGACGTGTGTGTGTCATAACCAAAGCTTTTACTTTTACTGAAATTTTAACAATTTAATTACTTTGAGTGCAAATCATTCTAAAATGGACTATATAGTTTCTTGTCCTTTATAACATCATTATGAAAATGAGAATACATTCCTGAATCTCCTGCTGTGTAAAAATGGATTCCATCTTTGTGTTTTTCTCAGATTTCATGCCATATGCGTGCAGAGTTGTGAAATAGAAATTATTTTAAAACACAATTGATATAACTTAACTATCAGGGTATTTCAAGGTGTTTAATGTGAACACCATTTCAATAAGGCCTCCAATTTTTTTCACTCTGATAATGTTATTACACTGGGGACCTTGTAAACTCTATGAGTTTTAATTCCAATAAGTAATTTGGTGATTGTTTTAAGATTATCTTTTGGGAAAAATGGAGAATGTTGGTAAGAAAAGAATTCATTTAGGTCTATTTGTAACTGAAGAAATGACCACAAGCTTTTCAAATTAAAAAATTAACATGATGTGTTTTCCTTTTATTAAAAAAGTAACATGCATTAATTGTAGTTGTTTTGGAAAATACAGCTAAGTACAGGAAGAAAATGAAAATCACAAAGAAACCCAAATGCAAACCCACATCTGACTAGTCTTCACATATCAGTGTATACTTGTTAATATAAAATGAAATCATACCTTATCTCTAGGGACGCTTCTTTTTTTTTTTTTTGACTTAGTCCATCATGAGCATATTTCCATTTCTCTAGTTGCTCTCCCACAGCATCATTTTAAACAAATGCAAGGTATGTCATCAGGTGAAGCTACCCTAACACATAGAACACAACCTGTTGTTATTTCCAATATTTTTAACAAAATTAGGACTACATACTGAATTTTTCAAAGGACTTTTGCAAAAGGTAGCATCTATTAAGTTTCTTAAATGCTTTTTCTTCTTTAACTTTGTCATGGTGAAGTAGTTTTAATGTCAAGTCATTTTTGCACTTCTGGAAGTCCTCTGATTTGGTCATGGTATTTATTATTATTCAATTTTAGTTATGAAAATGTTCAAATTGTGGCAAATAATGTAACAAATCCTCATATAACCTACCCCCAAATTCCATAATTATAAACATTCTTGTTTCACCTCTTCTCTCCTCCTCCTTTCTGGTGCAGTGAGAATCCTAGGACAATCTATCATATTGCCCAGAAATACTTTAATAGGGC
Organism: Smutsia gigantea; assembly: GCA_032199065.1. Classification (NCBI taxonomy): domain Eukaryota; kingdom Metazoa; phylum Chordata; class Mammalia; order Pholidota; family Manidae; genus Smutsia; species Smutsia gigantea. The sequence goes on from JAVSCE010019908.1 coordinate 26,186, forward strand.
TCTCTAACAAAGTCTTTAAAAAGAGAAGCACAAGTGCCATTATGATATCTAAGTACCAATCATTACACATTTCTCAGAGTCATCTTATATCCTGCCCAAGTTCAATTTTCTCCAATTGCCTCAAAATTGTTATTTTTAATTGTTGTTTTTTTTTAAAGCAGTCTCTTAATCTACACCCACTTTCCCTTTCTTTTTCTTTTTCTTTTTTCCATGCTTTGGTGGGGACATGAGGTCATTTGTTGAATCTTCTGCATGCAAATTTGATTGATAGCATCCCTGTGGTGGTAAGCAGTCTCCTTTCCCCTGCATTTCCTATACCTGGTAGTTAGACTTAGGGGCTTGATTAGACTAAAGTTCAAATTTTAGGCAAGAATATTTCAGAGGTGGTGCTGTAGCCTTGACTTGGTACCATATTAAGAGGCACATAAAATCCAGCTGTCCTACGCTTCGCGATATCAGGACTGAGCAGTGGTTTCCCGTGCTGCAGTCTGACCCATCACTACAAAGTTCCCCGTCATTTGTGTATCTCTTCAATCCAGTGCTGGATTTGTTTGGCCACTATTGTATTTAGTTTCTAAAAAATCTGCAGTTCAGAAGGAAGCTAGTTCTGATTTCTTTCTGTGCATTCTCTTCGGCAGGTACAGGGTTAAAGAGTAGGGGATCCAAAGAGGATGGTGCTTTGGCTTTGACTTCAGGCAAGCTGGTTACCATCTCAGCAGGCTCTGATCACCTGTCTGAGAAAGGCACAGAACTCTATCGAAGGCCTGAGGAAGAAACTGGCAAGAAAATGATCAGAACCCCAGCAGATGCCCGTCTTGAGAAAAGGGAACACCGTTGGAGTACTCTCGCATGTTCAGGCTGCACCTCGGTCTCCTGCTAGTCACTGGGGTCTGGGTTTCCAGATCTCGTTAGTAATAAGGGACTCTGAGGGGAACAGTGCCGCAAAGCTGCCTCCAGCCTGGCTACACAAACCCTCTTCATGCCCAGAAAAATAAAAGAGCATTTCTTTCTGTCTAGATAACAAACTGTCAATCATTTTGAATGGGTGTTCTTTCAGGACTTCAACCCTTCGCCATGTTTTTCTCACTGTTTGCTGCCTGGAGGTTTTTTTTTTTTCTTCCTTTGCTGGTAGATACTTTAAGAGATATTTCTCATTGCCAGAAGGCTGACTCCTTGACAGGAAAGACTTAATATTTTGCACAAATGTGTGTATGTGCATATAATCGTGCACTTGGGGTTGTCTGAACCGTTGACGTCCTGAGGCTCAAAGGGGGAGAGATGGGGGAGATGGCTTTCAGAGGTAAGGTCTCTGGAGCTGTGGAACACATCAAGTCAGCAGGAAGTCTTTCCCACTACCTTTCCCTTCCTTCACTGTGTTCTTGCCCTCGGGGCCTCCAAATTCTTTATCATTCTCTATCTTATTGCTAAAATCCTGAAACTTTGGGTAATGTGCTTTAAGAATGTTCTGAACCAACGTCTGCCAAAATTTTCATTCTGAATATCCAGGCAGGTTCATTACTGAGGTTTATTTAAGACCTAGTTTCCAAGAGTGCCTCCTCTGGTCAATCATTAACTTGACAAACAGCCATTGAAGCCTCTTGTGCCAGGTGCTGGCTGAGGCTGTGCATACACCACGGTGATGAAGACCTGTTTCTTGCCTTCCAGCAAAGAGACAGATCTAAGCAGATAATTACAATGTTGTACACAGAGATGGAGAAACTAACTCTCCCTGGAGGAGGTGGAGGTGGTATTTCTATTTAATTCCAGTGATTCTTTTGGTTCATCTATGTTTTATATCTCCACTCTCAGTGGGGCAGTTTATTCTGTTTCTGTGGTTTAGGGCAAGAAAAATAAGATCTAGGCAAAATACCTCTAGAATGACTACCTTGTGAGGAAACAACAGAGCCCTTTCTCAATATTCCTGTGCTGTTGCCTTATACAAAAATATCTTTCCTCCTCTACCTTGGATGTAGGGCAGCTGCCAGAAGGACAGTTCTTATAATAAGCAGCAGTTCATGTTCAAAATGACGTCATTGTCCCCTTTTTTGTACTTCAAAATATTTAAAAATGGCTGGATTTTTTTTCCCCACTCTGCTCTTTTTTCGGTACCCTGGCAATTACTAAGGCTGGTATGACTAATAACATGACTCAAATTAGAGGAGGGTCAGAATATCTTTTTAAAATAAGAACCCATTGGGAATAGGCTAAGAGGAGGGAGGCCTATGGAGACAGTGTGAAGGACCACATTGCCCTGTATCAGCTTGGTGCCTGTCTGCATGAGCAGGGCTGGCACGGAACCCAAGACCAGTCTCCCTGTGAGCTGAACAGTGGCACCCCCACGTCTGTGGGATGAACTGAACAGGTGATAGAAGAGCCTATTTCTAAAAAGCTTGCCATTGCTTGTTTATACACAATAGGAATTCCATTCCCTGTGGTAGTGGGAGTAGAGGCTCTCCATCACCACAGCCGACACAGGACCACAAGTGGAGAACGGCGTCACATCCCTATGTAGGGACACTGATCGGGGATGGGTCACAGAAAGAGAATGGAATGCAAAGGAACACATTATTGTCCTGCTCATTGTCTCAAAGCCTGTAAATGTCACATTCCCAGGGAAGAGAGTTTTTTTAGGAACCAGTCCTGTAAAAAATTTCTTCCAAGTAGCATTGGCACAAATGTGTGCTTAAATTCTTGCTTTCATTATGATATGTGATAGAACTAAGAATTTCATGTCAGTCTAAAGGCTGACCCCCTGTTACCCCTCCACCAAAAGAGAGGGAGTGGATCACTGTGTTTATAGCACATGACCTGAGGAGCAGGGAGCATTCTGTGTGATGGACATATGCTGAGACTGCAATTTTGAAAAAAAAGTCATTGTTTTGATTTCCTGACACTCACATGTAAGTAAAGCTTTTAGTCTGATCTCAGCACTCACTCAGGGGCTATATATCCTATTCTTGTGTTTGGGGGAAAGAGACTAGAAACTGGGCAAAATGCCACTTGGTAGACTGGCATATAGTTGTGACCCCAGGGGAAATTGAGGTTTCACATTATTCAGGGACAGAAAGAGGTTGAATTCTACAGGAGGTTTAATTCTAGAAAACTCAGAACAATAAAGATAATCATAAATATTAAATATTTTATTGTGGCTATGTGTTTAGAAATATTTTATCAACAACTTTTAAAAGAAATGCCAGTGTCTGTCAGGGTCCAGTTAGGAAAACAGAAACCACACAAGGTATTTTGAACAGAGGGGATTCAATACAAGGAATTAATAGCCTGAAAGAAAAAAGAGGATTGGTAAGCTAACCCAGAGATTAGGACATCAGAAGTAGCTGCCACCCCTAGGGCTGGGGAAATAAACCAGAAAGGAGTGGGGAAACCAGAATGAGCAGCAGAGGTTGGGAGCTGCTGCCTCACAGTGGGGTGTGGGGAAAGGCCACTGTTTAGCTTTCCTGAGCTGTGGGCTGAGAGGCCAACAACGGCTATGCTCAGACCTCTGAAGGGTGCTTCATGGCTGGTGCCAGGGCTGTGGGGCTTCTGAGAGGGAACTGCTCGGCCCCTATCCAGATCCCTGGGGGTTCTGCTCGGCTGTCTAGCTAGAAGGTCCTAGAGTCTTTGCTGTCTATTTGTGCTGAACAGATGCTAACAGCTGCTGGAGGCAGGAAAAAAAAATCTCTTCTCTCTTCTAGTCTCCCTGCTGTGCCTCTCACGGGTAGAATCTAACTGGAATGAGCTTAGAAAAAAGTCTTAGAAAGGTGGTCCTCATTTCCCTAGCCCAGTGTCACAGAGCAGTGTAGCGAGGTGAGAGATAATAGGTGAATCAACTCTCACAGATCCCCACCACGGCTACCAATTTTCCACATACTTTCTTCTACCCATTTTAAAACTTCTATCCTACAATAATAACTTCATGCTCTGTCCAGCAAGGTGTAACTTCCCTTTGGGAAAACATGCTTTAACCTTCTCTCCCCCAAATGGGTACACAACCTCTAACTCTCTTCATGTCCATCTCCAAGTGATGTTAATGTCACTTAATACTTCACAGAAGTATTGTGAGCAGAGAAGGCGAATCAATATCCAGAATAAGCGTGTATTCCGGGGAAGACGATTGCAGCCCCTCCATTATGGAAGGGGTCCAATGTAGTGGACGGCTGAACTGTCCCCCTTCCTCACCAAGTGGTACCATAACCGGAGCCAGTGTTGGCTTCTGCTGCTTTCCCGCTGTCATGTCTTGTGGCCTTGAACCTATTGACCAAGTACTGGGTGTTTGGAGATGTCCATTGAACAGGCTCTCTTCTCTGTTATGGGGAGCTTTGCCCATGACAGATGCCTTTATGAGCATTCTCATAACATTTAATGTTCAACATAAATATCCTCATGCTCTGTAGCAATTTACTACCCTCTGCTTTGCAGTAATCTTCTGATCCTTTCACGCCAAATCCCCTATGATCCAACCAAACCATTAGCCATTACCCGTGGAGCAGTATAGGACCATCCATGTCTTGGGCTGCCTCTCAGTGCAGCCAAACTGGACAGTGAGTCACAGAGTGTCTCAATTTCTGCCCATGGAGAGGATTCCCTTCTCCCTTCCCCAACACTTCTGCTTGTTTGTTTTGCTTTTTAGAACAGTCCTGATTGTGGCTATAATGCTCTATTCCTAGTCTGCCAGTATATTGAGGAGAAACATCTGTAAACAAGACCCTCCTTCGGGCATTTGTTTTCAGGAAGATCTCCATAAAAACCCAGCACTGGATGCAGGAATGATGGCAGTGCGGCAGAAGAAGGTGCCAGAGGAGCTGGAGCCATCAGCACGTGCGGCTTTATTGTTCCTCTGGGATCTGCTTGAGACGGACTTTGCACGTACAGCTTCCACTTGATGAAGTGTTGCTGTGTGTGCCTTCTCATGTGGCCTAATGACTCAGGTAACACCACTCATTACAGGCAGCTCAGGTGACATGGCCAGGGGTTCATGCTGCATAAGGTCCAATAGCTGGGCAGGAGCAGTTTCGTAAAAAGGAGAACAGTTATTTAGAAAAGAGAGTCCACTTTACTCAAACCCTCAGGGTGTGCACTGTGGTTGCCTTTGGCCAGGATTTGCCATGGGCTCCGTACAGCATCCCTGTTTACCATAGAAACACCAAGTGTTCCTGGACCCGCTGGGTCATGAGGCCCCTGTGGCGGCATAGCTTGCACTGAATTAGTCTACAGCCTACATGCTGGACTAGTTGTAGAGCCTTCTTTTACTGGTCACCATTCAAATCCGTCTGCATATGGGTTTTGCCCCAAAGGAGCAGAGCAGGACACTCATGTGCTGTGAAAACACAGAGGCCGACTGAATGGTGGAAGTTGTTATGGTTAGGGTTGGTGCAAGGTACAATGCCTGCCTTTCACTCTGGAGGGAATATCCCAGTGTGATCCGGAATGCTGGACCCTTAGAAACCTCATCTAAATGGTGAGCTCCTGGATTTCATGGGTTACCCCTTCTTCCCTCTGATGGGCATGTGTCTTAGGCATCTAACATACATGCTACCTATTGTTCACCAGATTCAAACATTGTGATGTCCTCAGTGCAGGGAACTACTTAGATCTTTTGTGGGATCAAGGTCCCTCCTGACTAGATTATGCCAAGAGACTTGACATAGCTGTAAGACAGATGGTGAAGGTGTTTTCAGGTATTCCTTTTAAATTTTAAATTGAAGAAAAGCATTTATTAGGTTAACAGTTGCCGAAATATAAGGCCATCATATAGAAGGTCGTATTTAGGCCTGGGTTGATGGTAGAAAAATAATTGGGATAAAGTTTTTCACCATTAATAGAATGCGGGAGTATGTAGCATGTCATGTGTTGGCCGGGAGTAGGCATGGAAAAACTTTAAAAAATATATCAAGATATGATTACTGGGTCTTCATTTAAAAGGTGCAGGATTATATAACTTTTGTGTTGTTCTTGGCTCATTATAAAATAGTATCATATCTTTTAAGGATCATAAGGAAGATATGTGAGTTAGTAATGAAAAATAGACTGTATATGTGGTACCAGATCATTGCTGTTTGTTTTGTCCTCAAAATAGACTTGTAACATAATCAGGCTAAAGCTTATTCCCATTGTATGGATGAGGAAAGTGAGGATTTCTGTATTTAGGTAACTCGTCTGAGTTCTCACAGCTGATTAGTAATAGTGTTTCAAATAAAACTATATTGATTGATATGTCAATATAAGTGATTTTTTTTAGGAGATGTGCCTATGTTTGCATAATTGAAATACTAATTTACATATTCTTGTTTTATTTTTTCTCTCTTTTTTCTCCTCCCAAACCCTATCCCAAGTGGGATAGAAGCAGAGAGAAGACTGAGAAAGGATGATGATTCAATTTGTTCTTCAAATAGCAAAGACCCATGCCCAGCTCCTGGAAGCATCTGGGGAAACCTTGGAGGGGAATGACTATGTGGTATACTGAAAGGCTGGACATTAGGCTCTGGGCCTTTCAGCCCTGGCAAAGAGTTCCGTTCCAAACCTGGCAGGATCAGTAGAGCTGTCTGAACTCTAGTGAGTGTGAGAGCTGGGACAATGAGCTCATGGTGGCTATTGGTTCGGACTGAAGACAAGAGGGCTTGATCCAAATGATGCGATCAAGGTACGTGCCCAGGGGCTTTTGCACAACACTGGGAGGTCCAGGAAGGTGAGGGTTTACACTCAAATGTATTTTGACATTTGGAACAAAATGAAGTATTGTGACATTTCTCCTAAACCCTTGTTTGTGGAATAAAAGTCATCCTTCCAATTGTACGTTTATTTTCAGTCACAGAGGACAAGGCCAGGCAGCAGTGATTACGGGACTGTGGTTCTGGGATTAGAGAGCTTGAGAATTTTCTTTTTATCACCATGGACTGAAAGGGAAAAGGATGGCCTTTTGAACACCTTAATATCACTACCACCCCAGTGTGTTTTCAGTTTAGTATTGCTACGTGCCAGCAGCCGATTCACTTAGCTGTTCGGTGGGGATGGCGAATGAGGCCAGGTTCAGGGTTTTAATTCCCATACAGCCAAATACACTTAGAGAGAGGCAGCTCAGCTCCAGTCACCCCAGATTAAAATCCCTAACCTGTACCAACTGCCTTGCAAATACACACGCTGGGTTATGGGAGGCCAGGTGAGAGGGTGTGAATGAATCAGCACAAAATCTCACCAGTTCCAAGGGCAAAACTTCAGTGTCCTGTAGATAGCCCTGAAATCTGTGTGAGTGTTTATGAAGGAGGGAGCACACTGCTGCCATCTGAACTAATTCATCAAAAAGAAATATATCAAACCAAGTTCCTTTAGTTTCTGAATAGAGTCTGATATTGCAAAAGGCTCTATCATTAGTTGCAGTGAACATTTTACCTTGTAGTATACATACAGTGTGGTGTAATTTGTAGAAATAATACAAACGCTTAAGAAGCAAGTTTAAAGTTCTGCAAGTTTAAAGAAGCAAGTTTAAAATGGAGATGAGGATTCTAAGAATACATTTTAAATACAAGTTCTGAAAAAAACCATAATTAGAACATATGCCATATTCCTATGATTTTTTTTTCTATTATTGTGATAGAATTTACATGCAATGCACTGGTCTTCAGTTCAATGAATTTTGACAAATGCGTATAACCATGTAATCACCACTCAAAACAAGATATAGAACATTTCCATCAATCCAGAAATTTCCCTTCCACTCTTTCTCAGTCAGTTCCTCTTCCACCTTATCAAGGGACCACACTGTTCTGTCACCATGGATTAGTTTTACCTTTTCTTGAACTTGATACAGATGTAATCAATCAGTATACACTTTTCTGTGTCTGGCATTTTCACTCAATACAACATTTTTGAGGCTCATGCATATTGTTGTATCAGAAGTTTATTCCTTTTTATGTTGGTGTGAAGACACTGCAAATCGCCCATCCTCCTGTTGATGGGCACTTGATTGTCTCTTGTTTTCACCTTTTATGACTAAGGCTGCTATAAACATTATCCTAAAATTATTAAAACTCATACTAAGTCTCTGAAGGCAGAAAAAGTTCTTTACAGTAACTCCAAACTATTTTCTGGTCTTCACTTTACTTTGATTTTCTTTGTTATTAAGATTCAACAGTTTAAGAAGTTAAAATTTCCCAAGTGACCGATAAGTTACAGGTACAGTACTGAAGAGGACAAAACAAAAAGGCACTTTCCCTGCATCCAGGTATGCATCAGCTTCCATGTCCTGAGGCATGCCCAGTGAAATCCAAACACGTATGCTTTTGCATTCTACTTGCCAAAGCCTCTCCTGTTTGCCAGTGTGAGTTCAGTCAGTAATTCGTTATCAGTAGCTTTATTCAATAGAAATTTATCAGAATCTTATTATATGTTTATTGGGCTTGTTCTGGGCTCTGTGTGCACAACGCAAGAGTTATGTTTGGATTAGAACCCAGATGATGCTTGGTGTGCCTAGCACAATGCCTGACACTTAGGGGAAACTAAATGTGTGTTTGAACGAATGAATGAACTCCCAGTTTAGTGTAGAGATTTACCTGAATATCAATAAACTGGTATAGTAGAAGTATGGAGAGAGTATTGTGGAAATATGAAGATTTTAAATATATGTTCCTGTGTCTACCTAGAGCCCACTTGATCACATTGCTCTAAGGACGCTTTCTCTGTTGGGCTGCAATTCATGTAAGTATGGCTTTTTGCCCCATTTCAAGGGTAGAACAGAGACTGTCTCCTGTTAGTCTTGGTATCGCCAGCACTTAGTCCATGGCCTGGTACTCAGAGGGAGTCACAAACTCTGACTAGGTTTTCCCAAAACCTGACTCAGGAAAAGGGGTGTTTGAGATGGGCCTGAGGGAGGGGACCCTGGGGTGATGGAGGCTGGGGCTCGGGGACAGTATTCCAAACAGCAAGAAACACTGCTCTGTGGAAGTCCTTTGGGTATTTATTGTTTTCTCTCTTGAAAAATGTTCACATTTAATATTCCTGAATCACCATCATGATTTTGAATTGCTTTTAGCAATTCAGTTTTTAATTAACTTTTAAAAAGCCCTTACTACATACACATCTACATAGCAAAATGGTTCTGAGCCAAGACTTTTTTCTTACGAAAGATTATGTTCTTGTCATTTCTTTAAACAATTTTTCTGTTGAATGCTTTACATATAAAAGAAGAAAATGACAAAAACAAAATAGTTGCCTAATATTTCAACAAAGGCTTTTATCCTAAATAAAATGAATAAAGGGAATTGTTATTATTATGATTTTTCCCTGTTCTAGGTAGAAGAATGATCTATTTTTGAAAGATGATCTATTTTTCAAATAATTAAAAAAATTAAATGGTTTCTTCTTCATAATTGATAATCAAATCTAGCCAATTTAATTTTTGTTGAAGAGTATGTATTCCGTTTATTCAAAGAGAATATTATTAGCAAGGAAATTAGAATCTCTTTATTTCACATTTATCAGACAAGTGGAAGCTACATATAAGGATTTAGGAAGAGTATTTTAGCATTGCACTTTTTCTCTTTATGCTTACAGGCTTTGAGTAAATTGCATAGGAAACTTCTCTGATTGAATGTTGGAGGTCATCTTTTGGTAAGCGTGGCACACAATGATTGTAGGCATTTTTAATTCTAAGATGTACATTACAGGAGCTTTGAAGATAGAAGTGAGCCTCCTGGGGAATGCACTGCACAGAGAAGCAGAGTAGAAATGTCATCATTTATGTTTTATTTTGGAGAAGATCATCTCCTCGATTCTTTCCTTCCCTACTTTGCTTTTGCAGATTTTGACATAAAAGAAATCTCATCTTCTTTATAGATATAATGCAGAAGTCTAATATTTCAGAATTCAGAATTAAACTTTCTTTCCAAGCCTTTAATAAGATCCTAAGGCATTTAAGAAACATTAATTAAGCTTTACAAAGTAACTCTAAGATGATTTGATCAATTCAAAAACATAGTCATAAAGTCTGTACTCAACATTCAATTACTGTGTATCCCAGTGGAGAAAAATCACATATAATACAAATCACAGATAATACCAAACCATTTCCACTCAATGAACAATGGCACAGATACTTTTAAAAATGCAGCTAATCCAAAATCATTTATATTTGACCTTAGAATGCATTATGTAAATTTTTTCATTAACCCATTGAGAAATATACTATCACAATTATGTTTTATTTAAATGAAATCAAAATGAATTCAATTTCTTTGTATGTATACTGATTACTGAAAGGAAGAGATATCTATGTGTTAGGCTATGTGTCAGGAGTGGTCCAGGTGTATGTTTTTGCCTGTTTAGAATATGCAAAGTGAAATCACCTAATAAAGTTGCATTTCAGATCACTCTAGGGATGGGCAAGTTCTCCTCCTAGATAAATTACATCAACATGAACCCAGGTTATTTGTCAGGTAAACATGAGGCCCACTATAGCGACAAATGACTTGCTAGGGCTGGTTAATAACATTATTATTTACAGTGGGGAAGAGAGTGAGGGAGCGCTAAACCTTCCACAACTGAAGAATGTTTGAGTAATTATGGCCCATCAAACTTATGTCATTCAACTACCATTAAAAAATTATAAGTTGGTTGCAACAGCCTTAACTGAGATATCCTTTCTTCTTTTAGTCTGGGTCCTTCTCGATCTCCCATATCTGGGTTGGATGTCTCTGCTGGATTCTGCCTTTGAGATAGAATATGTCCCATTATATTTATTTATTTATTTATTTTTAAGTTATGTACTTTATTTTATTTTATATTTATTAAGGTATCATTGATATACAATCTTATGTAGGTTTCACATGAACAACATTCACCCATATTATCGAGTCCCCCCCACGCCCCACCACAGTCACTGTCCATTAGTGTATCAAGATGCCACAGAGTCACTACTTATCTTCTTTGTGCTACACTGTCTTCCCCGTGATCCCCTGCCCCCCTGGTGCACCATGTGTGCCAATCATAATGCCCCTCAATTCCCTCCTCCCTCCCTCCCCAGCCACCCTCCCACACCCCTCCCCTTTGGTATCCACTAGTCCCTTCTTGGAGTCTGTAATTCTGCTGCTGTTCTGTTCCTTCGGTTTTGCTTTGTTGTTCTACTCCACAAATGAGTGGAATTACTTGGTACTTGTTTTTCTCTGCTTGGCTTATTTCACTGAGCATAATACCTTCTAGCTCCATCCATGTTGTTGCAAATGGTAGGATTTGTTCTCTTCTTATGGCTGAATAACATTCCATTGTGTATATGTACCACCTCTTCTTTATCCATTCATCTACTGATGCACACTTAGGTTGCTTCCATATCTTGGCTATTGTAAATAGTGCTGCAATAAACATAGGGGTGCATATATCTTTTTGAATCTGGGATCTTGTTTTCTTTGGGTAAATTCCTAGGAAAGGAATTCTGGGTCAAATGGTATTTCTATTTTTAGTTTTTTTGAGGCACCTCCATATTGCTTTCCACAGTGGTTGAACTAGCTTACTTTTGTGTATGGGGTTAAACAATAATCCAGTTTCATTCTTTAACATGTAGCTGTCCAGTTTTGCCAACACCAGCTGTTGAAGAGGCTGTCATTTCCCCACTGTATATCCATGGCTCTTTTATTGTATATTAATTGACCATATATGTTTGGGTTAATATCTGAGCTCTCTATTCTGTTCCACTGGTCTGTGGGTCTGTTTTTGTGCCAGTACCAAATTGTCTTGATTACTGTGGCTTTGTAGTAGAGCTTGAAGTTGGGGAGAGTAATCCCCCCTGTTTTATTCTTCCTTCTCAGGATTGCTTTGGCTATTTGGGGTCTTTTGTAGTTCCACTTGAATTTTAGAACCATTTGTTCTAGTGTCCTATTATATTTATATGCTTCATTGTATTTTCTCTGACAGATTCTGTGCTCTTTGAAGCCTGGGACCATGGCAATCTTGTTTATCATTTCATTTCCAGATCCTATCCAAGAGCCTGGCCCATGATTATTATTCACTAAATACTAATTTCAGTTGAGTGCAATATTACTAGTACAAAAAAGGAGAATCAAGGAAAAATGTATTCAGAGCTACAAATACAGTCACATATCCTTGGACCCTCTACCTTTCTGTATCCTCCCCCTTCCATAGTTAGCCCTGACTCTTTCCTAGTTGGCTCTTTGCTTTTTATCCCAGAGCCCGAGTAGATGACTTACAGTGGCATGAGGCTGGGCTATCACAGATAGTGTATAAAATATACGTGGCAAACTACATACACAGTAGTTTTGACAAGAGAAGCAACTTTTTGATAGAGCCTAAAAATCAAACCACTAAATTTTTAGGTTTCAAAAATGAATCAGTGCATGTGCTCAACAGACACTCCCACCCCACAGCTGAACCTCACCCTGAACTGAAGCAAATCAGACCTCCTCAGTGACAGGTTAGTGGTTTAGCCAGGGCCCAGGTTTCCTGCTCCTCCCAGCAGGGCCTTCTGAAGTCCCCACTGTCTTGGCAGCTTGGGCTGCCCTCACAACATACAATATACTGGATGGTTTAAACAACAGATATTTATTTCTCATAGTTCTGACAGTTCTGGTGGCTGGGAAGCCCGAGATTGAGGTGCTGGCAGATTCAGATGGCCACTTTCTCACTGTATCCTTACGTGGTGTGGAGAGAGACAGTGTGCTCTGGTCTCCTCCTCTTATAAGGGCACTAACCCCATCCTGGAGGCTACACCCTCATGACCTCGTGTAGCCCTAGTTGCCTCCCATGGCCCCATCTCCAGTGCTATGACACTGGGGGCTAGGGCTTCAACATGTGAACTCAAGGGAGACACATTCTGTCCCTGACACCTGCCATCTTAAAGGGAGAGCAGAGAGGAGGGATCCGCTGAGCACCGACCCTGTGCTGCCTCAGGACTCACCTCCTTTCCTCAGAGGGATCTGCTCCACGTCCACAAATTCATGACTAGTTTTGCTTTAAAATTTTATCTTTGAAAAAGAATGAAGACTTTCCCTTGTCTTAGGGCCAGTAGAGCCTAAGTGTCAGTACCTCATAACCGAGTTTAGGTGGGGTCACTGTGGTCAGGGCAGCTGAGTGGGGCAGACAGTGACTGGGTCGCGCTTGGGAGGGAGAGGTGGCCCACTACGTGTTCTAGGAGGAGGCCTAGTTCTAGAGCGAGATCTCCTCAGAAGTAGGAAGAACCCAGGAATGGAAACACTGCGTGTGGGCAACATCCCAAAGTCCGGGCAGCAGGCACAGTAGTCAGAGTGGCCTCATCGATGGCGAAAGTGAAAAGCACAGTCGTGAAATGAACATGGGTCCCATGGGGCCAGAGTAAGCCATAGATGCTGAGACTTGGAATACAGGACCACAGTACTTGGTCTCTCCTGCCTGAAGTAATATTGGGTCCTGGGGCTTTGGGTTAGGACTGAGCACATGTGCCCACAGGAGAGATCTTGGGGCTATGTTGTCTGGAAGCAGTGCAGGGCTGATGCAATGTGTTTCAATGTATTTGGTTCACTTGATCCCTTTAAGCTCAGAAGGCTGTTATAGTATCTTTCTCGGCATTAAGAGTATAGACGAGATTCTTCCTCTCCTCTTTCCTACCTAGTTATTTGGACCAGCCTGGATTATGATATCTGAAGCCAAGGAAATACCAGCAATCATCTGAAAACACACCACCACCCTCACCCTACCTCTCCAATTTCAGTGTTCTGCTGGCTACACACACACACACACACACACACACACACACACACACACTCCTCTCTCCCTCGCTCTTTTTCTCTCTGTCATCGAGTGGAAGCCTATAGGTCCGTGCAGAGACTCCGAGGCACGCTGGGCTCTTCCCTTCGCTGAGCAGGCCTTCATAAAAGAATAGCTGTCCCCACCGTAGAAACTTGCGCAGAGAGGCCCAATAGGATTCTTTAGTGCTTCTTTTTGCACAGAGGTGAATCGCACACTCAGACACAGTGACCCTTACATTTGGTGACGTTGTCCCCCGCACCATCGCCGTCAGCTGACACTGTGGTGCTCACCATGTCTCATTCACGGGACGCCGGGGCTGGCGTCCCAGCAGTTCTCTCCAGTGAGCCACGCCGCTTAGGGCTCACCCTCGTGCGATAAAGCTGTAACAGGGCTAAGAATAGAAACCACAAATCCTGCCCGCCAGTCCTGCCTTCTAACCTCTAATCCACTTTTAGCAAGGACAAATGTTTTCAGGAAAATCAAATGACACTGCACAGGACACAGTGACATGATCCCTCCCATCGTCAGATCTTCCACGCAAGAGCCTGGAAATGAGGGGCTGCATTCCACCCTCTACACCTTGGGCACCATATACCTGGTTTCAACCTTCCCCTGATTTCTAATACAACCTGAGTTATAAAAACAATGAAAAAAATGAAATGGGAACCTAGGCAGGAGAGGGGAAAGAGATCTAACATTTCATCATGCGACTCACTGGTAAGAATTTGTCTTTGGTGCAATGCAAAGCACCTAATAGGAGTTCAATACTACATTAATAGGACTCTTACATTTGTCGAATGGAAACCTGGCCAGGTGGGCAAACTCCCTGATCAAGTGTGTAGATTTGAGGGCCTGAGGCTCCTGCTCATTGGAACATAGCCTCAGAAAACCTAGGTGGGAGCCCCAGCCTGCCACTCACCCCCTGTGTCTGGTTCAAAGGGATGAGCTATTTCACCTCCCAAGGCTTGGTGCTCTTATCTCGGAACCAGCATTAAAAGCAGCAGCCCCCTCTTTCCTGCATGGGCTGCTCTGAGGTTCACTGAGAGAGAATGCGTAGGAAATTTCGTACAAGCTACAAATTGATGCATAACTCTGAGGAATTACTATCCCTGGACACAAATCCATTTATTGTTCCTGAATGGTTATACATATAATTCAAATGCCCCAGAAAATAGCTCAGCTTTCATTTCTAACTGTGTGGTATGCAGCTTCTGAACATTTCACTGAAACCTTGCTTCTTAACCTTTAGTCCTGAGGGTCTACACAGAACTCTGCACTCAAGTGACTGTTCTGTCTCCAGCCAGCGACAGGGCAGAAATTCCTGATGCCTTCTGGGTTTTACCAGCTCAGCCGTTCTCTGTCTTGGCCACTAAGTGCTTTCAGAAAGACGCAAACCAGAGTGCAATGAAACATGAACTCTGGTGAGAGATGAGTTCTGGGAGGAATCTGATTTAACAAATAAGATGTGTAAATGGGACTCGGGAAGCTGTGGCTACCAACTTCTCTTATGAGGCTTTACTTTCTCCGTTTTGAAATGCCACGTTCGCTTTGCTGTGTGGTGAATGTCAGTGAATTAACAATGTACATTGAGATTTCTGAGGTGGGAGTGGGTTAAAATATTATTCTCCTTCAGTATCGTTTTGGAATTTTCATGGCATTAATGAAACTAATGAGAAACACCCATATGCTGTTGGGAAAGGTGAGCATATTTTCAGTTTAAGTTTTAGGGCAGTTCAGTCTTCTCTAATTAAACGCACGACAATAGATTTATTATTGGAGAAATAAAGAGGTCAGGCAAAAATCATCCATTGGTCATGGGAAGACAGTCATTTACTCCTTTTCTTAACATAGGAAAACAAGTTAGCAGTTTCTTGTGTATCCAATATTTTTATATAAATATAAACAAATACAAATGCGTATTCATATTTTTTCCCTTTACTTCACCAAAGGAAAGGCATCTACTCTCTTACATTGGGCATTTTGTAGCTGTGCTTAAATAATGAGACAGCTTTAAGAGGGTGGATGGTTTAAGCCTACACTTTGGCTAGTCAGTGACATCTAAACGTGGTGTCATGGTGGGTACAGACACATGCCTTGGGGTAGCAGTCCCTAGTCAGGTTTTCCTTGGTTCCCATAGGCTACCAAATAACATGCATTTGCCTTCATTCTGGTCTGCAGTGAAAATAAAATCAGAAGAGAAAGAAGAAGATTTAAAGTGGAACAATGTGGTTGGGAAATTCCCACGCCTTTACTTTGAAAAAAAAAAGAAAAAGAAATTCTCTTGTAAGTCAGGCCAAAGAGAATATTAAATGCATACACTTTGAGTCAAAGAAAATAGTATCAATATTTATTCATCCAAGTGGATGGTTGGTCTTGGCTGCATATGTGAAATTTAAGGGTGGCAGCCTGTGTTCTCTCTCAGTGCATTTGTATCAAACCACAAGTTCCTGAGTTCTTATTGTTTAAGTGCCCAGTTTCTAGGGTGTTTTGTTTCTGTTTTTTTTTCTTTTCCCTTTATTTTTGTCCCTTGAGCATTCAAACAATGAGTTTGTTAACAAAAAAAACAAAACTAGCCAGTGGATGAAGAAAAAATAAGAGAGCTCCTCCATGATTCAAGACAAGATTTAAATAAGTTTGTAGTCTTCTCTTTCCAAGCAGATTTAATTTAGAAGCATAAACCAAGAAAAATTACAACATCATGCTCTGGCCTGCTGGCCTCAGATAATGTCTTGTGTGACCAGTGGAAGTCATGGGGGAAGGGAAATTGAGAGAGCAATGAGGAACTTCTCTATCAACTCAGGGTTTCACAATACATACAGGAAACATTTGCCGCTCACCCTCCGTTAGCCCAAAGATTAGTTATGGTGAAATCCCTTGTTTCGCCATAAAATGCATTTTCAGTACAAGGTCCTGAACTGTGAGCAAAGACTCAGTGTGGCAGGCTCAGTCTCCCTGGATTGCAGCTGGGAGATGCTTTACATAGTTCATGTTGACTTGGGCGGTCAGGAAACTGGGATGGTTCTTGAGGATGTGCTGGGTTGATTTGAGCCTCTCTGTAGCCCATGGAGAAGCAAGCCAGCTCCATGTCCAGCCTGCCCTGTGAATTCTGCCACAGTGTTCTTTAAGTAGTATCAGCTTCCTGAAGACAAGAGACGGATTAACTGTCCAGGTGCCCCAGCCAAACTCAAATTCAAATTAATGCATCCTTTTACCTCTGTATAGTGGAACTGTGACCTCCTGTTGTTCACAGAGCAACGAGAAGCCCCTACATTTTACCATGGTGGTTTCTAAAGACATTTACTACGAGCCTGCTTCACTGTTTGTAGGTTGCCAACTAGCTCTTTTTTCTCTATACATTGCCGTTTATTTCTAAAGTGCTTGGGGGAATTTTTGAAATTATAATTCTTTTAATTTGTATAAAGAATTCATCACAGATTTATTGTGCTAGAAGAGGCCAATTGTCCAGTGCTTTTTATTTTACAGGTAAAGACATGAGAAGCCCAGAGAGGTTAAGGGCTGTACTCAAGGTCCCTCAGCTAGTTGGCCCTGGTCATTTACTAAACTATTCCCACAGGTTCCATGTGTTCGCAGCTCCTCATTAAGCAAAGGTCCCAACTCCGAGAGCAGTTTTTTCACACATTCTATACGCAGAACTTTTCATCTCTCAGACTTTGTAGGAATACCACTAAGAATGCCACTGACCTGAGATCAGCTGGGAGGGTCAGCTGCTCAGTTTCCTGTGTGCTGAGGCAGTCTGGCAGCTGGGGAATATCTTATCACATTTGTCTTTCTGAATAACCCCCATAACTAAGCTGGAATTTAGAATAGATTCCAAATTGTAAATATGACCAAACTCATGCACTTTACCCATCTTGTACCACAAGGTTCTCTCTACATATAAAGTACAAAAATAAATAACAAGCAGTAGGAACAGTTGGGGGGAAGGGAAATAGTTTTGTTTTTGAAGCAAAATGATAAAAAAGGGTAAAATTTATACACAGAAATAAATATTATAAAGTCCTTGTTTAGTGTCTGCAGAAGGGTGTCAACTTTGGCTCTGAGTTTGCTAACTTTTGCAAAATGGGATAGATGATCTATCCTAAGATTCAGAATAGTCATACAATTTAAAAAAATCAGTTCAAGAGAAGTGTAGTTTTTCCTCATATTAAGAATGGGGAGAAATTTTTTCCTTAATAACATCCTCTCAGTTTAATATACAGTGGATTTCATACAGCTATTTCTCATTGTATTCCTCAGTGCAAGCCAGAGGCACAACAACTAATGCGAATCAGAAAATGTGTTTCCAGGATACTGAGTATGGGAGCAAAACGATGGATCTAAGTATGAGCTGCAGTGCTGAGAAAACAGTAGATTACGTGTCCTTCAGGAAATCTTCTGTAGCTACTATTCCTTAAAACTGTTTTTTAGAATAATTGTTGGGCAGCAGAGGGAGAAAGAATTAAATAACCCAATGAAGATATTGGTTCCTGAGACAAAGGCTACTAACGCTTTTCAAAATCCACGCTCTCTGCAGCTTTTTTGGGCCACAGCTAGATTGCATTTCCTGGCTGCCTCTGCAGCTAGGTGTGACCGTGTGACCAACTTGGGCCGGTGAAATATGAACAGGCCCGGCCCACTCTTGCACCATTCTCACTTTCTTCTCCCAGGTACCCTTTGAACTCAGAGGACTTTGGGGATTTAGGGGAGCCCAAGGCTACAATATTAAAGGAGCCTGGGTCCCTGAGTGACTGTGAAGAGTACAGTCTATGACTAATCTACAACAGACTCTGACATGAGCAAATACAATAAGCTTTTACTGTATTTATTGAGGTTTGGGGTATCTGTTTCAGCAGGCAGCATTATATTAAATAATATAATCTTCAAATTTTTCAAACTGTAAGTCACCCTGATGAGGCAGATGTCCTCAATAGCTAGATAATCCAATCACTCCTCTTTACATTGAAAAAACCACCACCAAAAGCATTATTTTTCAAGGCTATGCCACTTAATTTCCATTAGCCTGTAACAAGTATGGGGCTTGAACGCTAACTTTGCCATCTTGCGCTCTGGGCAAGTGACTCCACCTCTCTAAGCCTCAGATCCTCTGTCTATAAAATGGGGGGAGTAACAGGACCTGCTCTCAGAGGAAGAAATGCTCAAACCTAGGACTTAGCATGTGGCAAGCAATGATTAATGTTAACTAGGAATGTTGCTGTTCCTTAGAAATGTACACTCATTTGTTTGACTTCCATGTGGAAGGCCCAAGGCAGGACTAGCTGGGTCTGTGCAAAGCTGGCTGAGTTTCTAGCAGCAAAGCAGTTGAGAACAACCAGGCTCTCCTTCCTACCCCATCCTTTGTGCCTTTCCCTCCTTTGTCAGTTCAGACAATACCCTGTCCTTCCTTCAGACTTTGAACCAAGCTGCCACAATCTGAGACGTGTTCAATCCATCTGAAATGTTGGAAAAAATTTCACATGATCCTTCTGGAAAAAGAGGCTGAAATAACAACAGCAATAATAATTCCTGATAGTAAGTACAGGCTTTTGAGTATATGAAGTTCTTCCCCCCGCCCCCCACCACTGAAAAGCTTATGATGAATCTATCAGTGCATTTTTTTATATTGGAAAGTCTTAAATATTCCTTGATAAGGTATTTCTCTGGAAAGGTCATTTCACAAAAAAATGACATTTTTGTATTGAAACAGGAAATAGCTCGATTTCTGAGTGAAAGACTATGTGCTAGGTAAATCTTTCTTGCATAATTTAGTGTCTTTTTCCTTTGCCCCTGACTGGAAATATAAACACAGCTAGAATCTTGGCTAATAATATCACGGTGTGTACAGACCTGGCCTTCCTCAGCAGCTTGCTGAGTTATTTGTGTCAGAAGGATTTTATCATAAGTACTTTTCTTCTCTCACTATCACATGATGCACCATTGAATTTCCCACCATACTACCTTTCTAATCTCATTTACAGTCACAACGGTTGAAAATAGATAATTAATCACCATTTAAGTACCTTACATCTGTAAAGTAAACCAGATATGGCTAGACTGGAAGCCATGTAAGGCATTACAGGGGCCCTGGACTGGTAGACCCTGCTTCTAGTCAGCGATTAATGAGCACTGTGACTTCCCACAGCTCCTCGACTTCTCTGTGACCCAGTTTCCATGTGTGCATGTTGAGTTTGTTTCTCTCAGTATCTCTCTAGTCCTTATACAGTAGAATGAATGCCATAATTTTAAGTACTTCAGCTTAATTTACAATAGTATATTCCCTCGTGATGCAAGGCAGACCAGGGCCACATATAGGATTGCTGTGGCTTTTTCTGAACCTAGAAATACATACTTGGAGACCTGCCAGTTTGCTTATTCTTAATCCTCTTCAATTCTACCAAATGCTACTGGAGCAACAAGATAGACAGGAGTTGACCTGGACTGCTTTCCTCCCATCCCACCCCACCCCATCCCACTCCACCCCACCCCACTCCATCCCATCCCACCCCATCACACCCCATCCCATCCCATCCCACCCCATCCCATCCCATCCATCCCATCCCATCCCATTCTCTTTCTTTTTCTTTATTTCTTTATGCTCTCTCCCTTCCTCCCTTCCACTCTTCCTCCTTCCCTCCCTTCTTTCCTTCTTTTCCTTCCTTTCTCTCTCTCTCTTTTCCCCCTCTCCCTCACTTACTCCTTTCTTTCTTCATTCATTTTTACATTTAATTCCCATAGTACTAATAGAAACTTCTCTCCTGAAAATGTCTATGAGGCAAGTGGTGAGCTGACCAAGTGACTAACTACAACTGTAAGACATGACTTCCCTTGAGCTCCCTATCAGTTCCTTAAATCTATTTAGAATTTAGCTGTTTGGTTCTTCTGACTGGTCGACAATTGACTCATTATTAGTTATCCTTTGTCATAGGATTCCCCTTCATTCAAAACAATAGTGTTTTGAGGGTGAAATTGGAAATAAAGGGGCACTGGAAAATGGATTTAGAGAGCTGTAGGTACCTTTAAGTTTGCAAGATGCTGACAGACAGAAGAACGCAAATTGAAAAGAATGGGGTGGTTTAGGAAGTTGGATTTCTTTGTCTCAAAGAGGATAAGGCTTTACCAAGGAAAGTAAAAGGGTGGAGTTGGGTTTCCTGTTCAAGAACTGGCTGAATAGTGTAGCCTGTGTGCCATCTGAGAGACTGTTTCATAACAGGAGGAGGGCTGCAATGTATGCAAAATCCAACCTGGCCATCAGTACGTGACACCCTGGACTCGAATCCAGGTCTGTCCAAACTGCAGGTGTACCCTGGCTCCCAGCCAGCTTGATTCCTGTAGTATTACCTAGTGTGGCATGCCACTTGCTCATTGTATTATTTTTGGAGAATAGGAAGCAAACCAATAGCCAAGTAGTAAATAAAGCCACCCACCCCGGTCAGTCGGCGGGTAATGGGAGATGTGTGGTGTGCTGCGCAAGGAGCGAAACAAGAAGGGGCTGAGACTCAAATGCTCTGCGGCTCTAGGTGCTGCTGTGCTCGTCCTTGGCTTTATTTTTGTTTTGCCCTCAGTGGGGGCAGAGGCTGTTGGCGAGGCCCGGGCAGCTCTCTAGGGCTGCTGCTCTGCCCAGTGACTGGATCTTTCCTGTTAGCATGCTGATCATACTTGGAAATTATGAGTCAGTGAAATGTAGCCGCAAGCATTGGGGGTGGGTAGATTACGAGGAAAAGTGCAGCCAAGATTTCCTGTACCAACTCAGGGTCATTATCTTTGGCGAAGACAGGGACTCACTATGGCAACGCGAACACCCCATACTCACCTGGCACTGGCTGCGTACAAAATGGCTTTAGGGAGGGTACAGGGGCACAATTTAAAAATGAAACAGAATTAACTCTTTTGCAGACATCAGGGTGGGGCTTTGAGAGCTGTGTTATAATATCACTGTTATTGATGGCTTCAACTTGTTATTAGTTGGTATGACTCATTAACTATTCACATTTGTCTGCCCTCGTTCAACTCCTAGCAACTGTGGTTACAGTCCTGTTTAAAATCAGAGACTGAGATTGGTAACATTACTGATTTAGCAGGAAATTAGAAGACTTACATTCACAGAATTTAGGTAATTGACACCAACAGCACTTTTCTTGTAATTTATGCACAATGATTGATTTCATTCCCCAGCTAGTCCTAAAAGAATCTCCGAAGCATATTCATATTCAGCCAGCAGATTACTGTGCAAAGGAATTAAATGACTATTACCCTGCTTGCTATCTATTCCAGAGCTGGCAAAAAGTTTCTAAGTGGTTTGGAGCTCAGGAGGCAGTCTCAAATTATGATGCTAATATAAAAGAGTTCAGCCTTAGAGCATTTCTTTGTAAGTGACCACTGTGAATTTATATGAAGAAATTTTCTTACCGATAACAAGAGCACAATTACAAATGGGTCCATTTATTTATTCCTTTAAGAGTATTTTTGTAAACTATATGTAGATATGAATTCCTTGGAATGCCCTATAAAACATTCACTTACCTATAACAGTGCTGTTATAAATGACCCATTTTCTATATGGAAAATGTGATGTGGTATTGCATAATAATATATGACCGTGTAACATGCTTCCCAACCCCACCACCCCCAATATAGTTAACAATCTTGAGTACAGGACATTTAATAAATGAGGAAGAAACACCAGTTCATGTGTTCTTCCCTAGAAATCTCATGAAACAATATCAAAGCAGAGGCAGTAATCCTATAGTGTTCCAGTAAATCCTTATTATTACTTTTTGAATATTTATTTAGCAAAGTAGGCATAGCCTGGGGTCTACCTGCCTATTTCTCCAGCTTCATATACCAGCATGCACCCTCACAGGACCTTCATGCTCTGCACCCTGTTTCACGAACCTGTGCTGCTGGGCCGGCTCTTCTGCCTGGTATTTTCTTATTTTGCTTCTTCACCTTTCTGGTCTTGGAAAACTCAGTTCAGGGTTCATTGCCTCCAAAATCCTTCCATGATTCTACATTCTCATTCAAGTCTTTCTCCTCTCTATTCCTTGAGCAGCCTGTGACCGAAACAGGCTGACCTTTGTCACACAACGTTACTAATGTGATTTATGCATTTGTCACTCCATCAGATGCTAAGTTCCTTGAGGGCAGAGATCACAAGTTAATTAACTGTAAATTGTGGCACCCAGCACAATACTGAACACAGAATGGTGGTCGATAAATGTTTCCCAGATGATTTGTGCATGTAGAATGCATCTCTTTGGAAGTCCAAGTTTATGTGAAACCACTATTTTCAAGTTAAATCTAAAGTTCAGTCCCAAATATTTTTGACACACACACACACGAATGTAATATGAATGGTTACAGATAAGCAAGCAGGTTTATTAATGACCATATCTATACCATCAAACTGGTTAAAATTCTTTTTTAGTGTGCTCAGTGCATTCCAGGGTCATGGAGTTTTTGGATTCCCAAAATGTCAGAGACCCTAAGAATACCCTGGGGTCACAATTTCTCCCTGTAAAGACCAGGGAGTGAGGTGGCCCGGAGGTGTGCAGATGGCTGAAGTATGGAATGAGTACCCTCAGCCTTGCAGGAGCATTGGCTTACTCAGTACCATTCATTCATTCTCATTCTAAAACTCTCACTGCTTACTGAGACTCAGAAGCTAAAAACTACATTTCTGAGTCCTTTGCAGCTCGGGTTCCACCAATTAGATAAACTCCTGTGAAACTTTAATTTAGAAGTGAGAGATGCAGTTTTGTGGTGGAGGTGGTCTGGTTCCAGAGCTAGCTGCTGAGGTGTGGCTTTCTGATCTCACGGGAAGTCTCCTGCTTCAGCAGCTTCTGCACCAATGGAGCAGGCTTCTCCCATGTGGCAGCTGCAGTTAGTTCTGGGTCTGGAAGTTGTGCCTGAGGACCAGCCCAGAGCAATGTTTCTCAAACTATAGGAAATGACATCTATTTAGTGCATTGGGACAAGCATTGAAAGGAAAGGGAAGGGAAGGGAAGGGAGAATAAAATAGAATAGAAAAACTATCTAAGTACATTGTCTGTAGTAAAGGTGAATTTTTTTTAATGTAACTCATTTTCAGTTTTATGCATATGTGTACATACATTTATGTATTTTGAGTCACAGGTTAAAAAGGATTTCTAGCTGTGAGTTTTAGTCACAAAAGTTCAAAAACATCTGGCCTAGAGCTTTACCTCTAGCATTTTCAATAATCTTTTTAATCCCTTCCTGTTTAAGCTATCTAGAGGGGTCTTTTCTATCTGTAGAACATCTGTCCTGCTGCTCATCAGGCAGAATAAATGTTTATAGATTTTCTTTTTTTAAGTTGTTAGTTGCAGAGAGAAAGATACATGGCCTTTTATTTCAACTGACAGTTTTTTCCAGGTACTCCCCAGGACCCTCTTTAATAATGACAAGATAAAAGTGTAAGATGTGAGTATATGTTTGGGGGTTCCTGACTTTTTCTGGTTCCACAGCATGTTCTGGGAAGCAGAGGGGAAAAATCTGTGCTTGAGCCATCCTAGCAAACTCCTTGAGAACTCCCCCATCCTCTTCTGGCCCTCCTTGGTGACAGGGGCTGGGACTCAGCCAGAAGGGACCAGTCCATGTCCACTTGCTTCCAGGACTCTGGGCCTCCCAGCCCATAGCTCAGAAAGGACTCTGCCAGAAGTGGCTGAGCTCTGGGCATCCTAGGAGGGACTGGCCCAGGGCACCCAAAAAGGTAGTAACTGGTGTTGGGTCAAGTGGTCCTGCAAAATATTTTTAATATGATAAATAAGCAGAATAATGATATAACAGCAATCTGTGGAAAAATAAAATCCTATGAGTATCAAGGATATGGGAACAGGTTTAAACATTCTCTTAATTGCTGTGCTGGGCAAAAAGTCAGCTGATGCCCAGGATCAAAAAATTAGGTGCCCCGACAATCTTCCGATTCTTTGTGATTAACTTAATGCTTTCTTTATGCCAGTCTTCTGCTCAGAGGCCCTCCTGACCAGGGAGCCTTGTTGTTTCCATGCAGGGGTGTGAGGTAGCTGGTGGACAGAGGAATAAGAGACATTTTTTCCTCTGTCCTTTCACACCATTTGTATTTAATACCATATACAAGCATTACCTATTCAAAATGAAATTAAATAGCCCCAACACTTATTCCCCAATCCATATTCTCAGCTGAGGACCTTGTCTTTTACTTCGGGGAAAAAACTGAACAATCAAAAGGCTTTCCTCAGATGCCTGTAGTCAGTCACTCAGTGCCTAACATGGTTCCTGAAACATGGTATCAGCTCCCTAAATGTATGCTGAATGACCAAGGCTTTCTGAGCCTCCCAGCGTTCCACTCTGGGACTACCTGGTATGTGTTCCCCGACCAGTCTCCATGTGCTGTCCAGACTACATGTCGTCGATTTCCATAGCTGGACTGGCACACCCCCAACTCCCAAGACCTGCATTTCCTAGCCATCCTTCATGGCAGCACCTTTCTTGCCTCTGTGTGTTTTTTCTATCCTTTCCAACTGCTCAGTCATTTCTTCCCCTCTTAACACCCAGTAACAAGAATGAATGGACTTCTGTTTCATACCAGGTTGCAGCTCCCTCTGCACTTACATAGTGTCCTACAATACAGCAGACACTCAATAAATATCCTTTGACTGGTTGAGGACATCTCTATAAATTCATGTAAAATTCAACAGCTGGGAATACTGTGGAAGTGAGGTCTGCATTCCCCTCCCTCAGCCATCCTCATGGAATTTCTTAAATGAAATTTAAGAGTGCCTCAGGCCCACTTTCCTTATTTTTGCCATGTTAATTATGTGTGGAATCTAAGGGGACTTGCATGTATAGGTTACGAGAGATGTTATGAGGGGACATTAAGAGACTGCTGTGCAGCAGGAAGATGTTCTTTCTAAACTTTCGAAGACCTATGGTTCTCTAATTTGCATTTGGGAGGAGAGACCTTTTCTCTCAGACATTTCAGTTGTGCTTACTGCAAAAGGAGAGGCTATTTCCTAGAGGTACGCTTTGTCTGGTTAGCTCTCTGCATCATTAGAATTTGAAAAAATAATGGAAAACTCTCAATCATTTTCTCTGAACTATGACTGCTAAGCTATAGCTCCTGACATTGTTGTCTAGCTCTTCGTCTAGCCAAAACTAACCAGTGAGTGTATTAGAGGGTCTCATTCCAAAACAGTTCTAAAGATATTGATTGTTTTTATAATAATCTTAATGGGGAGAGACCATGAAATAATAAGGTGAACCAGATAGATTATTGTCTGACCTGTGTAGTCACTTGGGAGACCCCTTTCTCTAACTTCAGCATGTGTTCCAACTTTTCTGTTACTGCTCAAAATGAGACTGAGTTGCCTTTGAAGCCACTCTTCTAGCTATATAAAGAAAATCAGTCATTCTTTTATAGTCACACCTGATTTTTTTACTCTGAATCTGAACTGGGTTAGTTTGATCATATACCTCATTCACCAGATTTGGCACGAGATGATTTTGGGCTGTTTCCCCAAAATCAGATCTAACGACAAACATTTGCCAGCATTATAACTGCTTCAGAAAAACGAGTGATACAGACCTGCAGACAATTTCAAAAGAGGAGCCACGAAAGAATTTTGAGTAATGGAATGAGTGTATTATTGCCTGGGGTAGTTTTTTAAATTGCGACCACACTAATTTTGCTGTGGCAGACTTCATTTTTTTTTTTAAATCAGTCTCCTCATTTTGTATACACCTGAAATTTGAAAACTCATATTGAACTTGAGGAATTGGTCTTCATGGATAAAGACTCTGGACCATTTATTAAAAATTTGGGGAGAAATTACATCCCACCAAACTGAAAGACAGGGTCACAGAGAAAACATCATTACACAATGCCACATGGTGGGAAGTGTTAGAATCATACAGACCTAGATTTAAATCTCTGCGTTACCAGGGCTTGTTTGCCACTTTGGGCTCCTTATTTCACCTTTCTAAGATTCTGCTTCCTTGTCTATACAATGGTGATCTATTATGTAAATTATTTACTATAGAGCCTAGCAAATAGTAGGACATCGGGCAAGGAAAAATTGTTATTCTCCTTCTTTACCTTGGAAAACACAACATCATTTAGCAGAAAAAAGACTCTCTAGGATTTCAAAGTCCCAAGTTCTAGTCCCAGCTAATCAAGAGGTGACTTTGACCAAGTCATTCAAACTTTCTGGGGAACAATTTCAAATTACATTTGTAAAATCATGGTATCATCTATTGCGGTGGTTAATTTTATGTGATAACCAAGCTGGATCACTGCACTCAGATACTCGGTCAAACGTTATTCTGGATGTTTCTGTGAGGGTGTTTTTGGATGGGATTAACATCTGAATTACACGCTGAGAAAAGCAGGTTGCCCTCCATAAATGTAGGTGGGCCTTATTCTATCATTTGCCCTGAGTAGACAGAAAAACTGACCTCCTCCAGGCGAGAAGGAATTCTACTGGCAGATGGCCTTTGGGCCTGAACAGCAA
Source organism: Smutsia gigantea (assembly GCA_032199065.1). Taxonomy (NCBI): domain Eukaryota; kingdom Metazoa; phylum Chordata; class Mammalia; order Pholidota; family Manidae; genus Smutsia; species Smutsia gigantea. The sequence continues at coordinate 53,410 of JAVSCE010019908.1, forward strand.
CGCCATTCCTTCCTGAGTCTCCAGTCTGACAGCCTACCCTGGAGATTTGGAACTTGCCAGCCTCCGTCACTACCCAAGTGAATTCTCTAAAATAAACCTCTCTCTCTATCTACAGACATACCCCACTGGTTCTGTTTTTCTGGGGAACCCTGGCTAATCCACCCATCTCCAAGGCATTTGGAGGCCCCACGTGGAACATGGCTGGCCACAGTTCTGGGTCACGGCCTCAGCTTAGGAAGCATCTCTTTTCTTTCCTTGGTCCTCTTTGCTCGTTGAGCCTCAGTTTTCTCATCCTGAAACTGAAGACATCGGACTTACTTGGCAATTCCTAAAGCTGCTTCCAGCTATGAACATCATATATCTATATGGAACTCATCTCTTGAGCCAGAACATTCAAGTACAGTCATGGCCACATTGGGTTTCTGCCAAGGAAGAAAGACATGTGAAGTGTACAAAGACTATTTATGTAGAAACAAACTCTGTCAGGGATGTGCAGAGAGTTAGGGGGACTAAAGGGGAACTCCTGACAGCCCTATAAATATTTTCACAAGCCTGAATGCTTTCTCAGGGGTTAGGGGAATCAAAGAGTGATTGTTTATGCTCTGCAGAAGTAAGTGGGGAAAGCACCTACTTTACCTGTCAGGGCCTCTGTGTGTGTCTCTGTGCACATCAAGGGATTAAACAGCAGAGAGGAGAGTCATATGACGGATTCTGAAGAACCTATGAGATAGCGGTGAAGAACAACCCTAACCTTCGATCTTTGAAAAGTTAAGGTCCAATCTGGTATTCATCAGAAGGAGAACAGAAGTGCCCCAGATTGTGTTTTAACTATAATCTTAGCAGCTCACCAGAAAAGTTCCCTTGTGTATTTTAGGACATAAGTGTTATTTCCTTTCTTAACCAGTGAAGTGGCTAGATACTTAAATATACTGGCTAGAGTACTTTGGGTCTTTGAGTCTTCAGATAAAATAGTTGGAAAAATCCTTTGTAAGCTCTGTGGTGCTATGTAAGGGTAAGTGATTTTTATTCTTACAATATACACTCAAGTGCTACTGTAGTTTGGGCTCAGGTGAAATAAGTCTGGCTAAGAGAGCATCCTTTCCATCATTTGAGTTCCAGCTATTCTGTCTGGGGCACAGGGGGCACCCTTGTCAGGCAGGACAGTGAGCAGTTGGTAACTGCTCACGTAATGAATTGAGAGGCTCAGACAAGCCCTTTTAGTCATCAGTCCAGCTGCCCACTGCTTGCCACCTGGGCTCTGGGCCACCGGGCTCTAGCCTATTCCACTCCACAAAGCCTCCAGAGCCGCTTTAAGCACATTCACTGTCGTGAGGGTGCACTGCTTAAAAAGATTCAGTGCTACTCCATTGCATGTAAGATAAAATCCAAATAACTTAGCACAGCCTACAAGGCTTTTGAAATATATGGCTTCCACTTAGTTCTCCAGCTGTCTCAGCTGTGATTTTTGTCCACTCTTCTGCACAGTTCTAGGCTCCAGTCTGTAAACTTTCATTCTCAAATTCCATATTTATTCAGAAGATATTTAATGCATGCCTACTAATGATATCAGGCATGGTTCTCAGTGCTGGGAATACATCAGTAAGCACAGTTCTCAGTGCTGGGAATATATCAGTAAATAAAACAGCCTGCATCATAGGGGGAGACAGATGACAAGCATTATATAGCATTTGAAAAAGTGATGAGAACTATGGGAAAAATAGAGCAAGACAGAGTGCCTTAGTTGTGCTGGGAATGGGAATGGGAGCTGCACTTCAGGCTGGGCCTCTCTGAGAAGGCAAGGGACTGTTCCAGTTACGGAGCATCATGATAACAATAGGTAGCTGACATAGGAGCCGGCTGTGCAAACATCTTGGAGAACAGTCTTCCAAGCAGAGGCAATGGCTATCTCAAATGTCTTGACACAGGAAATGGTTATTACGTTTGAGAATCAGCAAAGAGACTCCTGCCACTGGAATGCAATGAGAAAGCTAGAGAGTGGAAGGAAATTGGGAGGGGTGGGTCTTAATATAAGGAGATATGGTCAGGTCTTAAATGCCACTGTAAGGACTTGGCTTTGACTCTGAGTGAAATGGAAAGCCATTGGAGGGGTTTGTGAAGGAGGGTGACATGACCTGACTTATATTTTCAAAGGGCCCCTCTGGCTGCTGTGCTGTGAACAGTCTCAAGTGCAGAAGTGGGGAGACCTGCTGGGAAGCTGTTAGAATAATCAGGTGAGAGAGGATTATGATTTAGACCAGGGCAACAGCAGTGGAAGCGAGCGGTAAGAGCTAATCAGATTAGGAATCTATTTTAAAAATAGAGCCTACAGCATTTGGATGTGGAGTGCCTCAACGTTCAGAGGACAAAAGATGGCAGAGTGGAGAAGGCAGCAAGGATATTGGGATGGTGCTGTCAGGAAGAAGGGAGAAAAACCAGTAGAGGGTAGTGCCCCAGATGCCAAGTAAAGAAAGTATTTCCAGAAGGAACCAGTGATCAGTGATATCAGATGCTGCTGCTAAGTTCACTAAGATGAGCCTGAACACTGACAATTGAATTTAGCAATATGGAGATTGTTGGTAACACCAAGAAAAGACATTTCAGCGGAGTGATGGGTGCAGGTGCCTAATTGGTGAGAAGTAGGAGAGAATGGGAGAAGAGGAGTTGAAGACAGTGAGTCATGACAATCCTTCTGAGCACCGTTTAGTAATAAAGGAAGCAGAGTAAGAAGGAATAGCTGGAGAATAAGTGGGGTCAAGACAGGGTTCCATGAACACATTGGGCAGTCTCAGGCCTTCATGCCCTTCTGAGATGCTTCTAGTCTTCCTAGTGAACTTCCACTGTTGCGGGGCTGATTTAGCTACGTCCACACTGAACTTTCTCTCCTGTCTGCACTCATTCATCAAAAAGGCCTTATTGTGTGTACCTGCTATGAAGTAGACTGGTCATGGAGCTCATCACTGAACAGTGGGCAAGCCTGGTAAGATCTGTGCCTTCCTGAGGTATTATTCCAATGGGGACACAGAGGATACAGAGGCCAACAAATAAACAAACAAGGTAATCGATCACTACAGATTATGATAAGTGTTGTGCAGGTCATAAACTGGGTGATGTGAGAGAAGGTGAAGTGTGGTGGTCTCTCTAGGCAGGTGACCACTGGACTGACCTGAAGAACACTGCTGCGGCCTAAGTGTTTGTATCCCCCACAATCAATGCTGAAGCTCTGATCTCCAACATGAGTATTTGGAGATGGGGCCTTTGGGAGGTAATTAGTTCATAAGTGTGAAGCCCTCATGAATGGGTTTAGTGCCTTTATAAGAAAAGACATGAGAGAGATGATCTCTTTCTCTACTGTGTAAGGATACAGCAAGAAGGTATCTATCTGCAAACCAGGAAGTGGGCTCTCTCCAGACACCTTGATCTTAGACTTCCCAACTTTCAGAAATGTGAGAAATAAATTCCTGGTTTGTAAGCCATCAAGTCTATGGTATGTTTGTTATAGCAGCCAGAATGGACTAAGACAGATATGGAGGAACCAGCCCCAGAAGGGCCAGAGGAGTCTTCCAGGCATAGGGAATCCACTCCAAGAGCAGGAGCATTAAGGTAGGAAGGGGTGGGGCGGTAGAAGAAGAAAAAGAGGTCTTATGTGGCTAGAGTGGCAGGAGCTGGGGGAAGGTGTTGTGAATGCATAAAGGGAGCAGATTAGGTAAGCTCTGGGAGGCTTGGTCAGGGGGTTGAGTGTGGAGAGATGGGTGGCTTTGTGAGTGGTGGCAGTGCTGATGGGGAGAAGTACATGGGGGGCGGTTCCTTTTGGAGGTAAACAGGCTGATGCACTGGATGTGGTAAACGAGAGAAAAGAACAAATCGAGGATTGCTTCTTTGACATGAGGAGTCAGGGATGTAGTACAATCATCTAGAAGAGAAAGATACCTAGAAGGTGGGTGGGCGATGTGTGAGGAGTAGAGAACTGGTTGGAAAACAAGAAAGCAGCATCAAGGAATCCTCTAGAGAATGCTTCAAGAGTTGGAAACAGTCAACTAGGTAAAATGCCACTGAGAGAAAGTGAGGGATGGAGACTGAGAATCATTAGTCTTAGCACTTACTCTTCCGGAGCCCTCGAAGCTAGTCTAGTAGCTATTCTTTTCTGCCTTTTCTTCTTCATTATTTGAAAGATGGCTAGAGGTTTTGGTCCTCCTTTTATGCTCACCTTTTTATTCCTGGGCTCAGTAGGGTGCCTTAGGAACAGGGTAGCTTGCATGAAAAGTTCAAGATTGAAAATAACCCTGGGAAGGAGACACCCTAAGGTGCTATCAGTCGAGAGATCTGCTGCCAGATGCCAGAAGGAGAGGGAGGGCCGGCACTACGAGCCCTGTCCAGGAGCCGTGTGCAACAGGCTCCATGCAGTGCCTCGGAGGCTGAAAGGTGTTCTGTCTTCTTGGAGCTCCAGAGGGTGTTCACGGTAAGGCAGGGTGGGAACCTGACTCACTGACACACGATTAGCCAGCTTTTGTCTTTGGATCTGACTGGAAGTGATTCATGGGCTGGAAAAAAACCTTTTGGAAATAAATGAGGGGGGAAAAAAGGAGGTTAAGTCACTACAGCATTTTATTCTGAGATAACATGTGGACCTGCTGTCCTATAAATGTTGAATACTGTACATTTTCTCAGCCATTCTCCAACAGTAACCCAGGGGGAATTATTAAGCCTGACGATTCACTCATTTTCTCCAAGATTTTTATTAAATACAATTTCGAGGGGATAAAGTTTCTTCTCTTTTCTCTTACTATTCACTCGAATAAACTCTAATTACCACTAGGGCAGAATAAATGGGCTTCAAGAAGATGCAACAATAGGCGATGTTTTTCCTTTAAATGAATCAGTTGAAGGTTCTTGTTCCAACAGGCACCAGGGCACTTCCTGTCCGCTCGCACCTTGCTCAACTCAGTCTGAAGAGCATTGATGGAGCACCTTATTATGAGGGAAGGACGCATACAAGGCAGGGGATAAAAGACGCAGCTCTGCCTTCTGGGGCTTATGGTAGGGGGTGGGGAGCTAGTCTTGAACTCAACTAAGATACTGTACTAGTTAGACGAATAAATGCCCTTGTGGTGTATTAAATAAGACTTTTGTTTCCAAGTAATGAAAATGCAAACTAAGTTAATAAGGGAAATTTGTTGTAAAAAAATACTGGATTGTCACAAGGGATCTGGGGCAGGCAGGTCTGTAGCAGGGACACATCAGACCTCTCTTGGCTTCTCAGCTCTGTCTCTGCCTGGACCTCTGTCTTCACATTGGTCTCTTCACAACATGGTGCAAAACATGGTTGTACAGAAGGTTCCCAACTTTATAATATCCGGCAGTGTTAGCCCTAGGGAGAAATGGACTTTTTCATTTCCAGTTCCAAAATTCCCCAAGAAGGCTCCTGATTGGACTAAAATGTGTCAGCTCTTCACCTCTGGACCAATCTCGTGTGGCAAGGCGGGGAACGCAGGGATTTGGGAAGCAGATGCGAATGGTCCAGTTTAGGTCAGAGGCACATTCCCCACTCCCATCCCCACCCGGGCAGTAAAATGGCTCTCCTGGCAACCCCGTGGGCTGGGCCCGGGGGAGGCAGCGGGCTCCAGGAAGGCAGGAGGGTAGGGGGAAGCAAGGGGTCCAGCATTTCTGCGGACTGTTTTCAGAAAGAAGTACAGGGGCTCTGGACTGACAAGTGTAACTCTACCAATGAAGGCAAAGGACCAAAATATTTGAAAAAAGGAGTCCCTTATGAAACCTGGCTTTCATTTACTCCTCACAACAGTGATCTAAGGGATTGCTGCTACCCCCTTTTTACAGATGCAGCGTACAGAGAGCTCCAGCACCCTGTCCACGCTCGCACAGCTGACAAGTGGCAGGGGAGTACTGGGAACGCTGAGGCTCCACAACCTTTGTGCGGCCTGCACCACCCGGTGCGTCCACCGACAGAGCTCCGGGAGAGAGGAAGAGGGTGCCTGGGCTCGGAGAGGCACCAGGCCCAGGCCCTCGCGGTGGGGGTGGGGCAGAGGCTCTGAGCCGGGCCGGGACTTACCCGGCGGATTTCCACAGGCAAGTCAAGGCGCAAGGGGGCTCCGCCAGCCGGCAGAGCTGTGGGCCTAATCCCAAAGGGGCGACCCGCATAGCTGGGTCGGCGGAAGGGAGGGCGGGAGACGGAGCTACACGGCCTGGAAGAAAGGTCCAGGCCCGGTGGGGAATGCCACGCCCCGGTCTGGAGAGCTTCCCTCCAGATCCCGGGCTGTGGAAAGCAATTCCATTTAAGGGCAACCCAGTCCGGTTCACACCTAGTTTTAAGGATGACAGATTGCCCTGTGGTCAGTTTGGGTGGTGAGAACGGGAACCTAGAGCTCTGCACCTGCCACTGCTACTGCCATAAAGGAAGCCAATTCCTTTCCATAAAATGCCACCAACGCTGGGGTGCAGTTTCCAAGGGGACCTTCCGCATAAAGAAATACACCAGGGAAAATGACCCCCCCGGACTGCAAACGTACTGCAGTCCGGGAGGAAGAGCCGTTGGAAGGTGGGGGAGGGGCGGGAAGCACCTCCCTTCTCGCCCTCACCTCCCGTTTTGTAACCCGCTCTGCCACGTGGTGGAAGCCTCCAGGGAACGGGGGCGAGGGGCCCGGCCTCAGTTCTGTCTGCTCGAGGAGTGTTTGTCCGTACGCAAACAGCGGAGCAGCGGGAGCCGGGAGTCGCGCCAGGGCCCGACTGCAGCGACCCCGACGCCGCCGCGGCGGAGCTGGAGTGCCGAGCTGCCGCCGCGCCTGCGAGCCGCCCCTCCCCCGCCGGGCCCGCGAGCCCATTTTCGCTTGGCCGGTCCCCGCGCTGCCGGATGGATCGCGCCCCACCCCCGCTCCTCTGCTCAGTCATTCAGACTTGGAAAGTCAATAACACGCTGACATCATCAGGGGTTTGTGTATTATTACACGGCTACTTTCCAGAGTACCTGGCATTATCTAAGAGAGGAGCACTCCGGTTGCCCAAGGAAGGGCCCTGGACGCGGGGCTGGGTGGCCTCCGGGGGGGGGAGGGGGCGACTGCCCCCCAGGCAGGACTTTTCCCCAGTGGGGAGCATCTTCAGGACACCGATTAGAAACAGTTTATGAGCTTTTGCTGCACTAAATGCAGATCACTTTAGATACGGATACATGCTTCATTTTGGCTTGGGGTACACTTATAAATCATTCTTAAGTGACCTCTATTTCTAGCAAAGACATTCATTTGGTTTTTAAGAAGCATTTTTAGTAATCCTCACGAAGAAAAAAAAAAGGCGTCTTTTATGACTAGAAGCCAAAGTCTGATTCTTTTGCGCCGCTCGGGTTTGTGTGTGCCAGTCTCTGTTATGTAATGGCCATCAGGGTGATTAGGTCTTCCAGGTCCCTCCAGGGCTGGACTGGCTGCTTTGGTTGCTGTTTTTCTTAAGCCTCATGCGAAGCAAACACACACATAAAAACATGTCCCAGATTTCTGGTACAAAACTGCTCTCCAAGCAAATTGCCTTAGAAGAGAGTCTCATTTTGAAGGAGGGAAATAGACGAATTTGTTGTTAATTAAGACTCCTTATCTTACTACTCTGGCATTTCCTTTTCCTAGAATGAGTTTGTAAAAATAATTTTATGTATTTCAGACGTTCTTTTCCTCCCCCCTGCTGTAATGGCACTTGTGATAGCTTAAATAATTAATTGTATGGATTACTGTACTTTTGTTCTGTTTACACACACCCACAAACAGGAGCAGACACAGACCTCAGTTAAAATACGTAAAGCTCAGTTACTCACATAACATGGTACCTTTTCTGTTTGGCCCAACAGGCTATTTCTTTCTTTACACACATGCAAGGCTGATTCATTCAAATTCTTTTTAGTTGTCTTAAATTGAAATAAATGGCAGACAGCCCCAATTTGGCTACTGGAGAATTACAAGGGGAGAGCAGTTCTTCCTTGGCCTCATCTCCTCCCTCTGTACCTCAGGCAGGGAAAGATCACTGATAGAAAAGTCTCTGGCCTCCACAGGAGGAAGCAAAGCAGCAATGTTTTTCATCAGTGTAACAATTTCCCTATGGGCACTCGATCATTTCAGGAGAATTTTTACAGATTATGACCACTTCCCTCCAGATGGTCTTTCACCAGGTTTGCACTTCTAAAACCACCTCCCCAGGCCTGTTCTACACCCCTCCCCCACCAGCCTTGCCCTGGAAATTTCCCCTTTCCCATGCACAGGCAGCTGGCAGGGCCCAGTATACCAGCCCTCCAGCCCCCCGCCCAGATGGTTCAGGGGGTGTTGGGTCTGTGAAGCTTGAAGCTACAGAAGGGGAGTGGGGAGGACTCACCGCAAACCCATGCACTGTTTGCTCAGGGGCTTTCCCTGAGCTCAGTAGAGAGGAGTGTGCAGACCTTTGCTGGTCACACACTTCTGCTACCTCATCTGCTGGCCCTCTGCCTTTGCCCAAGCCCCTCCTAGACATGACTACTTATTATAGAAGTCCTTGCTAGGCAAGGCATCAGTCCCCTCATTCCGGATGCTGACTCTCATACCTGGCAACCACTACCTATCCTGGAGCTTTGGCCCAAGCCACGGAGGGTGAAGGTCAGTGGATTGCTTAGGCAGAAGCTCCAGGGTAGGAAGTTGGTTGCCAGGTATCAAAGCTCCAGAACTAGTTGGCTAACACCTTTGCCTAGCAAGGAGCAATGTGTGGCCCGAAACAGTAGAAAGGAAGTATGCTGGAGGTGGAGAAGCAGGAGTGTTGGCCTGGGAGGAGCTCAGTACAGTGTTTGCAGATTTGGACACGCCCACCAGAGCCAGAGAGCAGGCCCTTTACGGTGAGGAGAGGGCCTTTGGGCTGGTGCTCTGTTGCTGGGGGAGCAGGAAGAACTCCACGTGACTGATGGCGTCGACCCCTCTGCCCCCAGCTGGCCCTGGAGGAAACGGTGGCCTGATGGGCCTGGCACCGGTCCTGCAGAATGACATGCTGTTTCCGCCTTTCCTTTGGTAAAAAAAGGTTACTCTCTAGGCCTTTACTGTCAAATAAATGTCAGCTGGTTAGAACTGGGTGCATTTTAATTCACAGGCCTGAGTTTTTTCAGTCATTCAGCGTGAAGATTCCAGCCACTGACACTCAGTTATGAGCCCAAATGTTGATTTAGAAAAGACAGCATTTTCAAATAGACTTTTCGCTTTGATGAAGATCAAGGCAATGCTTAGCTATGTGTGGTCGAGTTTTCCAATCCATCGATGACTGAGATTTTTGTTTTAGAAAATTAGAGAAATATATTGAAAGGCAGATGTAAATATACAAGCCCATTTAAAAAATTAGATTCAGAAAATTATATTCACAAATTACTCTCTCATACTACTATGGATGTTTCAAAATATTCTCAGTTGCTATTCGCAGCTGGTTGTGGGAGGTAATAAACAGTCCTTGGATCTGGGAGATGCTCTGGGTAGCATGAGAGCAGAGGCTGCACACTGGAGGCCCGAGGGCAGAATTCACCTAGCATTTGTATTTAGGTAGGTCCCATTTTTAAAAAATCGGATTGAAAACCCAGAGATTTCACATAAAAATCCAGCTTTTCCCGCAAAGTGAAAAGCTCTTGGCAACACAAGCACGTCAACAATGGGGTGGGCCCGAGCAGTCACTGCCCCTTTTCAGCCCAGCTCACCCCTAGGCAGATACCTGCTTGGCTTCAAAAGGCATTTTAATCCACCTACCCCTTCTCAAGGGGTCCCTTTGAAATGGGCTTTGAGTATTTTCCTAACCTTCTCACAGGGAAAGACCACTCTGCGAAGGTCAAAGGACCCACCGGGGCAATGTGGCTTTGAGGCCGGAGGCTGTGGTGTTAGTACAGAGTTTCTGTGGCTCCTTGGGTGCCTCAAACATTCTTTCTGGATTATAATGGATAATACACTTCAAGTCTGTAATAGGTTAAGTCTTTAGATGCATGCATGCTCTTGTGATGAATATAAAAATTTATTTAATAATTTATAAGTGTTACTGGCAAGTGTTACTACTAGTGTTTTATTACTTAATATTTCTTGGTCAATAGATACAGAAAGTAAAACTGCTACTGCCTTTTTTTCCCTTTGTCTTTTTTTATGTTTAAGAGGGGATGGTTCCTCATGACAAGGTTAGGGACTGTTGTTCTATAATAGTTTTCATATTTAGACTGTTATTCATGTACCCTTAATAGAATGTTGAAATATGATGTAGCCTCAGCTCCTTTTAAAAATGACAGTTATAGTTTTGCATTATAAATTCAAGTTGTTGCAAAGGATATAATATCCAGTGTACTGCAAAAATTGATATTTTGGAATAAAACTGTTACATCATTTTTTAAAATGTATCCACTGGGATCCAAATACCACAGCATCAGATACGCATCACTATTCACTTGAAAAAAATACATGAACAAGCTTGAAATTCTTTAACACTGGAACGTTTTTAGATTTTTTTTTCTCCTTGAATTCATACAGCCATCCTTATAGGGACAAGTAAATAAATATAAATTTTAATTAAAAAAATTCTGCTTGATTATATGGCTTTAAGTGTTAATTTTTATTGATTATATATCTTAATGAAGTAAATATGGCTTTTCTTCCAATTAGCATATGTATCCATGGGTGAATACTGTTACCCATTGCTAGAATGAGCATTAATTATATTTCCAATTTTTTGTTCATGCACTTGTGTATACACAAGAAATGTTACCACATAAACAAGTAAATAGACATGGAAGTATTTTTTAAAAGCAGTATCATCTCCAAATTCATTTACTATTCTTTCATTCTTCATCTCCTGAATCATTTGCCAAAGACCTCATGACCTGCCAAAAATCAGCCATGATTAGATCCTGTTTCAATCTTCTGGGGAGCAAAGACTAAGAAGCCACCTGCTGTACACTGAATGTTCATATCCCCCCACCCCTGTTTGTAGGTTGAAACCTAATCCCCAATGGCATGGTATCTGGAGGTGGGTCCTTTGGGAGGTGATCAGGTCAGGAGGATAGAGTCCTGAGGGCCGGGATTAGTACTCTTATAAGAGAGACCCCAGAGGGTCCCTTTCCTCTTTAGCCATGTGAAGACACAGTAAGAAGATGGCCATCTATGAATCACAGCAGGCTGTCACCAGACACTAAATCTGTCAGTGCCTTGATCTTAAACTTCCAGTCTCCAAACTGTGAGAAATAGTTTTCTGTTGTTTATAAGCCACCCAATCTATGGTATTACAGCAGTCTGAACTAAGATACCACCTGACTAGCAAAGGTATTTATTTCAGGTCTTTAAAAATATTTGCTTCCTCTATATCTACTCTAAGGCTTAATTTTTCCTTTGTGCTGCAGATGTTCTTGCCCTGGGCAGTGCATACAGTAAGATTAGGAATGGGTATAAGCTAATGCATTTCTTTCTTTTTTTTTTTCTGGGTAGTGGAAATTTTGTGTATTTACTTATTTATTATATTACTGCCTATCTATATTGCCTAAATTTTTTTTAGTAATGTGATATATCTACTAAAAGTGGTGCACCAGTATCAATATATTATTAAGTAATGTCTGTAGTTTGCATTAAGATTCATTCTTTGTGTTGTACATTCTATGTGTTTTGACAAATGTACAAAGACATGTATTCATCAGTAGGGTGTCATAAAGAATACTTTCACTGCCCTAAATATCTCCTTTGCTCCACCTTTTCATCTTTCCTTCCCTCCCTTCAAACCCTCAAACATTTGCAACCACTGATGGTTACTGTCCCCATAATTTTGCCTTTTCCATAATGTCATCTAGTTGTACTCATATAATACATAACCATTCCAGATTGGCTTCTTTCATTTAATATGGCCTAATTTTTAAGTTGAGATATAATTGGCATAAAACATTAGTTTCAGGTGTACAACATAATGATTTGATATTTGTATATATTGTGAAATGATCACCACAATAAGCCTAGTTAACATCCATCACCATACATAATTACAATTTTTTTCTTGTGATGTACTTTCTTAGCAACTTTCAAATATAAAATACAGTATTATTAACTGTAGTCACCATGCTGTCTGTTACATCCCCCAGTACTGATTTATTTTATAACTGGAAGCTTTTACCTATTTCCCCCACTTCACCCATTTTGCTCATTCCTTTCCCAGCAACCACCAATCTGTTCTCTGGATCTATGAGCTCAGTTTTGTTTTGTTTTGTTTTAGATTCTCCATATAAGTGAGATCATGCTGTATTTGACTTTCTCTGTCTAACTTATTTCACTTAGCATAATGCCCTCAAGGTCCATCCATGTTGCAAATTTCCTTCTTTTTTATGGCTGAATAACATTTGGTATGCATTTCTTTAGTAAAGTAAGAAAACAGGAGATAAGTCACCTTGACAAAAGTCTCTTTCTCAGCTAGTACTCATAGAAGTTGGGGAAATTGATTCTCCTAAAAGTATCCTTTTCTGTGTACCCCTTGGACAGACCCACAGCGGACTCATATGGGTATCCCAGTTTGAAGATGGCTCTCCTGGAAAAAAGTCAGACCTGGATTTTTGCAGTAAAAGGGAAATACCAGGAGGTCAGCGTTGCCTGTGAACACATCAATAACATGTTCACTATGTTTGAATTGTGGGCCCAGTTATATCTGTGGCCCATTCTATGGGAGCTCCCTGTCAGAGCTCCACTAAAGAAATTGTGAAGGGATTTTTGCTGAGAACCTCTGGCTCCTCATGAAGGCGGCTGGGGGTTTGTAGCTGGACTATAGCAACAAGTAACATGGGCTTTTCACATTTTCACACAGTTATAACTAAAGATGTCACGAGCTTGGTTCGTCCTATTTCACTGGGAGTCTGGTGAGAACATGCTCCCCTCCTGCTCACCGTCACCCTTAGCCCCCTGGAATGATTTAAAGAACAATTCCTGTTCCTTCCTAGGTGTGGTCAGCTGTCTCCCTACCCCTCTACCTCTTCCCCTTTTCTCATTGCATAAACCACCTCCCCAGTTTGCTGCTGTTTTGAAGAAGGTAGCTTAAAGGAAGACAAGAATTTTTAGAGCAGATAGCTGGTAATGTTTGAGAGTCCTCCTTTGTCCCCTGTGTCCTTTCAATTTTCCTTCTTAATTCTGGGGATTTATGAGAAATTCAATATGAGGTGGTTACCTATGGTGGAAAGCCAGTCTTCACTGCTCCTGTACATTTAACCTAATCTTACCAGTGAGAATTTTGTAGGCCTCAAGAAGTCAGGTCCTCTCTGAAGGTGCTGTAGTGGTTTGGGTCCATTATAGAGGGCACCTGAGGAATTATGTCTAGGACACTTGAAATAATTTAAAACCTAATTTAATTTCCTGCAGGTCTGTTGGAATAATTCTGATCTGTAATCACATTGGATTTTTTCCTAGGTGTATTTCATTCTGCACCAGGAGCCTTAAATTGCCTCAAAATAAAGGAAAGAGAATGGTGGGAAATTTTAAAAAAATTGTTTAATATTTGAGTGCCCAAAATATGCCAGGCCTATTGCACACATTATCTCAGTACATCCTCCCAACATGCATGTGAGGTAGGTATCATTACCCCATTCTACAGGTGAAGAAAGTCTCAGAATGTATTGAAACTGAACCCTTGAGCCATCCTTTGCTCTGTGTTTGCCTGACTGACCATTGCAATACTAATGAACCACAATCTCCTACTATATAAAGAAGAGCAGAAGTTGGGTATAGACCTACTTATAAAATAGTGTGTATGTAATTACTTGTGAATAAATTTTTCCAGGGTAATATTAAGGTATCCCAAATAGTAGTCCATCTAATTCTTCTGGTCCGTACAAGACACTGATTTAGATTTCTAGTGGCACTTCAGCAAGAGATTAAAGACTAATAATATCTTTTAAACTATTCTGTTAAACAATTTCTGAACCACTTAGGCCTGTTATATATCTTCCAAAGTAGTTAATGAGACATTTTATTTTTCTAACATGATTGACTTTGAAAGTTTTATGAACAATAGGATGAAAGGAATGAATCTAGACCGATTGGATCAGAACAGAGGTAAATAGAACAACGTTTAAGACATCAAACTCTTTGCCCATACTGGCACTGGTGTTCTTCAGAGTAGCAAAACTAGGTAGATTGTGACATTATCTAACAAGGTGGTAGTCACAGGAGAGAAAATGAGTTTGAGCAGAAACATGAGTCTGTTTTCAGACCCATGCCTGAGGAGCTTCTCGAACGAATGGTGCTGCCCATTGGATCTGTGGTTCTGAAACTTCGAAGGGGGAGCCAGACAGTTACAGTTATGCACATATAGATGGTGACTGAATTGGAAAGGATGAGATCTCTGGGAGAGTGTATGCATGGAGAAGAGAAGAGAGCCAGAAAACACCCCCAGGGATCACATTAAACTAATACTTACAAAGAAAAGTCAGCAAAAGAGATTGAGAAGAAATAGCCAGAGAAGAGTGAAAATCCGACCTTTTTTCTTTGCAAGGAAGTTAAGGGTGGTGGGAGAGTGCAGCAGTAGTAAAAGCCATTGAGCGATCATGGATTTAGCCACGGAACACTAGCCATCCTGGGGTGAAGTAGGGGCAGGTGTGACCTTCCAGTGGATGAGAAGGTGAGGAGGCCGTGGTTGGACACAACTTTTTAATGAAGTTTGAGTTGTGAAGGTAGTGGTTGTAGGAAGAATTGATTTCACTTTTTAAAGAGGAGAACTACATCAGCATGTTTACAATGCTGCTGGTGGCAAGGAGCCAATGGAGGGACAGCTGGACGATGTGAAGAGAGTGGGGACAAAACAGGTTGAGGTGGGAGAAAATGTTCCAAAGGATGAGATTTAGAAGGCAGTAAAATTTATGACGCACTGAACATCTCCCCTCTTCTTTTTATATACTGGTGAAACAGCTGAACCTGGAAACTGATGACGGCTGTCATTGCCCGGACAGGTTGGCTGTTTGTCTAATGCACTCACTAGTTTGGAGCTGTTGCAGGAAAGCACTACATGTACTTAGCTCTGTATTTCCACTTCTTAACTCACTCTCTGTACTCAGCAGGCATTTGGACTAGTAAGTGGAATTTTAGTCCTTATTTATGCCATCAAAAAAGCTAATATGTATATTTTTAGACAAAAGGGTAGAGCATTAGGCTCTATTTATAAGAGAAAAAAATCCCAACCTGGGGGTAGAGTGGGGGGTGGAGCTGGAGGATGAGGAAAAGCAGTTCCCACTTTTCAGGCCTGGCTGTTAATCTACCCAGATGCATTGCAGTCAGATCAACCGATCAGGAAACAACCCTGGTGCAGCATTTAACTGGCTTCACTTTCCAGGTCAGCTGTGCTGGTTTGGCTGCCTATAAACATGATTTTAAATTCTCATTTCCACAGAGAAATCCAGGCACTGACGGTTTATGAATTCAGAATCCCCCAGTTACATACACAACCACCCAAAATAAGCTGTAGAGATAATAAAAAAAAAAAGTACTGGCTCACAAGGGCAATAAGAAATAGTTTGATGTTCTGCACAAAATTCTTTAACTTGTTAGTGTGTCAAATGGCTTTACCATCATAGAATAATTTTGTTATGTATCTCCTCCTACACTATGTGGACTATTATCAATCTGCCATAGTAGGAGTATGGGCAGTGATGGAAACTGTGTCTAAGTGAGAACTCCCATGTGCCAAGGACTGTCGAGGACCTTAATTGAATCCATTTATTAGCCTCTCTTGCCAGCACACATTCTTGAAGGCTGTGTGCCAGAATATGAATGCATATCTAGAGCTAGAAAGTTCATGATTGTTTATTAAAATAAAGTTCACAGTTCTAAACCTTGCTGAGAGAACTCCATCCATAAATATTTGGCTGGAGTTACACAATGACTGGCAGGATGTGTTCATTCAAACTGGTTTTATTGATCAAACTTTCGGTTAAAGCCTATGAGAAGTCTGCCAAATGGAGAGTAAAAAATCAGGCTCTCTCCCAACATGTAATTTGGAAGTACCCTGACTGTTGCTGTTTATGGGGCAGCTTATCAGCTGGTAACCAGGCCTGATAAATTCTATTTTAAAATACCTCTTGCATCTATGTCATTTTCTTCATTCCTTCTGTTACCACCCAGTTCAACTCATCATACCTCACTTGCCAATTGCTGCCACAACTCTCAACTGGTCCTTCTGCTTCTAGTCTCTTCCACCTTCAATCTAATTATGTGAAGGGAATGTTTTTGTAAATCACCACTTCCCTTGAGTCATTTCCCTGTTTAAAAATCTAAGTTCCTTGATATTGCTTTCTGAATCAAGAAGGCGCTTTTATTTTGAAAAAAATTACTAGCACAACTAAGATCATGCTGCTTGATTAAAAGTGATATAAAACATGGTAAGAGTGGGTTTGTTCTAGGAAATTAGCAACTGTAAGAAATGAAAAAGGTCTTAGTTCACCAGGGCCAGCCAGGGCCTGAAGCTTATATGACATGGGGGACTCTCTTTGAGAAAGAGGAATAGAAAATATGTAATTATAGAATTAGCTGTAGATCTTGGAAGGAGTTGGTGACGTGAGGGGCCTTGAAGCTTAAGCTTTATTAGCTTCATAGTAAATGTGCTTCTAGGTCAAATAAATGTGGCCTAATAACAAAGTTTATTTGTCTTGAATATTCATATTTGGCTCAAACTAATATATTCACATGGTATCAATTCAAATAGAACAGAAGTGCTTAGGATTAAAGCACCATTCTCTCATCTCCCACCCTCCTCATTCTTAGTTCCATTCTTACAGACAAGCTGTTCTTTCTTTCCTCTGGTAGTTGCCCCCAAAAGTCTAAAACTATATGCTGATATTTTTTTTCTTGATTAATCTAGTTTAAGTAGTAGCTATTGGGTCCTTGCTATGACAGTTAAGGATTTATGTTATGACACTTCTTTCAAATCTTGGTGGCAGTTACTGTTTTTTAGTTCTTGTGTTGGGTAACTTGGACTAGTAACTCTTGTTTTAGTCTCGTGTAATTTAGAAATCGTTCCATAATCTGTTGCCACTATCACTCAGCATGAAGCCTCTCTGCTCTGCTGGCTTCTTTGTTGTTGCCTTTGCAGGGTCATAGCACCGCTCCCTCTCTCCCAGTCCTGCCCATCTTTTCCTATTTCAATCCTTTTCATCCATCAAAGCCCAGATCAATTCCTTCCTCCTCTTTAAATCTCTGCTATTCTAATATACTGTGGTATCTCTCTTTGAATCCTTCTCACTTGACTTTGGCAATATGCAATTTAGCACTTAATTATAAAGCTCATTGTTTGAGCCCAACCCCTCCCCCGCATCTCCCCAAGCCAATCACTGTATCTCTTGCAAGGCTGGTTCTCAAGAACTGCTTATTGAACTGAATCATTCTGTTCTCTAATTGTTTCAGTTTTGTACATTTTACCTGCCTCACTAGATAATAAACTTCATATACTTTGGTATTTTCCCATAATGTTAAACACAGAGTAGGCAGTCAATAAATAGATAAATAATTCTGATCTGCTTCATGCACATTATCTTGCAGCATTTCTCCTGCATTTACTGGAAGATAACAGAAGGCAGAAAAGGTCTTATTTAGTGTTAACTCTGAGCCATATAGTATATATTTTTTTCTGCCTTTTCTGTGTGAGCATAATTCTTTCTCCCAGTTCAAGCCCTAAGTTCTCAAGGATGTTGTTAAATGCTTTAAAGATATCCTTTAACATAGATTTTGTGAACAGAAGAGATTACTCAGTTTTTGTTTTAAAGATTAATAATTGTTATAAGTCCATGAATGTAACTCTTTTTTAAGCTTTTAAATTCAGTTAACAATTTTTTAAATCTTATTTTTCTATTTACAAATCCAGCAAATTTTAACCATCACTTTTAGGGGGTCTTTGACTAGTACTTGTTCCATTTACAAGCTTAACTGAATAGACTGAAACATTAAAAATTTCCTTTAAAATTAAATATGCTTGATTTTCCTTTTAGAGACTGATGATTTTAACTAACAAAACCCTTCCTAAGTGCATAAGTAACTGTTATAAAGCTAGCAAATCAAACTCACAGATATGGGAACATGAAAATCTCTTAAATCTTCCAATATTATAGTATTTTTACAATTACAACTCTAAACCAATAACTTAGTTGTATATTTTAAATTGGAATTACAAGGGAACTATTACTTGAAGAGGCCAAATTCTCATATGAATATTTAAGTTCCAAATATGCACATACCTGTTAATACAAAATTATAAATATTACACATTTGATTTTATTGAACAGTTATTAAATTAAAAAAAATTCCAGGGAATTAAAGACATTTATCCATTATGGGAAAAAATGTGTTATCCTGATGAATTTTGGGGGTTGCCTTCCCATTTGATTTTGGGACTTGCCTTCTCAGCTTGTTGAAGATGTTTAATGAGTGGAGACCCTGGCTTGGGCATAAGTAAGTCCTCACCTAGGACTGGAATGGTAATGAGCAGCCCCTTTTCATGGTTGCTAAATAAACGGCTCCATGTAGAGCGATCTCATAGTAGATATCGACTGGATTCAACTAAATTTTCCTAGCTTTTTTATACGGAAAGTCTTTTATTAACTGATCATTAGATAATATAATCTGCAGGATCTAGTTGTACCAAGCTAAGACAAAGTCTTGCTATTTAACTAAGATTTTTAGATACATAATCTGTACCGTGAAGTTGTACCAAGCTAAGGTAGGGGCTTAGCAACTGTGCTTGATTGGATTTTCAATTTCTTTGGTTCTTAAAATATGTAAATGTCTTTGCATCTAACTCTAAAGGACTTTGAACTGGAGGGAATCTTGCATTCTTCTAATACATTTCTTCTCTAGACAATCCACGATTTCTACAAATATTAAAATATTATCCAGTTGAATTTGGGACATATCTCTTGGTTTTGACTGGCTTTGTGGTCACATTCTATTCCCATATGTGAGCTTGGCATAGATTTTGTACAAACTAGTGGGCACTTTGTACAAACTAGTGATATTATTCTGCCTGATTCTTTCATGCTGCAGGGGGGAAGAGAGAGCTAATGATGGAACCAAATATAGCCCCAACGAAGCTGTGTACAAAGATAAAAAATAAAAGGACACAGCTATGTTTCTTCTGAAGCTTTGTCTAGAGACCAGGAAGGGGGCTTATGTCTTACAGGGTAATTTTTATAAAATGGACCGTTGACTGCCCTGTTTCAGATGGTACCCTTGATGCCCAGGGCAACACACTGTAGGCTATTAACACAACTGTGTGGATGGATGGGTGGATGGCAGACAGTCAGGGCGCACCAGGCAGGGCCCCTCTTGTGCAAGTAAAAGACATATGTGGGACACTGTTCATCTGGCTGCCATTCGTCCTGGATCCCAATAAACTGCACAATTCACAAGTGGAACAGAAGAAGCTGACTCACTTCGGAAAGGATTGAGATGATTTTATAAAAACTCAAGGTAATGTGGCAGAACAACAACAACAACAAAGTGAAAGCCCTAGAACCTGGCTGGCTTGGGCAGGGAGCCCCTTAATGGCGTTCTTGAGATGGTGAGTATAATCATTTTTAAAAAGTGATTATTCTGCCTGATTCTTTCTTCAGCCATTCTCTGATAATTTCTTAGGGGCGTAGATGAGGGTGACCTGCCTACAAGACCAGTGAGGACCGACAGGCAGGCAGGGACACCTTGTTCTTGCTTGTGATCACTGAAATAACAAGTTTTCAGTCTGGGTTTTCTCTCTAGCCTCTCTTAAATGCCATGAACTAATACTGTAGATGGTGATGCTAAACTGGGTGTGGAGATTCTCTCTAACACAATAGATGGATTCCTGCTTTCTTACTGTATTTCTTCCTGTACAGTTATGGGGAAAAACAGTTGAAGAACAGGAACAAACCCATACAGAATAAATTTTTTGTTACCCATAGTCAAAGAGGTACATTAATTTCATGGGGTGTTGTGAGAAGAGAAATCACAGGAATTACTTGATAGGGTGTGTATATAGGGAGACAGATTAAAGGCATTTCTCAGAAGAACATAGGCTTTCAGGAGCTGCTAAATGATGAAGTATGAGATCTTAATCAGAAAGAAGATGATATTTTAGTCACAGGGTTGGATGGGCGGGGTGGTGGAAAGATGAATGAGGGCTTAGAGGGTGCCGAGGGGACTACCGGGGAAGCAGAGAACTTGCTTTCATTAAGAAGCATTAGTCTTTAATGTTGAGGGGACTGGAAAAGAGCTGGATCTTAAATCATATTAAAGATCAAATCAACAAGTATTTTTCTGAGCACCAGTTGTTCATAAAGCACTGGAACATTCTGTATTTTTCCCTTATGTTCACTTTCACTTCTTCTGAAATGTGCATGGATGAGAAATGAAGGTTTAGACTATTTTTGTGTACTGTTGGCCATTTTACTCAACCACTGAGCCAGCCATGAAAAACAATACATTGGTGGATGCCCCTCCATCACCACTTTTATTCTTATAAACTGGAACTTAAGTGCTGTGACGCAGTAGCCGTAACACTCCCTGTGGCTTGTCACAATATGGCAATTGCTAAAATGGTTTCTTTCCCATTATGCAGCCCAGAAGCAGTGAAATCATGAAGTAGGCAGCGAGAGAAAACAATATTTAATTTGTTCTAGAAAGGTGCCATGGGAAGAAAAATAGTCTCCTTTCCCCCTGAGGTTTAAACACAGGGACACAACCAAAAAATGCAGGAGCGATGCTGCACACCAAACAAGCCCACACTTTGCCGCCTAATTATATCACTTTTAATCTAATGAATATAAGCAACAAAATAAATTGGCATAGCAGTGAGTCAGGGAGTGAGTCCAGCTGAAGCAACTGTGGAGATGGCACGGCTTTGCTGGGACATGCCGAGCCTTCTGCTTACTTGTAAGCGACGCTCTCTTCCACTTTAGATCCAGTTAAGAAGGCCTGAAAAGGTGGTTTTATTTGGTGGTCTCCCAAGGGCCACTGGACCTCCTACATGCCTTCACCTTTTGCTTGGTGAAACCTGGGTTTTAGCAAGCCGAGGGCGCGGGGGGCGGGGGCGTAGCCCCGGTGCAGTGTGAGCTCCACTCCCCAGCGGGCTCGAAGCCCGGGTGACAGCAGACTGCCTACAGGTGTGAATGCCAGGTTCCTTGACCTTGGTAGTGGTGGACGAAAACAATTCATGGTGATATTCTGTGTTGTTTTGACATGAGATCAAAGATAAGCTTCATTTTTATCTCAGGATAGTAAGGGATATTTTGGGAACATTTTGAGAGCAACTTTTCAACCTTTACCATGTCATTTGAGTTTTCCCTTTAAAACCACCTTCTTTGCTTCTTGCTCTTACTATAGGAATAAGAGGGGAAAAAAAAACCCCCAAAATAAGTGGATAGCAGAGACAGGATAGTGCCTTGTAACATGGAGAAAACAAAAATGATTTTGGAATTATTCTGATATACATGGGCTGACACCTGGGTTCTACAGCTTACTGGTCATGGACAAGCTTAGTTTCCTCATCTGTGAAATTGGAGTAATAATGCAGACTCAATGAAATAGCTCATGAAAAGTACAGATCGCGCTGAAAAAAGATCTGCTTCCTTGGTGGGTGTTATCTACTCCATTTGTGATGGGCATCCCTTACTTTCTAGATGCCTCTATGGCAGGGGATTCCCATCCTGTCACTTAGGCAGGAAAGTCCCTTCTTATCGTGTGGTTTTCAGGGCTGTGGGAAGATTTCTTTTCTCACCATGGTGGCAGTGAGGGTTAGGGGAGTCCCTTTTTACCTCTTTTACACTGATAGGAAAGGGGGAAAGAAAATGTGAGGAAAGTCACTTCTGGGTAGTGTTGTTCAGAGGTCGATGGGACTGGAGACAAGACTCTGCTCCTGCTCTCACGTTCATACTTCTAGAGGGGGGAGTGATGTTTTGTTTCTAATGTATATTTCACTGGAGTCCGACCCCCACCCGCCTGTATTTTGCCCCCAGAAACCTTTAAAGGTCAGTAATATCAACACTGTGCTGGATTCTTGTTTTTGCACTTCTCCTCTTCTTAGCTATGGCTCTTAATTTCCACTTGCAGGATATGCCAATAATATGGAAACATTCCTATTTTTATCTAAGGGAGACTTGAGGAACTCTGCTTCAGTCCTCACAGACAGCATCTCATATCCCTGTGGAGGTTGCTGCCTATGGGGAAGAATCAGGTATGTGGACACGACTGTGATGGAGAAGCTCTGAGCCTTTGGGCAGCCTTAGTGCTTCCAAGAGCAGAGGCAGAGCTGGCTTGTTGGAGTCAAAGCATTCTTGTTTAGAAGGTAACTACAGGCAAGACAGACAGATTTTGAAGCCATTGGCATATGTTTAGTAATTGAATCCAGGTGAGCTGATAAAATCACCTAGGGAGAAAGTAGAGAACTGTGGTTCCCAGCCTTGGCTGCATATAACAAAGCTTTGGAGATCTTACTGAATCAGAGATTCAGGTTTAAAAGTAGTTGTAGGATGTGATCTAGATACATAGTTTTTTTTTATGATAAACTCATAGATGAGATATAAGCGAGAAAGCAAGTACATTTGTAATGGAATGATTTCTTTCTAGAATTAGCATATGTGGGAATCCTAATTAACAATTAAACTCCTGTCTGTTGAGCAAAGAACCAGAGCATAAGAAAGTAAGTAACCTTAAGGGATATTTCAAGGCAAGGGGAGCAGCTTAGCAGAGTGGTGGAGGCAGGACTCTTACATTCAAGCCACTGAGATTTGAATCAAAGATGCATCAGGTAATATTTGTGTGACCTTGATCTTTCTGAGGTTCTGTGTTTTGATTTTTATAATGGGTATAATGTCAATCTGCAGAGATTTATAGAAGTATTAAAACTGTGTTTAATACAGGTCTCTGCACATAGTAAGCATTCTGTAAATGTCAGTTGATGTTACTAATACCAGCCTACACTAAGATCTATCTCTACACAACCAACATGCACGTGGTATAGAGATTCAATGCCTCTTTTCTGGACAGAGCTGGATAAACACTGACAACCTTCAGATCTTTAGACTTGACTTTTCTATGTACCCACTCACCACTTTTCTTCTGTTTTCAGTTTTTTTCTGGACAGATATGATAAAACTGAGACACTTTCAGTTTACAATCACATTCCAGTATGACTTCCCTTAGATAACACTCAAGTTACCTTGACTTAAGTTTTAGATGTTTCCAAATGTTAGTCATACCTTTATTTACAGGCAATTTTCTAGTTTACAGCTACAGATATGGTATATGAACACCTTTATTGTGGCAGAGTTTATGGTTTAATTCTCTGAAGACAACCGCATTTCCTTTTATTTCAAGTTCTCAAGGAGCTGCTCACTGGCTGGGCATTGCATTCCCACACCCGATGGCAAATAAATCCACATTAACAGCAAATTATAATGGGATTAATTCTCTGGGAACAAGGGCTCAGAGCAAGAATGGTTGTCATGTTTTGACAGCTGGAGTCAGGTTAGGATGATCTGGTGCCTCCATCTCTGCTGCAGAGATTAAAACAAAGCTACAGACCTTCAGAACAACCTTTTCTTGGACAAACTATAACGCCCAGTTTCTAAATGGGAATCAGGATCTTTCAAAGCTTCTTAGGTTAGGTGATTTTTGTTTGCAGCCAGGTTTGAGAATCTCTGCTCCACTCTTCCCTCCCCAACCCTTCTCGGCTCTTCTTGTGTGTTCCTCAACTTGAGCTGTGCATTAGAGTCACCTGGTGAGAATTTGAAAATCTATATGCCTGTACTATCCTCCAGATCAATCAAATGGGACTTTCTAGGGGTGGCGCTCAGACATCAGGAGACTTAGACTAGGCGATTGCGTTGTGCAGCCCATGCTGAGAGGATGCCAAGGGAGGAGTGCATGTGAGCGTCAGGTAGACACTGAGTTAGCAAAGCCAGCTGAGGTAGGCTTAGCAAGGAAACCAGGGAGACTTGTTTCATTAGGCATTTGATATCAGTGTAAACTTTAATTCAGTGTTGACAAGAAGTAACCATAGTGTCTCATTCCTAATTTTAAAGAGGATGCTTTCAACATTTCCTGTGAGTTACTAAGCTTCTAGCCTTGAAACACAAACTTCTGTAAGTTTGTATTGCATTGAATTTTATCAGAGGCTTTTCCTGCGTCATTTAAATTGGTCATTTTTTAAAGTCTGTTAATGTGCTGAGAATTATATCATAGATTTTCAAATATTAAACTATCCCTGCATTCCTGGGTAAAAAGTAACTTGGTCATGGTATATTGTCTTTTATTTATACTGTTTCATTTGGCTTTGTTAGTATTGGTTAAGGTTTTTGCATCTTTATTTATGAATTAGAAACCTGAAAGTTACCCTTCTCCTAATGTTTGCATAGTTTTGGTCTTTTCTGGTTGTGTAAAATGACTTGGGGGCATTATTGCCTCTTTTTCTGTTTCTTGGAAGGTATTTCTTCTTTGAAAGTTTGGGAGAATTTGTATGAAGCTATTTGAATCTAGTGTTTTCATTGTGGGAATATTTTAAAATATTGCTTTAATTTCTTCAAGAGTTATAACACTGTTCAGGCTTTGCATTTTTGCTTAAGGCAGTCTCAGGAAGTTATATTTTTCTAGTTCCCAACCTCTCTTATTCCTCCACCTATTTCAAATGCCTTTTCAGCCACAATTCCTGCTATCCCAGTTTTTTTGATGAACATTGACTTTCTACAAACTGACAGGTGGCTTCTGCTTTCCCTCCAGCTGCTTTGACAAGGTTGCACATGGCCCTCCATCATGCCACTTAAAAAGATTCCTTTTAGATCTTTTTTCTTTTGACCTTTATGTCTTTTTTTGAAACTGTTTACCAGCCACTCCTTCCTGAAACTTTCTACTCATTGGCCTCTGTCACAAAATTCTTCCTGATCTCCTATCTCTCTGCATATTAAAAATCTCATTCATAAGCTCCTTCCTCTTTCTCTCATACCTTATGAATAATGACATTTTCAGGTTTTCAATTTTAGTGCTTTGTTCTTTTTCTTCTATATAGTCTTTTCAGATAATCTTATCTACTGTTAAGATTTAAACATCACCCAGAGGTAGATCCAGGTTTTGTGGAGTCTGAAATGAATATAATTTTGGGGTCTCTAAGAAAAAGAATACAAAATTAGGTACAGGGCCTCAGTTTGGAAATAAGGGGTCTAAAACTTAACCTTCATTAAAATTACAGGAAATGTGTTTTCTCTCAGATAGATGATTCCTGAGTTAGTATGTCTCTGACCTCTTTCCTAAACGTAAGATTTGTACGTTTAATTACTTATCTGTCCTACAGTGGAATTAAGGATGTTCTACAGTGTAGAGGTTTTAAAACATGGCCTTGAAATTATTTGATACGCCTCCTCTTGAGAAATGGGGTTTATGCCCTTCTTTTTGAGTCTAGGCTTTATGACTACTTGACCAATAGAAAACAGTGGAAGTGGCATGGTGTCAGGTTCTGGACCTGGGACTTAAGAAGTTGACAGCTTCTCATTCTCATGTTTTGGGAAGTTTGCTTTTGGAACCCAGATATCCTGTTGTGAAAAAGTCAAGTAGCAGCCAGCCATCTTAGAAGTAGATCCTCTATCTCCCAGTCACGCCACCACAGTTCACACCTCTTGGAGCATAGATGAGATTTCCCCACTGAGCTCTGTCCAGATAACAGACTGACAAAATAAAAAAATGACTGTGATTTTAAAACCTTGAAATTTGGGGTAGTTTGTTACATAGAAATAGCTAAAACTTATGGAAACTTCAATTTGCTCCTTCCCCTGTATGCCCAATTATAATTAATGATGGTACCTGTGACACTGTCACCCATACATTATGTGAACATTCATTCTGAATTTTTCTTGTTCTCTCTTTCTTTATATTTAGTTAATCACGAAGTTATGTAGTTTCAGATTTTTACCTCTTAGATATTTCTTTCATCTCTTTCTTTTTCTCTGTCCCTCTGTTTGAAATGCTTTCTGCAACTCTTGATGTTTTTTAGGAGACTTCTAATCTATTTTCCAGTATTCATCTTATCCTCCTCAAAATCCATTCCCTGCACAGAAATGCTCACAAAAAAAATTCTAACCATGTTACTTCTCTGCTAAAATCCTTTTGTGAAATAAACAGAAAATAATTAAAGATATAGTGTAATTATCACATTTCTCAACTGAAGAGAGACCTGAGTTTGTAGATTTAAAATTGCAATACTAACACACAGATATATGTACTCTTACACTCTGTGCTACAGACATCCTGACCTATATCTGGCCATCACTCCTGCCTCCATCAAACCACCACAGCATTAATAACATTTTATCAACAATGGATTAAAAAGCAAGCCGCCTTGGATTTCCAATCTGCCAGTGATAAGAAATTAAAAGCAATAAAACAATGTCTGTGGGGTTTGAGGGGTTATAGTTGTGTACTGACAAATTCTGGGTATTAGAATTTTAATACCCAGATAAATTATTTGTAGGTGAGAGAAATAGAAATGCAAATAGAATTTGAATAAAGAATATCACCCACATATGCCTTCTAGAAGTAAAAATGATTCTTGGTATTATTTTTAGTCTATTGTGTCCTATTTACAATGCAACTTTTCATGCCCAGTTATGCCATGAGATTTGATAATATTGTAGTAGCTACTATATTATTGCAATGATAAATATGGTAGCATTAGCTAATACTTTTCAAATATCTAATAGTTCAACAATATGATAAGGTAAATTGATTTCTGAAGGCTTGTCTAGGAGGACTAACTGCTATTTTAAGATCTTGTTTCAATGAGAAAATTAATTTCTAACTCCTTACATGGAACTTAGCAGTTTTTGGAAATAGCCGAAGTAATTTTTCTTTCTGTCACACAAATGATAGATTAAATTCAAACTTCTTTTAGCACAAATTCATATTCTTAGTGTTTAAAGGATACACATATTTATGAGAATGCTGGACAATGTTTTCCTAAAAAACATTCCTTTTATTCCTTGCTATTTCTTCAGATCAGTAAAATGTTTGGAGATCAGATTCTGAGTCTGTTTTCAAAGTGTGGCAACCAAGGATGGAGTTCAGTTTGACGACTGGCATTTCTTTTTGTTTTCAGGTTGTCTGAGGTCTACATTACTCTCCTGAATTAACAGGAGGCAGATATGGATTTTTAGAAAGTGTTAACATTAATGTTTCAACATTGGATAATATTTAATTCTTGGTATGTGGAATAACAAGTGTAAATGGTACTAATGACGTTTCCAGAATCACATTTTAATTACAGGAATAGCTGGGCATTATACTTTCAGCATAACTTGCAAGTAGTTGCAGTGCTGGATGAATTTTTCTTTAGGTGGAGAACTTAGCTATTTTTCTTTTTTTCATAGGTTGTTACTACAGATGTGGTTATATTGGAGCATGTGTATATGTTTGCAGGTGCCATAGTTCTAACCCAAATTCCATATCCAAAATGGTTATTTTAATCCAGAAGCAATTTTATCAGGTAATATAGTAACAAGCTTAACAGACAGGAGCAAATGAAGGTAGGTACTTTTAACCCCCGTGGTAAGGAGTAGTGGTTGTAAGTGGGTCATAGATCAGACTTTGCTTTTAATCTTTTTTCTATTTTAAAATTCTTCCTCTTCATATGTCTGGGAGAAAGAGAAAAAAGAACTGGTTGATTCTTGCTGTACATCCTTTAAAAAATACAGGAAGTTGTGAAAGCTATTGCATCGTGTTTTAAGGACTCAAGTTACTAGAAAACTTGAGAAAGTCTGATTTCTGGAGCACTTAGTGTTTGTTTTCCATTGAACAGATGAGAAGCAGAGAGGGTTGAAAGAATTGTGTCAAATGTCAAATGGTCCTATTGTCAGGGTTTTGGGCTGAAACAGAAGGCCTGGGTGTTGAGCAGCCACATCTCCTGAGCTAGGCACTGGTCCCTTTTTTTTCCCCTTTAGTTCTGAGGCTTAGAAAAAAATAATCTGGAAAAGGAAGAGCAAGACAGAATGGATCATGCAAATAAAGAA
This sequence comes from Smutsia gigantea, assembly GCA_032199065.1. Taxonomy (NCBI): domain Eukaryota; kingdom Metazoa; phylum Chordata; class Mammalia; order Pholidota; family Manidae; genus Smutsia; species Smutsia gigantea. The sequence goes on from JAVSCE010019908.1 coordinate 81,407, forward strand.
ATATCTCATCCTACGACTTAATTTGGTCTCAGCATGACCTCAGTGAAACCACAAAACACTTATATACCTGAGATTTCTCAAGCCTGGGGCCCGTCGCTTCCTGAATCTGTGGAACCTGGAGAAAATCCTAAAGTTCTAATATTATTTTGGTAAATCCCTATAGCCATCTCTTTACCGCGATCTGATTGACGAAAACACGAATAGTGGAGTTTTCTGGGTTTGTCAGCTGTGGCTCATTTTGTTTTCAGCTCTTCTCACTAATCATCATCACCATTGCCTTACTGACTCTGTTTAGGTCTTCTACCACCTGGTTGCAGAACGGACCTCACAGCTGCAGACTGTGAAGCTTGCAAAGTAATTCTATGACTCTTAGTCCCTTGAACCTCTCCTTATTAGGTAACAAATAGTTTGCATAGCTGTTTGTTAATACAGTCTAGGGTTATCTATGAGCAGTGATACTGTTTCTGCCAAATTATAAGGGTAATCTGATATCATCACCACAGAGCTCTGGACAGCATCCTAGACAGTGACCATGTACTGATTTATTTCTGCTAACATTGGACTGCCTGCATCCAGAACGTTTAAGTAACTCATTAGGGAATCTCAAAAGCCTTCTTGACCATGAGGTATTCCTTAGAAGTATTAAATGGATCAAGTAAAATTGATCAGATAAAATACCTGTGGTTGAAATTTTATTGATACATAGTTCATCATTATCCAGAGAGGTGCTGAGCAAACTGTGTTTCACTGTACTGCACTTTAAACAAAAGACCTACCTAAGTCACCTGCGGCTTCAGTTCTCCTCCAAGCAGCAATGTAAGTGAGGCTCTGTTTGGCTGAAGAATGTTGTACATGGAACTGTACGTACAACTGAATGTTGTGGACATGTTGTAGAGAATTACAGGGTGTAGGGTTCAGTTATCAGGGTGAGAGGAAATCTGTATTTCTCTATGCCATTTTACTGCCTGTGATGACATATTTTCCTTGTATAAAAAGGTAATTTTTTTTAGTTGGTCTAGAGGGTGCCAAGAGTGCCCTTGATCCAGATCAGGGTGCAGGAGAGTAATCACTGCTGGCCTCACATATGGGGCACACACTCCGTGCTTAGGATTATGAGATATACAAGCAGTGCCTCTAAAACTTCCATAATGTAGGTGTAACTCGCCCCATTTTACAGATCAAGAAAATGATCCCTGGAAAAGGATGGGGGAGGGGCATCCTCCACACGAATGTGCAAAGTCATTTCCTAAAATGACTGTGGAAAACAGTATGGAATTAACTGCAAGTGATGATCTAGAAGTGACTAGATCACGTTTCTTGCATCAAAAAGTATGGAGATTGACAAAGAAACAAAGATGGGCTTTAGGGGGAGAAAAAGATTTTATTTTTTGCATACCAGTGGTTTGAGATTTGTGAAATTAGTATCTCCTCCCACGTGCCTTTATGTATTTTTACCTTGTTTAGATGTCAAGCATATTAAATACTCACTGAGTATCTACCATGGAGTATTGACTATGTGGGTATTTGCCAAAGTGGGGACTTCCATTAGTTTTTCATGATCAAATAATTTTGAGTCTTTCTTTTTCTGCCTCTGTCTGGGGACTCCTAATAACACTTTAAGATTCAGCCTGTACTTCATCTCTTCTTTGAAGCCCTGCCCCATTCGAATGCCACAATCAGACATTAATCAACCCCTGCTGTAAAATTCTGTCTGTAGTACATCTGTTATAGAATTTACCCCACTAACCATGTTTATCTGTAAATATGCATGTCCCTTCCTGCTGGACAGTGAGACTGACTTCAGTGCCACAGGAACCACTTCCTCTTTTCCTCCTCCAAACCCCACGCCCACCCCGACCACACTCACTCATCCCCCAGTGATTATGTCAGCCTGCTCTTAGTAGCAGATCAGTAAACCTTGCTCAATACATGAATTGCTGTATGCCAGTGAAGCAGAAAGTTACTCTCTTTCAAAGTCATTCACAATTATAAGAGGTATGACTAACAGAGCACACTTTACATACATTATCTAATTTAATTTTACTGCAACTCTATCAGGTTGGCGTTATTTCATGGGCTTCTTCATTTATAAGACTATGCTCAGAAATATTAAGTAGCAAGCCCAACACTACTGAGTTAGTGGAACAGGAAATGAAACCTAGTCTGCCTGACTCTGAAGCCATTCTTATTCTTCTAAGTTACATAGAGACTGTATCTTACAATGTCATTATTTGCTTTTTTACTTTTTTTCAACAACATATAATATTGTACAAACACTGACTTGCCCAGCTCTGGGTACATGCCACCGGTTACTATTTAGTTGGAGAGAAAATTTCTCAGTATCCTTCCATTGTGATAATCAATACACTCAGTATCCACCAAGCTTTTAGCATGCTGAAGAGGAGAGCACATCCAGGGCCTAAAATGTCCTTAGAGATGGAGAATTTAGGGTCAAGAAAGTTGAGGAAGATGCCCACGTGCCTCAGGGATATGACAGTCAGGCAGATCTGAGTGTGTTTATACTGATAAACATTAGCTCTGAAAAAACTGAGGAGAGTTCTCAGTCTCTCAATAGAAAGAGACATGCAACCTGGACAATAAACAAGGGGGACAGAAGGCTTGGTGGGAGAATGCCTGAGGATATCAACTCGGGGAGCTGATGAGCTCCTTCTGGATAAAAAGCTCCTCCCCGGCAAGGCTGACATCTCCCCATGGTCCCTGGCTCGCAGTGTGCAGTGCTCACCAGACTTGCTCAGTAAGTTTTTGTTGATGAAGGGCTATCCACTGTTCTTAGAGACTGGCTGGAGCCATATCCCAAAAACGTCTATTGTCATAAGGAGAGCAGACTACTCTAGGTTTGAAAGTAAGGCATAGGCTATGCTCAGCATGGTTGAGAGACAGGAGAAGCTGCAGGAATCAGGATATCTGCATAGAAATATAGCCATTATATTTTAAAGAGACTCTAACATCACTGAGGAGAGAGCAACATGACTCTGTTAATAGTGAAATGGCAGGACATAAACTCTGTACAATAGTTCCATATGATGAGAGGGGAAGACGGCATCTTTAATTACCACGCCTTCCCCAACAGCTAAACCGATAGCCTTGAAGAGAAGGGCGGCCAGCAGCGCACCACAAAACGACAGAAGCCCCGGAGCACACGGAGAGCGCGAAAATCCCACCGACAATGTAAAGGCACCCGTGTGTTGTCCTGTGAGTGTGTGAAGTTCCTCCTACTGCCTGAGCTTCTGCAGCTGAAATCCAAGGGAACTGGGCATATGTCTGAAGGCAGGAAAGAAAATACACGGAGAAACACAATTTCTCATAAACCAGTCATAAAAGGTTATTTTCCTTATCAAACCTGTTAATCTATTCAGTGCTACTGATTCTTTTGAAACAATATAAATGCTTAAGTTCCTTGGAAGCACCAAAGAAAAGACCAACTTTCTTTTTAAATCAAGGATGTTAAGATCATTGCAGATATATGACATTAAGGTTAAACATTATTTTTGCTTCAAAAGATGTATGTAGTAATCATAGAAATAATTTGAAAAGAGAGACAAGAAATTCTAAGAAATACTGATATTCTCACCCCTAAGAGATAGTTATTCTTAACATTTTAGTGAGTATATTTTCGGACTTAACAAAAATGAGATCATACTGTGAATATTGTTTTATAATATTTTTTCACTTACAGATTGAGAACAATTCTCGATGACAATATGTGTTTTTTAATTAAATAAAATTACAAAAGGAAAATACATATGTGTCATGTCAAGGTATTTTGTTGTATTGAAATATAGTTGATATACATTACATTGGCTTCAATTATATAACATGATTCAACAATTATATACATTAAGTGCTCACCACAGTAAGTGTAGTTACCATCTGTCAACATACAAAGATATTATAATATTATTGACTATATTCCCTATGCTGTACTTTTCTTCCCCTGTGATTTATTTATTTTATAATTGGAAGTTTGTACCTCTTTATCCCCTTCACCTATTTCACCCACTCGTCTTCCCCAACCACCAGTTTGTTCTCTACATTAGTTTATGAGTCTATTTCTGTTTTGTTTGTTTTGTTTTTTAGATTCTATATATAAGTGAAATCATATGGTATTTGTCTTTGTCTGACTTATGTCATTTAGCATAATACCCTTTAGGTCCTTTCATGTTGTTGCAAATAGCAAGATTTCATTCTTTTTTACGGCTGAATAATATTCTATTGTATATATGTACTACATCTTATTGAGACATATTTAGACATCATTTTAATGTCTGTATAGTATTCCATTCTATGGGTATATCATTATTTATTTAACTGGTGTTTTGTTTTTTGAAATATAAGATTTCCCCACTTTATATATATTATAAACAATGTGCAAAAGAATATCAATGGACGTATCTTCGCACCAATTTATTTGTTTATCTCTAATTTATTTCCTTAGGATTACTTACTAAAAATTGGAATTACTGGATTAAATGAGATGAGTTTCCTAAAGCCTTGCCTGTTTTCCAGAATGATTATGCCCAGCTCTACTCCTACCCACAGAGTGTAAGTGTGTATGAAGGAGGGGCTGGTGTTTCACTTAAAAGTTGCAGAGTTTTCTTTTTCTAGAAATTATGTGTATTTCTTTAAGCATATATTGCCTAAGTAAGTCCTTTGATTTTGTTTTTTCCCTATTGGAATATTTTCTTTTTTGTTTTAATTTACAAAATATCTTTATGTAATAATTAATACATCTTTTATCTGACATACGTGAAGGAATTCTCATTTTGTCATTTGCCTTTGAAGTGTGTGTGTGTGCAGCTATCTTCATTATTCATGGATTCTGTGTTTACAAATCTGCCTACTCCCTAAAACTTACTTGTAACCCCAAATCAATATTCGTCGTGTTTTTAGATCATTTGTGGACATGCACAGAGTGGGAAAAAATTGCGATTGCATGACATGAACATTCCTAGCTGAGGTCCAACAAGGCAGTCCTCTGCCTTCTTGTTTCAGCTTTGATACTGTAATTAAGTGGCTTTTTCACAGTATATTTAGTATTTTATGTTTTTCACATATTTGTGGGATATTTTTTGCAATTTCACTATTCAAAATGGCCCCCAAGGACCGTGCGGCAGTGCTGTCTAGTGTTCCTAAGCGCAAGATGGTCGTGATGTGCCTTAGAAAATACATGTGTTAGTTCAGCTTCCTGCAGGGTGAGTTATAGCGCTGTTGGCTGTGAATTCAGTGTTAGTGAATCAACAGTGTATATTAAATAAGGTGTCTTTAAGTAGGACACACACAAAATAAGGTTATGTATTGACTGTGTGACTGACGCATTACCATCAGAGGCTTGCTGGAACCCGGCACTGTGTTTTCCCTGGGAACAGTGCTTCAGTATTTGCTAATTCAGTGCTCGGGGTGACTTTATAGACGCTAACTACAGTGAAGAACAAGAATTATATACATATATAGTTTTTCTTCTTCACATGTAGACATTTATGGCTTTTATCCAGGCAAATATTCCAATCTGTTCTTTAAGGATTGTGTCTTGATGTTGTGCTTAGTTTTGGGAGAATATTCATTCTCTACACTTCCTGTTTTCCATGTGGGCGTATCCCTACTGGAGGAACACACCTGGCTTTTCTGACACTTACCTGAGCTGTGAATTTGGGAGAAGAGGTAGCCCGTTTCACCGTTCTCCTTGAATCTGTCCCCTTTCTGTGAACAGCACACATCCTCTGGCTCCTCTTTTAAAAGGCAGCCCCTCCAAGCTGAAGGCCTGCAGGGGGTCAACCCTGCCTATAACTGAGAAAGCCAGCTTCTGGGGTAGTCACTGCTGACTTAAGCTGGGCTCCCCCATATCTGCTTTCTCAGTGAAAATGTTCGTCATCTCTCTAACTCCTGGGTCTATATCTGGGTTGGCTGCAAACTAAGGCAGGGAAAGAGGGGGTGTGTTTGTAGTAACCCTCTTCACTTAGAATGTCCCTTTTCACTTTAAAAATGATATAGATAATCACATATGGTTGCTTCTAGTTTTCCTTTGACTTATTTTTGTTCTTCTTAACTTTTGTTTCCAAATAACTGATATTGCTGTTGGGTTTCTTTGTTTCTAAAGAAGGCAGTCACCCAGGGAACAGGGACTAGGCCCTGTCCTGTCGGCCCTCGTGTATCAGGTGCGGGCAGGGTGCAGCTCTTCTTTTGTTCCTACCAGCCTTATTTCATGTGGTCTGAGACCCGCTGTTAGTTACCTGGGCTTGTTATCAGACAGAATTTCTAATTTTGACTCTTCAAGTGCTTGACACAGCCTATATTGAGTGTCGCCATTGTCTCTTATTCCCACTGACTGTCTTTTTTTTAAAGTCATGCTCCTGCCTCTTCATCCCTGCATCAATATGCCTTACATCTTAGGTGTTTAACTCAGATTTGAGCCAAAGTATAGTGACTTTGTTTAAACTTGGTCTCAGAACTCCAGATTTCCATTTCCTAAAGTCCTGCTAACCTCACACTGATTTTTTCCCCCTAGTTATCATCCCCCATCACTTTCTGTAGGCCAGGTGGCAGTAGCTGCTGTGCTCTTGCCTTGTAGGAGATAAACATGCAGATGTGCACGGTTGTGCTCAGGTACTGCAATGGTTTGTGGGTATCATGGATCCCTCAGCATAGGATCCAGCCATTGAGGACGTGGGCAGCTGCCCGTCTGGGGCTCGGTGGGATTGCCGTGGTGGGCATCACAGCTCCAGGGAGGGGACGGGAGGGCCCTCATCAGCACGTTTAGGAAGAACAAGATAGGACGAGTCCTCCTCACTGTCTGATGCCACCAAACCTGATCCCCAAACCTGGCCTGCGGCACACACGATCACAGACACTGGGCATAGGTATCCCTTCTCTGTCAATTAAAGGACACAGGCAGCCATCAGACTGCTGACGGGACACAGGGTCCTAAAAATACCATCATCAGAGCCATGGGCAGCTACGTTCAGGTTGGGAATGGGTTTACGTGAGTTACGGACCATTGAGCACCCAGGCCCCTCTGCATTAGAACAGAAAGGTCACTCTAAACAGAACCAATCCAACGGTACCGGGAATGTGGGATGAATATCACCGGGTCTGTGCAGGTATTCTGTCACATTAAGGGATAGTGACTGGTTTGGCACTGACTGGTCGTGCTGCCCAGATATTTATGGGGTAGCCCGAATGGGGCCCACTGGTTGTGTGGCACGGATCTCTGCCTGTGGCTTCTACCTGGGAGGCTGGGCTACTGCAGCCGGTTACTGCCCCACAGTAACAATGATTGCCCGTCTCCCTCTCCCAAAGGCAGGTGGGCGCATTGTTTTCCACTGGTATGTCCATCTGACAGCTGTGTTTGTTCCCTCCCTGGGCCAGGAGGACATTGGAGCACAGAGAAGCCCTTACTAAATTCACCCAGCAAGCCTTAGATGATACCCGGCAAAGCCTGTCCTTACTGAGCTCTGAACTGTTTCTAATGAGAAAAGCTGTTCTCTGAAACAGGATGGCCTTGGTCGTTATTACTGCCTTGCAAGGAGACACCTGTGCCATCATCCATGCAGAATGCTGTGTGCTCATTCCTGATGAGTCTGCTAATGTGTCATCTTTATTAAATCACATGGGGACACAAGTGTCCCTGAGTGATCCGACCCCAGCCTAGGGGACTTAGTAAACCAGTGGTTTGAATCATGGGGCTTTTGGTGGAAAAATTGGTACTTAGCCTGTGAATCATTATCTCAATCTGTGTTTTCTTTTGCACATGCCTATGTTGTGGCTGCGGCATCTGCCTCCCGTGCAGCCTGTTAGCCGCCAAATGAGCCACCTCCACCCTAAGGAAACCCCTTGCAGACGGCTCAGGGTACATTGTGGAAGAGAGGTGTGTGTAAACAGTCTCGAGGGTTCGAGCGTTAAAGGTCATTGAGAGGACATGACCACTGGTTGACCTGGGAGCTGGACCCAGGCAATCAGAGGCTTCTTACCCATCTCCCCTGTGCTTGGAATGTACACCCTGCCCACTATTGGCTCACTAGGAGACACTTGAAGGACATAGCCTTGGGAGATTTATATATTTGAGACTATTTGGACTATAGATGTGGCTGAACCCTGTTAATTATGCTTAAGATTCTGCAGGCAGGTATGGAGGTCTGCTTGACTGGCAGGCACCCAAGACAAGCCTCAAATATAAGTCGCCTTTGCTTTCTAAATCTTCCACCTACCAAAAAGAAAAGAAATATCAGAGGGGGAAATCAGGCTCAATCAAAATCAGAACTGGATTCAAATCCTATTTTTCACCCCTTACCAGGTGTCTAACCTGCCACGTTACCCTGTAAGACTGAATTTCTTCATCTGTGAAAAGATGATAATAATAACAATAACAAACATTCTCTCAAAACATGAGAGAACATGTGCAGGTACCTAGCACAGTGCTCAGAGATGACAGACGCTTGATTAATGTTGGGTAAATACGTGTCTTATTCTGTTTCCTTCTCTTCTACATTGGGTGAGATGTAAGGTATAATCTTTTGGCATGTTCATAGAATAAGGGTCAAAGTACTTTCCGTGCATCATTTGGTAAATTATTCTGTTCTGTAAACCACTGAAAGGAGCAAGCAAACCGTGGACTCTTTCAGGGAACAGGACTTTTCCAAGGATCCTCTTAGAAAGAGATGACTGGTGACAGAAGATGTGTGATCTCATGTCATCAGCTCTTGAAAGTTCTTAGTGCTTTTGCTCAAGGCTCTGCCTTGGCCTAGGTCATCCTTGACTCACATGGCCTACCCTTCTCTACCATAGCATCGTGCCTGGGACCTGATTTCCGCAGCATCTTTATTCAGCCATTCATTCTTTCCTCCCTCAGGCAGATGGATTAGTCCTCCTCTGTCCCCTTTGTACCCCACCGATGTGTCTCATATGCAACCTGCTATTCTCTAAACTCCTTATTTGTTATTGTAATTTTCCTTTCCATTTGGTGCCCCAACATCCAGCACAGCATTTTGCATATAGTTAAGTGCTAAACAAATGTTTGCTGAAGGCCTGAGTAATAACTAATGACTGGAGAAAGATAGAGAGTAGTTGTGATGGAGGTCATTGACACAGAAAATGGCCCACATGTCTTTGGGAGCCATGTGATACCAAATGGGGCCTTCAAACAAGGGTTTGGACACCTGCTTCCTCTGTTTTCTGCAGAGATAATCATGTAGCTAAGTAAGGTTGAGAGGTGACTGGAATGTTTGCTGAACCAGATGTTTCAAAGTTTTAAATGACTGCTTGTGTTCATAAACTGCCTGGGATAAATAATCTGATTTGTATAATGCACACTGAGCTCTGGTGGAGGTCAGAGAGTGGGTGTATAATTTCATGTATACATTGTCCCTTGGGCATATTAAATGAATATTACCTTTGGTTTATTGAAAAGGCCTTGGAAACATTCCTTTAAAATTAATGTTTTTTCTTAGTGTTTTGCACATCATTTCAATGATCTGTCTTATTTTGAAATTCATGGAAGCAGCTGATTGAATAAATAAACTGGGGAGAAGATACAAGTCTTTCTTACAGTATAATTCCTAGATACTCCCCTCTCCAAAAGTAAATGTAGACACTTCCCTCTCCAGGAGGGTCTCACCTACCACCCTTCTTGTGTGTGCATTGGACTTAGTGACTCTCTTCCAAAGATTAAATAAAGGAAAGAGAGAAACAATAAATCTAGAGTGGTGAGCCTTGGTAAATCCTACCCTAACCAAGGATGAAGGCTACTGTTCCCTGCGACATCAGGTAGGTACCACATACCCGCTGATATGAAGTGATAAGGGGATGATTGCCCTTACTGTTATTTCATATCAGGGGCACCTGATATCCATATGGGTTCTAAAAACCCATAACCCCAGTTTAGTCCTGAGAGGAAAAAAAAAAAGAAAGAAACTCAGATTGGAGGACATACTATATAGGATACCTGACCATTACTCAAAACAGTCAAGGTCATGAAAAACCAGGAAAGAAAAATCATCACAGGCCAGGGGAGAATGGGGAGATGAGGAACTCCATGCAGTGTGGTACCAATAGGTTGGATCCTGAAACAGAGGGAGGACAGTAATACAAAAACTGGTGGAATTCAAATAAAGTCTGGAGTTTAGCTGATAGCAATCTATGAATGCTGTTCTCTTAGTGTTAAACAAATGTGCTATAGTAACGTAAGATGTAAAAAATGGGGAACTCAGTAAAATACATACAGAAACTGTGTATTACCGTTGCAACATTTCTGTAAATCAGAAATTATTCTAAAATGGAGTTTATTAAAAAAAAATAAGGGAGGCAGATGTATTAATCACTTTATTATTTTTTTCACCTCATGGTCAAATGACAGAAATACCTCCCAAAACAGACAGGGAAAACTGAGCCTTTGTGGATTGCTTCTTATTGGGAGATTCCTACTGTATTACAAATTAGCTCCTATTGTACCAAAATATTTCCAAGAGAGAAACATTCAGTTAGGAAAAATATGGAAAGAAAATATGAATATTTTGTAGATTATGACATTGATATTGGCATTTTTACAAGATAAAGGTAAACTTCTTTTGTGTAGTAAAGCTCAGCAACACAAAGACTTGTAGATTTTTCCACTATTAAAAGCACTGTTGTCTTGCTTTTTGGAAAGCTTTAGTTATTGCTTTCCTGGATTTAACAATTGAGGCTTTGGTAATCTGTGAGGACAATGGACTAATTAACCCCTTTATTAGTCAGCAAGTGCAGTATGTTTTTTCAGCAAACATTAACTTTTTAATATTCAATGTGGGGGCAAAGAATGGTAGATAATTCTCTGGCAATCTACCAAAGGTTGAAGGGAGAGAGATGGATTTTCTTATGTACAGACTAAAAATACTGTTAGCCCAAATCATCATTCTAGAGCTGTGATTAGGCAGAGAATGAGGTTTTCCAATGTTTGCCTCTTTGATTTTTTCATTTGCAGTCCGGCATCAGCTAGCTCAGTGTACATATCAGTTTTCATCCTTAAATGCGCATGCAACCAAATGGGGGTTTTGCAGAGCTCTAATTGCTGTATGATTGGATGTTACTGCGCAGTGAAGCTGTGCTAGTTAATTGTTTTCCTGACTGAATTTCCATCTCTTTTTTCGCCTGCCCCATTCTGCCTGAAGGAGCCTATAAAGCAAAAAAACAAACAAAAATTCTCTCAGAAGAGCATCTTTTGCTTTCAGAAGCAGCCTTTGCAATGGGTAGCAGCCTCGTCATCACATGGGTGATAATGATGACAGATAATTGTAATCCTTAAGTGGTTTCAGCTTATTGTTATTCGGGGAGAGAGCAAAGTGAGGATGGGTGTATAGAAGAAAAATATGATTTATTCTACTTTCATTGCCTTTTCCAACATTTCAAACAATAGGATGAGAAAGTCATCTCTTTGCCTCTCGTGCTAGGTCGTATTCTGGTGTTGGCAGGTGCATTTGGATTACAGCCCTTTGATACATTGTATGATAATGCAGCATGATTACTGGAGGAAAAGTCACGGAAACAAATTAGGTATTTGATTAACCACTTTAAATAACGATCGATTTGTATGGCTTCTTGTACACTGCCTTTTTCATACTAATCAATAATTCAGGTGATATATAAACAACAGTCTTCTGAATAAATTCTTGCATTATATAATACTAGCTAAATTTAGAAATTGCTATTTTATTGCATTTCTCACTCATAAAATGTAGTGCCAAATAGTAATTGAGATTGAGTTAGAGCCGCATAATACTTTGTTGCAAACCCAGGAATTGTTTCTCTCTGAGGACCTATAGGAAGGGAACCCCCAGGTAATGGTGGATGATTTAGGAACACCGGCAGGGGAAGAGGGGAGAGGGAGAAAAGAAATAAAAAGCTGGATGTGGCGGGCTGCCACTTGTGGATCCCAGTAAACCCTTTTAATAGAAACCGGCAGGAAGCAAGGAAGAGCCCAGCTGGAAAAGGCTGAGAAACGGGCCTTATATCCTCAGGACAGCCAAGTGTCTCAGACAATCCAGTGGGAGAGTAATCATTATGAAGAATCAGGATGTGCGGTTCCCCTTCTCTGGCGTTTTTCTGACGGCCTTCCCTGCGCGGGGGAACGCAGGCTCCACTTAGCTTGAGGTGCTTCAGAAACATCACTGGCTTCTTTGAGACTGCATGCTGGCTGGCTATGAATCCCTTATATCCCTGCCGTCATCCCCAAGGATAAATGTGTTCCCCATTCCTTAGAGAATTTCGTCGTCATCTCCAAGGGAAACGAAGATCTCCTGGGTGGCTAGACGCAGAGGGGAAAATGGAGCCGTATTGCGTTAATTTTATAACTGGAAGGTGTACCCTCATCCCACTGCAGAGAGTGACATGCAGTACTCCTTGCAGCAGAGCTATCTGGAAGGGCAATAATTGCTGTTGAAAAATATGTAGTAATTATATTTTGAACATTCTTTACAAACCCTAATAAGTGTGCTTTCAAAATTGTAGCGCGGAAGTTAACTGGGACGGTAAGACCCACATGGAAGGGAAAGGAATCAAATGAAGTCCAGTTGGTAAAGAAGGAAAGTGAAACCTGGAGCTGCCTCTGCACAGCGGTAGAAGTTGGGTGGTCTTGGAAGAACTGCTCTTCCTTTCCTGGCGTGTCTGACAGCACCTCTTAATCCAACCATAGTGATGGCAGGACTCCAGGAGCAGATCAAAATTACCATTGCTGGTTGTGCTCTCAGCTTTCCTTCTCTTCTCCCCAACCTGGAGCGAGCTTTTGCTCATTTTTGGTTCTTCTTTAAATTTTACCTCCTCTTCAAGGTCAGCTCAAATTCTACCTCTGCCTTAAGAACCCCCACTCTCAGTGCTTTCTTCCTTTTTTTAAGCTTGTACCACTAATGTCAAATGCTTTGATTATAGAGATTCTTTAATTTTAAATAAATGGCTTGTCTTTCCAACTGAAGACTAAGTTCTTTGAGGGCAGTGATCAGGTCTTGGTTTCTTTTGTGTCTTCTTCAATAAGTTTCACAGTGATGAACTCATGGGTGATGAAGAATAATTACTTGTTAGTTGGTTGATTGATTCAGAGACATGAAAGTCTTCTCCAGATATTTCCAATCTAGCATAAGGAATTTTCTTATGGCAGGTATAATCATTTAGGAAAAGTGTTGACATGATTATGCATCATTAAGCTCCAGCCCCTACCCAGGCATGACTTAATCATTCTGTCAATCAGGGTACAATGGGGGTGGGGGTGGGGGTGGGGAACACTGAACGCAGACTTTAGAGCGTACTTGCTTCTGCAGTCTGAGCAAGGAAGGCTCTAAGCAGAGCTCCTTTTATGTGGTTCTTCTTTAGGCAAACTTATCTTCCTCTTGGACATCCCTCTCTATTTGGAACTGACCAATCAACCTGGCTTTGCGAGGGCTATATTATTGAATCAACAACTAAAGATTTGAGTGACTTGAATAGCTTTGGTAGCTTTGAGGGTTCCCGCAAACTGAAATCACCCAATGATTTGTAGACCCGGGATAAACATGGTACCTAAAAGCACAATTACAATTCGGAGCTACAAACTGCAAACTAGTGAGGCAAACCAGTGCAATAACACAGCTCAATCTTTCATGTATATAATCGTGTCTTACAGGACACTGTAGCCTGGAATGATGGTCTCAAGAGTATGTGAGTTGTGCTAACAGAAGTCTCAGGTTTGAGCCTGCACTAGAATCATGAACGGAAACCCAGCCCTCCAAAGTCCTCCTTTTCTCATTGGCAGGGTCCCCATCGTGGTTCAAATGCTCTCTGGGGCAGTACTCGTTCTAACATGAACATTGTCACCACTCACCCTTCCCACTCATACTGTAGCTCTGCTGGGTGCTGTGTTGTCAATGCCTCCATTGATTGTTGAGTCCCACAGGCCCTGCCTGGTTGACCCAGTCGGGGCTTTCCTCTGACTTGGGATCCAAGGACTTGAATAGATGTCATTTCCAATTCATTAAAAAGAAAAAGGAAACTGATTGTTTATCAGTCATTTATACAACACCTCATTCATTAGAGATGGTGTAATAAATGAAGGAGAAGATAAATAGCTGTGAAAATCAGGAACAAAGGAGATTATTGGTAGGAAACTAATACAGCAAGGTGTGAGCATAGTATACCAAAAGGTGCGTTAGGGGTATACAGTCCTGGAGAGTTTCTAGACGTGGGATATAATTTTGGCTTAACAACTCCTAGCAGCCATGACAAAGATGGAAACCAAACAGGAGCAGAATTTGCTCTGTTTACATTTACAAACCAAGTGACTGTTGAAGAGAACACAGCTTTTCCTGATGCTAAGAGTTGCCCTTGGGTGTTGCTAAGGAGGATGCTGTGTCAAGGCAGTGGATGATGCCATTAACAGCATCTTCTCTGAGATTTGTTTTGTCCTTCAGTGGTGGTTTGTAATGTCCTTCAATGTCAAGCTGATGGCTGTACTGCTTGCTAGTGTTCTTGTTTGATCCAAGGCTGAAATTTGAAATGTCTGGAGGAATTGCATGTTCTCCAGACACCCTTCCATCAGTATTATTTTGGGCAAGTGCTTCCTTCCTACCTGTCTTACCCCCTAAGAGGCAGTATAGCCAGTGGTTAAGCAGGCAGGCTCTGGAATCAGACTCCTGGGAGTTTAAGTCCCAGCTCTACTACTGTGACCCTTACTGACCCTTAGTTTCTTTATCATGAAAAAAGGATAATGCATTTCTCAAAGCGATGTTATCAACATGAACTGAGATAATGTATGTAAAGTGCTCAATAAATACAAGCTGTTATGATCAGACCACAAACAGACTCTACCGTCTCAGCACCCTTCAGGGAGATGTATTGTGCTTTTTATTTGCCTCTTTTTTCCCTCAATGGCAGGAAGAGAATCAGAACACCACCTTAAGGCATTGACTCCTATTCCTGACTTCCAAAGAGGGTCCCTAGCCTGAGCTCATGGGCTTGACCCTCTTTATCCCCCCAGAATGGACACTTTCTCCATTTGGCACCCACAGCAGGTGTTAAAGGGACAGCCCTATCTTCCTCCTTGAAGAGTTTTCAGACCTGAGTTTTTTGGTTCTAATATGCCCCTTCATTCTTCAAGAAGTTCATCAGTTCCTTTTGTAAGGAAAACCCCTGGTTAGTCTACCTTGCCCTGCCTATGCTCCTGACAGGGGCCCTGAGAGTATGCCTGCTTTTGAGACCCTGGACATCCATAAGCTGGTAGACCATGCCAGGGACAGAGAGTACCCTTGTGGCTAGTGAACGTGAATGCCGTCTGACCTCTCCTGTCCCCTCCACGGCTGCCAGCTTGAGTCACGGGCCAGTGCTGGCGGAGCCTTGCTGGTGTTGCAGCAAAAGGAAACATCAATATAATACCGATCCTGTCTCTATTGATGATTGTGGTACTTTGCTCAAAATGGATGGATTTTTGCATTAATTTGGTTTCATTAAAATATAATTTATCTTGATTACTGAGTTTGTGGCATTCCCCTAAACTTTGTGATGAAATTTTCACCCAACTGAGGAAAAATAAGAAAATGAAGGACAGCGTATTCAGTTTTTCATCAAGTTAATTTTAAATAACAAGCTCATGCCTTTCTTACTCTTTTTGAGTTAAAATGCAGTTTATTAAAAAAATCCAGGACCTGCAAGAAATATCATTTATTAAATAAAGTAATGATGGTAATAGCTAATAAGTGGTAGTAGCTTTTTAAACATGTAATTTTGGGGCACCACTAAAATGTGGTGACACAATTAAAAAAATAAGTAACTGCTCCAGGAAATCTTATCCATGTGTGAACCTCTGCTCCAGGAGCCTACTTGTCCCTCATACCTAGGGCAGACTAGGAGGAGTAGTAACTGGAAGTCTGTGGCAGGCAGTGGGGTTGAGGAAGGTGGCTGAAAGGGAAGTGGGCACGTGCTCAAGATAATGGAAGCATGACAACTCTAATGTGTCCAACCAGGACAGGCTCTCATGGATGCAGAGACCCAGAAGCAGGTGCCAGGAAATGAAAGCAGGTGAGAATCAAGGGCAAATACTGAGTTGCAGCAGTAGAGGAGAGCATGTAGGAAGTACACATGGGCTTAGAGAATTCCTCTAGAGGCCTGGTTGTTCTCCAACTGGCATTTATTCCTGCTTTTTCCTCACAGTGCTTTAAATATACCAAGCAGCAATCTCAGGTTTCCACACAGGAGAAGGAAGATATTTTCTAATTTACCTTGTGAATTTATAAAACCAACAAGGATAAGGATGCATTGAATATGGAACAATTCCTGGAAAGCTTAGAGTTACATTAGAGTCAGTAAAGGAATTACAGGCTCCCATTAGAGTCAGTCAAAGAATCCTAGCCATGTACAGCAGGGTGCAGGCAAATGGTATTCACCAAGGGGAATGATAACCTGGTACGTCGGTCACTTCAAGAAGATAAATGCAAGGCCGGTATTTCCATGAAATTGTAGTGGCTGGACGAATGTTCCCTACCTTTGAATAAGTGGAGATTTTATTTCTATTATTGTTGCTCATTATCTTTTTTTCTTTTTTTGAGTTGGAGATATATGAAGTTGAGATCAGATGACTCAGGTGAAAGTTTTAGCATTTTCATATACTTTGGTAGTTGGATCACTTTAAGGAGGCCACTCTTTTCCCTGAGGCCTCGTCTTCTTCATCTGTAAAAAGGAGGAGTTGAACTTTATTAGATTTTCTTGAATTCCAAAATGTTATGATTTGTTATGACTTTTGTGTTGACCTGGAAGGAATAGAGACGGGCTCCTATAAAGCATTTCTTGTTGCCCCCTTTCAAGTTCAGAAAAATGCCAAGGATCAGAGCTGCCTGCAGGGAAATTTTCACCTTCAGTCCAGAAATGTTTGCTACTATGGAATTTCTTACATTATTATTATTAAGTTCTCTGGGACTATAAGAAGGCCATCGAACTTCTTTGGGCCTTAATCTGCTACATCTGTAAGATACAGTTTTATACCTGTATCACAATCTTGATGTTTTCTGAATGAAAAAATTAACTGTTTCACCTGTTAACATGAATGTAAGTGACAGGACCTCTGCGAAATAGGGTTGCTTGGCAGGCTATACACAACAGTATCCAGCCCACATTCTCCACCCCCACCTCCTGGGCAAATCTCTTCCACTCCAAGCATGGACCAGCGTGCCTGGATTTCTACCACTTATTCTTGGCTTAGGGATTCCCTTTCCTTTTGTGCTGCTGTTTGACCAGGGATGCCTTGATGTTTTGTTTTTCTTCCTGTCCCAGTCAGGGTGGTCTTATTTTTGTGTGTATCCAGTCAGAAGTGCATGGCCTTCTTGCAAAGTGCTTCTGCTTTCTGGCATATCTGACCAACACTCTACTGAGCAGACAGGCAGCGTCCAGCTGGCCCAGAAATCCAGCTCCCAGACCCTGGAAATTTGCTATAGAAGAGTCTCAAAAGTTCCAAGGGCTACAAAAGTTTCAAATAAAAACGCTCTCAAGAGAGGCAATTCAGGGAGCAGCTAATTCTTTAGTTTGATCGAGAAGTGATCACTGATGTTAGACTCGGTCTGATCCTGTTGTTTTGCGAAATGTCTTAAAACTCACCAAATCATGCTTTGCTTACCTCGAGCTGACACCTTAGAAGAGATGAATTCTCAGCACTACTGTTATATCACACGGATGGTTTTATTTTTAAAAGAAGCTATTTTAAGAATATACTTTCTCTACTCAGTCTTTTTCTCAGTGATAAGATGAGGGTGGAAAAACAGTTACACTTGAACATAATATCTTATTTCTTAGAGGCAGCTGGTTGCCAATTAAGCAGGAATACTGTAAAATAGCAGGTGGATATTTACCCACAAACAACAGGAAACTGAGGAGACAGAGAAGAGCCCCGGGAAAGAAGCTGTCGTCGATACAGTGATTAGCAACCTGAATCGTTGTCATGCAATGATTTTATTCCCATATTTAGCTGAAAAGTCTCGACCTTTTCCCAACTCTTCCTTTATCTAAAGTAAAACTACTCATATCTTGCATTTGCTTTGGATGCTTGGGAATGGTTTGTGGGCTGGAACATCTCTGATGCTTCATTGATCCTGTCACCTCCCACTGGAGCCTTCTCTGACTCTCTGGGCAGAGTTGGTCATTTCCTTCCTCTGCTTCCCACACTGTGTTTATTTCTATCATGATGCTGATCTTAGCATGTGGTAATTATTTGCTTATAGGTCTTAGGGGGCAGAGAGCCTGGCCACTGGAAGGTTCTCAATAAATGTATGTTGGATGAATGAATCAATACATGAATGAATGAATGAATGATGGAGGAGTGAGGCATTTCTCCATCAGCAGTTGCCTTCTGAGCCACCATCCACCACCACGGAGATCCCCAAAATTTAGTGCTAGGGTGATCACCCTGGTTCAGCATACTCAGAGGGCTTCTCTGACCCATGTTCTAGAAGGACGCATTATTTGCAAGTCATAAGTGATATGTTCTCACAGGCTTTTTCACAAAGGATGACGGTGAATCCTCCCACCCCCAATTTAGTGATCCGTGGGCATGGCCAACTGGCTTATCAAAACCACAGCCTTTGGTGAGGCTTGGCCACATCTGCCCTATGACCTGGGGCAGAACCTCCATGGGAGCTCCTCACCCTGAGCTCCTCACCTCAAGGAAAGCTGAGCTGTGGGGCATGGACAAGGGAGAAGGATTTGGGAGAAGATAAAGCTGGCTGTTCTAGCTGCTCCAAAAGAAGTTTGAAGGTTATAACCAACATAGTACCTAACACCTAACAGACACTTAATAAATATTTTAGAGTGAGTGAGTGAATGAATCCCGAACGAGACCTCATCCCGTGAGGGGCCTCATCTCACCGTGAGACAAGCTTTCATCCTCTCCCTCAGAGCTCTCAGGCATCAAGTTGCCTGTTGCTGACTTCTCTGCTGTTGTAATTAACTAAAGGAAACTAGTGCCTAATTTTCTCTGAGCTGATATGGATTCCAGTGCGGTGTGTATGAGCAATGATATTGGGTAGGGATGTGGTCAGGGAGAGACTGACTTTACCGTGTGAGGTCTCCCCTAGGTGTCCTCCCTGAGGATTTCTCTTGGACTCCACTTCTGGGCAGGCAAATCTTAGAGCAGGTAAGCTCTGGGCCTCTGAAGGAGGTGATACCAAGAGAGAGCTGATTTTGTCTGGTGTTTCACTTAGACTAAGGATAACGTGAGGTGAGTAGGGAACACAGAGGAAATATCACCGACATGAGGTGGGTCGCTCCTGGGCCCTGTGATTGTTTTAGATGGGAAAACTCTTCTGCTCAACATTCTATTTTCTGCAGGAACCTCCTCCTCCAAACCTGAGTTTCTTTTGGTTGTTTGCAACCCACGGCTTAGGAGTTTTTGTGAAATTTGATTTTTTTTTTGAGAAAGAACATCCTTTTTATTGTTTGATGAGAATGGCACATTTAACTAAAAAACAAAAACTTGCCTTACATGGGTGAGGCCCTGAAGACCACCAAATAAGAGAGACATGGAGACTCAGGACAAATAACTGCACAGATTTTCTCACAAGGTTGACACGTTTGTTGATTAATCGGCTCATTTATTGTGAGTCTCTGTACAAAGTGCTGGTCAGGAAATGGAGATGCAAAGAGGGACTGGATTGGACTTCGCTGTGAAAGAGCTTATTCAGTACAGCAGGTAAAGCACAGATGTGAGTGGCTACTTTACGTGCAAGGTCATAGCAAAAGCCAAAGACACAGGTGTGGACAGCAATGGAATTACAGGGAAAGACAGCAAGGTTCTCTATTGGGAAAAGCAGGGATGGACCATGGAAGGTGCGGGCCTTGAAGGATGGATAGAAATGGTGGGGAGGATGTTCCATGACCAAGTGGGAAAGCAAGGATTTGTGTTTTCATTTGGCTTGGGTGCAGAATGTCTGATGAGTGGAGAAAGATAGAAAGTGGGACAGGGAGACAGAGAGGGAGAACGGGAGAGAGTCAGGAAGCAGATCCTTGGGGCATGGAGCCGGAACCTGGCTTTTGGAGGATTCGGTCTCCTCAAAGCCTGTCCTATTCCTGTCCTCACAGTTGTATGAGAAAATAAATTTCCTTCTGTTTAGGCCAGTTTGAGTTGAGATTTTTGTTAGTTGTTACAGAAATTATCCTAACTGATGATAAAATTTTATTGGAAAGAGAGATTGGAGCCAGACTGCTGAGGAATTCAGACAATATTTCAAAGACAATGTGGAGCCATTTAAAGTTTTTCAGCTGAGGAATGAAGTAATTAAAATTTTAAGAAGATTAATCTGGCGGATGTGTAGGGGATGGTTTAGACCAGGGAGGAGAGTGCCCGCAAGGATGTGGCACACTCCCTCCAGTCACAGTCTCCACGTGTGGGATTACAGTGATTAGGGAACCTAGTTTTCATCTCAAGTCAACTGACATTTTGCATACTAAAATGTAAAATGAATCTGTATGGCTAGGGAGAAATTCTAGATTGGCAAGCTTCTACTTGGTGCTTGAATTGATTTGCATGGTACAGTTTTTGTTTGCCCTGTTCTAATCAGATCTGTGTAATCTCAGATACCCTATGCAAGGTTGAAAGGGTGATCTATGCCAGTGGGCTCCTACGTGCAACTGACATTCTTTCTTCAACCAGGAGTTTTGGATTCCAGAAGTTTCTAGATAGACTAATACTCGTGGTATTCATCAATGAACTTTCACAAGTTTTGAAAACAATAAATCACAGCGTATCTTGCACCTTAGATCTGATTCTGCCACTTATTCTGTGACCTCAAGAATAATGAATTCACTGCCTTAAGCCTTAGTTTTGTCAGCTGTAAAATGGAGGTGGTGTACTGCCCACTTGGTCAGTTGTTGTGAGGATTAATGAGGTAATATAAATAAACACCAAGAAATTTAATTGCATTTGCAGTTGCTGCCTGTTGTAATTACCAAGAGGCTGGGATTGGGAGAGTGACTCTCTGTTCCCTTGGGAAGCAGGTCTACTAGCCTGTCTAGACAGGTGGTTTCCTTTCCACAGCAGATACCAATTCAGAAGGCACTGAGGATACCAATGTTCCGTAACTGATTTTGAAAGGCAAACAAAAGACATGGCCAGTAATAAAGACACTTTTGGGGTATTTAAAATTCAAACGACTTTGATTTTAATTTTTGTTTTTTCACAGATACGACATGGAAAAAGAAGAGATGACTGAGTTAAAAGAAATTGAACTCGTTAACTGAAATGGGGTAAAATTAAGGCTTTTGAAGAGTGACAATTCAAAAGAGAAATGCTGAATATTGATTATATCTGTGAGTGTTATCTATGGTCATGTCCTGAAAACTGATATGGTACATACATTCCCCTATGTTTGCTTTAATTTTAACCTAATAAGTTGTACAAATCGTATTTTCTATTTAAACATGACAAGGAGACCATTCCTCTGGGCCCTTTTGGGACTTCCTAATAATGCCTAACCCCAAGTACCTGGGCTTGTGCAGTCTTACTTTACATTTAAACTTTTTATTTTGAAATAATTTTTGACTTACAGAAAAAACTGCAAAAATAGTACAGAGTTCCTATATGCCTCTCCCCCAGGTTCCTCTAATGTTAAGATCTTACCTAACCATATAACAATGATCAAAACTAAGAAATTAATATCAGGACAATCCTATTAGCTCAACATTGACTTCATTTGGATTTCCCCAGTTCCTCCATTAGTGTCCTTTAGTTGTTTAGTTGTCCTAAGAGCCAGTCCAGGATCTCACATCACACTGGAAATGTCACCACTCCTTTGTCTCTTCCAATCTCTGGGAGTCCTCTCCTTGTCTTTCATGACCTTGACACTCTTGAGGAGAACTGGTCAGGTGTTTCATAGACTGTCTTTCAATTTGAGTTTGTTTGATGTGTTCTCATGGTGAGATGGAAGTCCTGCCTTTTTGGCAAGAATACCAGAGAAGCCATATGCACTTTTCACACAGGGCGTCGTATCCGGGGTTCACGATGTTGACGTGTCTCATTGCCGGCGATGGCAGCTTTGATGGTGTGCTCAGGGTTCTGTCTGCCAGTCCTCTCCATTGTAGAGCGATTATTTTCCCCTGGGTAATGAATAACTATCTTGAGGGAGATACTCTGAGATGACGCAAATATTCTACTGCTCAGACTTTCACCCATGCCTTTCAGTACCCATCAACCTGCATCTTGCCTGCAGTAAACTATTACTGTGGTGTTCTGAGGGTGATTTTTTTTCTCTTTCCCTCACCCTTTCTACATTATTTATTGAAATTCTGTGAGGGATCATCTTGATTTTGATAATTACTTGATAAAATTTACCTATACCTTCCCAAGGAGCATTTTCATTTTAAAAGGGATACTTCCATGAAAAAAAAGAAAATTTTTTTTTTGCTTATTGTAAATGCAATACATAGTCAATACAAAAAGTCAAAGTTAATACAGGTTAAAAAATCCATACACTCACTTACAGACAACAATCTTATTATCTTAGAGTCCATCTTTCTATATACTTTTCTATGCATATATATGCATGTTTAATAAAAAGCAGATTAAGCTGTGCATCCTAAGTCTATTCTTTCACTTAATGATACATTGTGAACATCTTTGCATTGCAACAGATACATTTCCATAACATTTTTGAAGGACAGCTTAATACTCATTAAATAGATGTGTCATAATTTGTTTAACCAGATCAGTTATTAAATATTTTCATTGCACTTTATCTTTCCCCTTTTACAAACAATGGTGTGATGACTATCCTTGTACATCATCTCTATGTAGAGAAAACAGTAGGCGTCCAGGACAGCAGGAATGTTTATTCAGCTCCCACCTCGCCAAGCATGCAGGTGTGAGCATGTCCTTATTTCGGCTCACTTAACCTCTTGCCAGCCTTGTGCTATGGCTTTACTATACGCCCCATGTCATGCACCAGTGTTGAAGTACACAACCAATAATTTGTCCAAAGTTTCATTCAGCTAATCAGTGGGATCAGGACCTGAACCCAGATTCTGTTGACATCAAGGACTGGCTCTTAATTGCTGCACTATATCGACCTTTTTAATTACTGCCTTAAACAAATTCCTAGAACTGGAATGTCAGTAAGAAGGTATGTACATGTTAAAGACTTTTGATATGTAATATCTAATTACCTTTCAGAAAAGCCACTCAAGTTTCATTCTACTCCCTGTGCAAGGTTGTGTGGGTGCTCATTTCCCTGACACATGGCAATACCTGCTTTTATAATAATAATAATAAAGCCCTCTTTGTTAAGGAAGGTTTTTAAAGGGGGCTGTCCACCTAGCAAAGTCTGGTGTGGTGGTTCCTGGCTTCCCAAACTTTC
The DNA here is from genome assembly GCA_032199065.1 of Smutsia gigantea. Lineage (NCBI taxonomy): Eukaryota > Metazoa > Chordata > Mammalia > Pholidota > Manidae > Smutsia > Smutsia gigantea. Next base: position 104,743 of record JAVSCE010019908.1, read on the forward strand.
CCTTGGCTCCCTGATCCAGAAATCCAAAGCTCTTGGGCATAGAGCTCTACAAAGACAGTTGTTGAGTAGGTGAATGAGTGAATACACTGATATGCCTGCCTCTGTGGGTGGCCTTCGCCTGGCCACCTCCTGCCCCAGTGGCTTTCAAAGAGATCTCAGGGAGTGGCCACCACTTTTGCCCTGGCCTTGATGAAAAGAGGGAACTTGCTCACTTGAGGAGAGAATAAACAACGTCCGAGGGACTGCCTTTTCTTTCCCCATCACACACTGGAATGTGCACAACTGTCTTCTGTATCTTTTTATATGAATGTGATTTCTGACTGAGCAGAGTTTTGAATTTAGTCATTTCCAAGTAAACTCAATGCAATTCAGAATTTTCTCAGCAAGTTCAGGTTTATAATTCAGTCACATTCAAGTTAAAATGCCCCTTCAGGTCTTTTTCTTCTTCCTCTCACAACTCCCTGGGGTGGATTCTAATCTGCTAGATAGTTATGCAACTGCCCTTGTGTTTTTGGCAGAGGACACTGTCTGGGCTTCATTCTGACTTGTCCTGGACTTCTGCTGCCCTTCCTCTCCAGACACGGGCCCTTGCCCTGGGCAGCCTGTGGGGCAGCTGTGGGCTTCCCAGGGCTTGCCGCTCAGATGCAGCCTGTGGGCCTCTGAGGTGCTATGTGAATCAGAGCTCCCACCTTCAGATGGATGAAGGTCTGTCAGAACTGCTTGTCTGTAGCTTTTTTGTCCTCCTAGGAGCCCAGGGCAACCCTTCTTTGTAAATACATTTACGACTTGGAAAAACATATTTTCTCAAATTCCATGCTTTGATTTTGATTCAGAAAAAATCTGTTTCTTATACCTATTGCTGACTTTGAAATATGGGGGCTGTAGAGCTATTGTTTCAGAGACTCAATGGATAGATTTTTATCTATGCCATTTACACATAAATGCAACTGCACATTTCTCTCACTTGGACTCGTGTTGTCTGCACAAATGTTCATTTTGATATATGAATGCACCCTTGGCATTCATGGATTTAACATTCCCGGTTTCTAATATTTGCAGATGACCCAGAAGATTTATGAGTTGTAGCAATCTGTTCTTCTGCTGCAGCACAGATTTGAATCACATGCTGTCTGGCCACAGTGGCCCAGGAGTCACTCAGCTGGTGTGTAAACTTAGCTGACGGGCCAACAGCCTTCTTTTGCAGGTTCACCATTTTTATTCCTGTTTACATAGTCCATAATTTTCATTAAGCATCTGATTACAATGTTTTAGTTCATTTCACTGAATTTGATGAGAGAAATTCTGTTATGTGCTATAGTAGAATTCATGAGTCTAGGCATTTGACAAGTACTCTCATGTTTTCCTGGGGCATCTAGGGTCTAGTGCTTCCCCGTTGCCAGGATAGGCCCCGCCCACCAGGACAGGGTGTGCTGGCCGCTGTGATCCGTGGATGCAGGAATGTAGGAATGTGGGCGTGGCCGCCCGAGCACCTGGGAGCAGCCAGCCATCCTGGGCCCCTTTGTGCAAGGTGAGCAGCAGGCCTGGGAAGCCTGCAGGCTGGGTTTCTCCCCTCTGAAGGCAATAAAGTGGTCACATGCCTGGGCAGGAAGGAAGGCAAACAGGTCAGGAGGGCTGCGGCGAGGGGCAGCGTGCAGACTCCAGCCCCAGCCTACTCCAGCCCGCCAGGAGAGTCGTGTACCCAGTGGCTGAGGCCGGCTTTCTGTTCACCAAGAACCCACCTGTGACTCTCAACCCTCATTCCTGGAATCACAGGAGGAGCTTGTCTAAAAATAGAGGTGCCTGAATCTCATGAAATCAGAATCCGTGGGGGTGAGGGCTGAACTTATTTAAAATACCCCCAAGTGATTCTAATCTGCAGTGGGACAGAGGCTCCCTAGTCTGTTGTTGGCCTGGAAGCGCTTCTCTCAGCGGCCCACTCCATCTTTCAGGTCAGAGTCCATTCACGGCCGCATCATACCCCGGACATTCCACACAACGCAGACATGACCGTGCCGTCGCAGTCCATGTCTGCTCGGCTGGCCGTTTCTTCTCCGTGGGGCTAATTTCATCCAACACTCAGCATACGGGCCTGCTTCCCTCAGGAGTGACCTTGCTCCGGCTGACTATTGGCACCCTGACTCCTGACTGCTTGGGCATTTCCGTGTACCCAGAGCCCCTTGGACTCACTGAATGTTAGCATTTTTAAAATTGTTGCTTGGCTATTACCCTTGTTGGGCTGTATTTTTCATTTTTCCCCCCCTAGTTCTTCACGTGGTGCCTGAGACGTGCCTGCACACCTGTTACATTAATGGATCAAGTTGAAGTTACAAGGTCCAAGACTTTGGAGGGTGTATTAGACAAAAGGAAAAAACAGGTTACAGAATGGTTAAATGAAAAGGTCTACTTAGATAAATGAAAAGGAAACATGGTTTTTTCCTTGAAATAGGTGGAGCCAATTCCTCTTTGTGTACAGTTATGAGCACCGTGGTGCTAGAACACTGGTTCTCAAACGTGGTGGCACATTGGGGTCACCTAGACAGTGTTAAAGAATACTGATGCTGGAAACCCCACCCCCTCAGATATGCGGATTTCATTGACTTAGGGTCTAGGCAATTCTTTGAACAACAAAACTTTAAAACTGCTCCTCCAGCCTTTGTCTCAAGCTGGAAAGTATCACAGGAATTACCTGTGGAGCTTGCTAATGGGGCAAAGTGTTGCAGATTTGGATTCAGCAGGCCTGAGAAGATGCTGGGGTGTCTTTTAGTAAGCATCCCAGGCTATTCTGGTGGGGGTGCTTTTCCAACCAGACTTTGAAAAGCCCTGACTTAAGGCACCTGGCTCCAAAACCCCTCTTGCCAGAGCACACAGATAGTTGAGGAGAACATTCATTTTGTTTGAGTTACCCAGGCCCAGCTTTTCACTTTGCACAGGCCAAACATCTCAGCAGATTTACATTTAAGCTGCACACATACCCATATGGTTTCTACACAGCATTAAAGATTTGTTAGTTTTAATCATATTTTATACCTCTCCCGCTGAAATGCAAATCTCTCTGGGGCTGAGACTTGATTTTATTCACTTTGTTTCCTCCTGCTTATATTTGGCACAGTGCCTTGCAACTAATAAGTGCTTAATAAATGTTTGTAGAATGAAAAGACTACAAAGCAATTAGGTGTCGTTCTGAATCAGCAGCTTGCCTAATTCAATTTAAAACAAAAGACGGTCAAAAGAGGAGTGGAAAAATGACATTAGTGAGAATTCTTATCAATTTCTAATATTTTTGGTTAAAAGGACAAACTTCAACATGGTTTGAAACAGTTCCTTGAGGCATATATTTTAACTGCCAAATAATTTTCATTCTCCCCTTTGCCCCCAAATATTTAAAAAAGCTGCTCTGTCAGTTGCACAGAATTACTGAGGAACATCAACAAACTCAGGACGCCGGGGTCGCTCTGCTCTGAGGGCGTGCTTGATGAGAACACTTCCCAGTATCCTATTTCAGGTCTGGAAAGCACCCTGGGCACCTGGGGGGCTGCTTTCCCTGGGTCATCCACCCTGATTTTTTAGTCAGGATGCCATTTTGTTCTAAAACTGTTTCCCTTCTCCGCTCCCATGATCTGTGGCAAGGAGGGAGGGGCTGCCTAATGGGCCGGCAGCTGGGACACTAGTTCACCATCTCCCTTTGTAATGTCCACATTCTTCATTCAGACATGTTGTTAACAGTGAAACAGGGAGAGGCTGCAGACCTACGAACTGTCTAGTCCCTCTCTGGTTTCTTTGCTTATCTCTTCCCTGTCTGAGTCCTCCTGCGGAATAGGAGCTTTCCAGCTAGGAAGATTCTGGGGCCTGCTGCCCTTGCCCCACTTAGGACAGGATGGAGGAGAAGGCTTGAGATGAGGGCTTGAATTTGCCTCCTGCCCATTACGTGGGCTCTTGGTTTACTAATAAAGCATGTCACACTCCTGCCTACATATTCTTAATTACATCTTTATCCATATGTACAAAGCAGGGGGCAGCAGACGTTTTCTGTACAGGGCTAGATAATAAATGCTTTAGACTTTGTGGACTGTAGGGTCTCTGTTGCAACTACTCAGCTCTGCCATTGTAGTGAAAGCAACCATAGGAAATACAAGGGAAACAAATAAATGGACATGGGTGTTCAAATAAAACTTTATTTTTGGGGCACTGGGTTTTTGAATTTCATGTCACTTCCATATGCCACCAATATTGTTTTGATTTTTTTCAACCATTTAAAAAATGAATAAACCGTTTTAGGCTGTACAAAAACAGGCAGCAGACTGGATCTGGCCTGTGGCCTATAGAAATAAGGGAGGAATGGGGAAATGGGTTTTTCCATGAAGTGTAGTGTGGTATTTCTCTGTAGACTCATGCATATGGGGCTCAACCTGCAAAAATATCTATAGGATTCTGGAAACATGGTGGTTTGAACATTCTTATCTGGGAACAGCCCCCAAACTATGTCTGGTATATAAAGATATTAGAGCCTGATATAAGGTAAGTTCCTTAAATCTCTAAATCAAATATAAATTGCTCTCAGCTCATCTGTCTGGTGGAGGGTGAGATCTCTGCTCTTTCTTTGGGATTACATGAGAAACTGGATTTATTTGGTGCTCATAGGGCATAATGAAGCAGATCCCCATCACTAGTCCACGGGGCTCTGTCTTTACTCTTACTTTTCCTGCTTGTCTCTGGTGTTGAGGCTGATCTCCCAGCAATGCTCACAGACAGCTGGGGGCCCCGGCACCTGCTGTGGTCTCAGAGAGCCCCCGTCCACAGTCACGCTGCAGTATGTGGAGTGAGGCATGCAAGACAGGCCTGTCTCTACACCATCCGTGAACTCCCCACCCACTGAAAAACTCAAACGCGAAGGAAAAGCCTTCCCATTCTCAGGCTCCGCGACTCTTTTCTCCACACTGCTCTCTCTGGCTGCATCAGCCTAATGAAGTCCAAGCAGTTTTCTCCATCTCTAAATCTCACCATCCCCACCACATTCAGGAGTAGTCCCAGAGCAATTTCTCTTCCTGGGTGAAGTATACAGAGACCTAAGTTATTCAGAAGTACAAAGCTCTCCTCTTTGGGGGACGAAGGCTGGAGTAGGAGGGATTAGGAAAGGAAGATGCTCATATCGGTTTGTTTCTTTCATAATAACACACCTTTTGTTTCCCCCTACTGTGCCAGTGTCTGCAAGGAAATGCTTCAGCTGCTTCCTGGCTGTCACGACTCTGACGTTCGGTAGAAGTTAATTCTTGCTGGTAGTAGAAATTAGGAAGGGATGAGTCTTGCAGAAACAGTGGATGTCTGCAAGCTAATTGAAGAATTGCACTGGAATCCTTAGTCTTTTCAAGTGGAATTCATTTTTTTCTTACCCATTGTTCTCTAGGGTGTTATCTGAATATGTAAAGGTGGTTTCAGACCAAATGTTGAAGGCCCTTATACTAAGGAGTCTGGAGTATATTTTCTAAGCCATGGAGAACTTCATACAGGAAAGCAGAACAAGTGGATTTTTTATTTTGGGTAACTAACTCAGGCAGCAAAGTAGAGGATGAATTGGAAGAGGAGTCTGGAGGTGGGAGCCTGTTACTTGGCTCCTACAACAGTTTACACAGTCCTGGTTCAGATTCTTTATGCAAATGTCTTCATAGCTCTCCAGATTTTGATTTCCTGAAGGGTAGGGAGTGTAAGGTTCAATTTTTATTTCCTCCACCCCTACCCCCCAGAGTGGCAAATATATTCTTTTTTACACATTTATTACATATTATTTTTGACTCTTAATAAATACTGATTGAATTAGGTTGGCTCCAAATGCACTCTCAGAATAAAAACACTGAAAAATGGAGGAACTCCATATTCATGAGCTCTTCACTGTCTTTTCACTGTACTTGCACAATTGGGGTAAAAGCAAGTTGTTTATTTTGACAGTGCAACAAATGACAGCTTTTGGTAAACGCTTTTTCCCTTCCCCCTCCTATTAACACAAGAAACTAATTCTTAACTCTGTTCATGACAATAGAATACTAAAGGCACATTCTCAAGTTGTAAATATTATAAACCATATTTTTGTGTGGCGTTGTGTAGCCACTGTCTTTTGCAACAATTTGGCGTGGAATTACAAGTAGTGTGTGCTAAATTTTATAGGCTCTTTAATTTTTTTATCTCTTCATTTGCATGCATATATTTTATAATTACTCATTCTGGTAATAAACCCCACAGGATTTTAAATTGAACTGAAGTCCCAGATGCTTTAAAAGAATTTATGATGCATAATTGTACTGGTTTGCCTAAAAACAAACAATATTGTATGACTTAAATATTCTGCCCAGGGGAGGAGTCAAACTCTTCCTTAAAATTCTCTGGCTTCTATTGACTCATGAAAGATTCCAAATGAATTAAGTGAACATAAAAATGATGGAGCAAAGGAAAGAGTGAAGTAGTAACTTTCTGAAGGTTTTGCTATCTAGAACCACATACATATGTGTAGTGAAAATATTTGTGAGTTACCTATAGCACTTACTCCCCAGCCAGAGTTGGGGAGTTCGTGTGTTGACATTAATGTTTATGGGAGGCAGAGGAGGAGAATTTTTTTCCCTCAGTGGGAACAACCTGAATGGATCAAGGTAGGAGAAACATTTATTACTTGGCAGAAAGTCTCAGGATTTGAATTTGGTATCTATGGCCACATACCAAATTATACCTAAATATAGCAGCTATAAGGGAAATTACTTATTCTGTGGATCAGGAAACTGGGAGCAGTTTAGCTGAGTGATTCTGGTCCAAGGTCTCAGGAGCCTTCATGCAAGCTGTTTGCAGGGCTGCAGTCTTATCTGAACAGTCACCTGGGGAGGATTCTTTCCTAGGCTCACTCATGTGGTTGCTGGCAGGATTCAGTTTCTTGCTGGCTATTGGCTGGAGACTTGAGTTCCTTACCACATGAGCCTCTCTGGAGGCTTCCTAAGTGTTCTCATGGCACGGCAGCTGGCATCCCCGAGAGAGAGTGGTCTAGGACAGAGAGAGGAAGAAAGAGAAATGTTGCATTCTTTGAATAACCTATTCTCTGAAATGATGCATCCTCACCTCTGTCATATGCTGCTAGTTATCCAGGCCAACCCCGGTACAGTGAGGGAGAGGACAACACGAGAGTGTGAATATTAGCAGGAGCGGACCACTAGTAGCCACCTTGGTACTACCCCAGAGCAGGGCTTGGTAGGGGCAGTGATTCAGGATGGCCACCTGAAGGTGGCTTTGGAATTGTGGCTTTGTTTCATGAAGGCCAGAGAAGATGGGAGAGGGCCGAGACAGTGTGAGTACACTCAGCTGCCCTCCCTTCTTATCTTCTACCCAGTGTCACTTCTCTACACCCTTTTCCCTGAGCTGGTTCTGGATAACTGCAGGATAATTAGCAGAGGAAGCAGTTATTTAGAAGTCAGTAGTCATGTAATTTGGGTTTAAGTGTGGTTTGACCTCTGAAAATTTGGAGGCAGAAGGTCGTATGATTAAATGTGTATAGACTTTGGAGTCTAAGTTGAAGCAGGCCTTCAGCTCTTATTGGTTATGTGATCATAGTAGGCAAACATCAGCAGGCTGTTTCCTTTTATAGGAAATGGGATAATGTTTTACCTTTGAGGGTAGTTAAAAAAGATGAAAATAAAATGTTATTCTCCTTGTTCCTTCCCCATATGGCCTTAAATTCTCAGTTCATCTCTCCGGATTGTGTCTCAATGGAAAAATGGCAGTAATGGGGAATTTTGCCCAGTGGAGTCTGATGCACTCTTGGGGAACCCAGGTTTGGTTGTGAGCTATTCCTTACTTTGTTATGCAGCCTGAGTAGGGGACCAGGCTGAGACTGGACACACGATCAGACGTAGATTATGATATGGACGGGGATGGGTGGATGCATAGTGAGGAGAAGGGCTGAGAGTTGGGCTTTTCCTTATGCTTGGAAAATATTTTTGCACAGTGCTTAAAGGGAACATAGAAGGAAGTATGACTGATGGCTTGTATATTCTTTGTGTTGCAGAAATAATGGAGAGAAATGTCTAGGAAAAAAAATCTTGGGTAATAAAAAATGGTAAATCACTCATCTGAGAATGCATGAACTTCAGTCCGTGTGCTTAATTCTAGACAATGTTCTTTCAGAAAAGAAACAGATACCCACTAGCTCAAGTACATAAAGGTAGATAGTGAAGGAAGGGGTTAAAAAAGGAACTCATAGAATTCAACTGTAGTTGGGAATTGGAAATAAAAAAAAATGAATCCTTTAAATCTTCTCTTATGTTTATGTTGACCAACTTGCCCTGTTCACTCATCCTTTCTATGCCTCTGCAGGACTCCATTAGCCCCAACTTTGCCCAGGCTATCTTTATGTCCTGTTCGCTCAGAGTAAGAGAGGGGAATCCTGTTGGTAATTGGTTAGAAACGAATTGGCTGGCCCTGGGTTAGACATCCGCCCTAGAGCTGGGCATGGCCATTCTCTAGAAGGGACCATGAGGAGCCTGCCAACAACAAAGCATTAGTCCATGAGGTTCCCTGTAATAGATGGTGAGCATGCAGAAAGTGGTCAGCAGGCTACCCCTTCGCATTTAGGAGGGTAATGGTGGGAGATGCAAGAGTTTGAAAAGTTTGATGTAGAGGATCTAATGGACTACTTGCCTAGGAATGACAAACCTAGGGTGGAAAAATAGGAAGCTCCTTGTTTTGTGTCTGAATTACGTTCTGTAAGTCAATCTTTTCAGACTATGAGAGTTCACAGAGCAGTAAAACTAGAAAAAGTTGGGGACTGACATAAGTTGTGGACTTCACCCTAAAAACCTCCAGCAATTACTGCTCTTTAAATCATTTCATGAAAGAAAAGACCTTTCTATCCCACCATCCCCAATAACAAAAGACTTACTCTCGGACTACAGGAGGTTCCTTAAATTGAATATGTTTAGCCTTATGAAAAATCAACTATATTGTCTCTACTTATTTCCTCAGAAGGCATGCAAACTCTTGAAAATTTATCTCAGGCAACACTAGGTGTGTTAGCATTCACTGGCTGACTTGTGGAAACTGTGGCTGAGGCTTAAAGGGAGACACATAGGTCATAGAAGATTACAGAAGTTGTCTAGTGGCAGTGCAAGAAAACTGAGCATTATTCGTTCATTCATTATTTTATTGAACAAATATATGGTGAACACCACTATGTGGTTCATAGATATTAAACAACTCATCTAAGAGTACTAGTTAATGTTAGAAAATTGCTCAATTGGGTAAAAAAAAAAATCAATATTCTTTTTACTTACCCCCTTCTACCTTTCAAATTGGACAGATTGTGGGAGATTAAAGTCAATGTTTAAACGTATAGAAGCAAGACTTTAAATTGGATTTTTCTGTGAAGGGGTCATAGCCGAATTAAGCCTCCAGGATACACATATACAAAAAAAAATGGTTGAATCTTTGATTGCTATTCAATTTGAAGAATTGCATTGCCAGTGTACTAAAATGTAAGCCCCAAATCATTTTGATTAAACTAAATCTTTAATTTAAAATTTCTTTCAATTATTTTCTCCTTAGTAGATATTACTTTTATGAAGGCACACATGTGGGAAACCTTATTATTTCAAGGAAGACTGCTTATATAGCTATATTTTTGTTCAGAATGACTTCCCTCCTCATTTTTCAAGGCATTGTATCATTTATGTGGTGTCTGGAATTTTTCTAATTCTTAAGATTCTGATCATGACCAAATTTCATTCATGTGCTGCTTCTCTTCAAAGAAAAAAGTTCGAATAAAACCTTTATCTTGGTTTGACAGAGAGAAAAAGTGAAGGGAGAGATGTCCCAATTCTCTCAGTTTCCATTAACTTTAAGCAGAAGCCTTGCCTGTGGAAAAGAGGATATTTGATGGCAAAGAGACTGAGGAGATGAAGTGGCTTTCACACCACCATGTAGGATGTCATTCATCGAATATCTAGATAACCTGATTTCCAGATCCACACAGAGGTATATGCTCCACTCTGCGCCATCAGTAACAGCACTGATTTGCTCTGGGAACCTTCCCTACATTACAGTTAACTTACAGCACAAGTGATTTGCACTTTAATGGGGTTGCAAAGTCTGGGAACTTCATTTCTGTGTGTTCCATTCCCATTGTCTATAACTTATAAACTTATATTTAATGTCTATCAGTGTAGATGTTGTTAATGACTTTCTGGGTCATTTCCCCCCTCTTCAATGCATTTCTGGGTTGAAGAATTATGTTTGGCTTTAAATTATGAAAAATTTAATAAATACAGAGAAGAACATAAATATGAATAAAAATTACCAGAAATTGCATTTCCCAAAGAAAATCACTGTTGGCATTCTGGCCGATGGCCTTCCTGGCAACACCACTCCAAAAGAGAAAGGAAAAAAGATGCTAGTTAGAATAGTAGTGACTACAGAAGCTTCTATATTTTAGAGGAATGGCATAATTCATCTCAGGGGAGATTTTTGTTTGTTTGTTTTTGTTTTTGTCTTTCCCCTAGGCAGGCAATAGTTCGGGAATAAGTCTAAATCAGGATAATAGAATCCAAATAAGTCCCACATTTGAAAAACCAAATTTAAGACATGTATAAAAAAAGTAGGTATTAGTCCCAGACAACTTTCAAGAAGTAAAAATTAGCACTCCTACAAGGAACAAAAAGGGAGAAAGAGTAATTCATTCAAATTGCAGCATTGTGTATATTTAGATACAATATTCTACAACAGCTACCTCTGTTTATTGTCATGCCCATTCAGGCTATAACAATGTTATTGCTTTTTGGCTTTGCATGCTGATACACCATGTTTTTCATTGTGCTCAAGAATTGTGGAGGGAAAAAGGAGAGAGATTTAGTGAGCTATGACACAATTAAGATTTTATATTGTAATGTCTCTTTGGTTTGTTGTGTTTTGTCAAAGATGTGTCTGGTATCTATTGTTTTTATTATTTCCAGCTGTCCTAATTATTTCTCTCATTTGATTTTAATTCGGCTTTCAAAGAGGAGCTGGTTTGCCAGGTGGTTATTATTTTTTTTTAAACTCTTTCAGCTCTAATTAAAAAAGACGTCCAAAGACATTATTGCAGAATTTACTTATAACATGTTTATGACCCCATTGAAGAGAAAAGTCATGTGTTCCTAATGCTGATTTCTATTGTTGGCGCTGCCACCTGTGCCCAAGGAGTGAGGAAACAGGGCACAACCTTTCAGAGTGTGTGTGCATTTATTCTTAAAAAAAATACTGGAAATAAAATGTTGAAGTAAGATAAATGTTGCATATGAATACACTTAAAAAGTAATTCTAATCAACAGTCAGTGCTTGCTAATACTTTGTTTTCATGAACAAGGTTTTCTTTGGGTTACATTTTAATAACCAATATATTAATGTTAGTGAAAAAAGGAACCAAAGACTGGATCTAGAGGCAAAGGAATATGTGAGGCCAAGTTCCACTCCAAGTGGTTTGATGGGTCAGTTATTTATTTATCTTTGGGATGTGGAACAAATAAATGGCTATTCTTCATTATTAAGTAACAGGGCAATTAAAATCTATTCTGCAGGTTTCCTTCAGAAAACGAGACTCCTGTCAACCTTCTCCCCAAATTCGCTTCATTGGCAGAAGGCCCTGGTGGCCTCAGTCCCACTGGGAGCCATCTTCCTCCCCGTCTGCCATGTGTGCGCCATGCCCATTCACCCACTGTCTTTCACCAACGTTCTTGGGCCACCCTGTCTCAGTCTAGATCGCTTCCAGCTTTCCCTCCTCCAGGAGACTTCTAAAGCTGGGTGTGCAATGGTGGGTGAGCTCACTGAGGAGACACAAACGTTACACCTCTGAAGGTCAGAGCCCGGCCTCTCTTTGTGGATCCACCCGTTTCACAGTATAGTCAGCAGCCTGTGCCGCCCCACAGAGGGTGGACTGCGGGCCGCACCAGTGCGCTTCTGTCAACCTTACTCCATGTGTCTCAAATCTATGCTGAGCACAGGAGAGAGCTGACGACATTCCTCAGTGCTCTCTGCCCGCCTTTCTTAATGCACACTTATTAAAATGACTTAGCATGAGGGAGTGGTGGGACGGTGGAGGCCCCTGCGTCTTGTGTCCTTCTCTGCCGAGGGGGCTGCAGTTGAGGGGGTGGACGTGAGGGCTCAGTGTATATGTGAAAGAGCCAGTTACAAAGCAGGTGGCAATAAATAGGAATCCCTTTCCTTCTTCCCCCAGGTGAGTATTCCAACCCCACATTATTTCTCAGAGGTGGGCTAGTGGAAGATAGGTGTGGAGCCTTCCCGAATGACAGTGTGGTCACACAGCGCCCGCTAGGTTGGTCACCGGGAAGCAAAATCATGATTAAGGAGTAACTTGCAAGGGGGCAGTTTCCTAGGAATGCTTGGGCTAACGGAGCCCCTGTGTCCTTTTGAAAAAGAGCTCTAGGAATAGGATTATGGACATGACTTTTCCTTCTCTTTGAGGAATAAGAGGATGGTTTCTGGAAGAAACTGCAAAACAGAAAAATTGTCCTGGACCCAGAACTGTGAGATGGATTTTAGAACTGGTCTAGATCCAGCCTTCAATGTGTGCCCCTGACACAAAATGGGTGCCACATTTGTCCCTTCTCTTCATGCACAAAGCTCCATGGACACAGCACGGCCACGGGCATCCATGCTTCCGGCCAATGGCATCAGGCTGTCGCCGGCTGCTCCCCGTGGGAGATGGCTAAAGCCGACCACTTCATTTGCTGCCTTTGCTCCATCGTGACCGGGCACCGCTCCATCCTGATTCACAGGACCTCTTCTTAACCCCAGGACGAAGAACCCTGCCTGCCTTCCCTCAGTGAGCGACGAGCTAGTGACTGGGGAAAAGGTCAGACGTATGTGGTTTCCTGTTATTCTTCATCTAGATAATTTGGATCCTCTCTATACTGAACAGCTAAACACCTTAAAAACCTAACGCCCTGGCTCCGTGGTTCACATCAAGTGAGAGCTTCTTTGCAGAATCTCCAGGTTTCTGGCCTTGCCACCCAGGAAAGATTCTCAGAGGATGTTTTGATAGCCTAGATCAAAATGGTTGTCTAATCCTGAATTTACATAAAAAGATAATAATGCATTCCATTGGGATTACTAAAATAAATTTTAAAAGTGCACTTACTGATATTTTAGGCATCTGTATATGCTAATGGTGCAGCGGCCTTTTTGAGTCGAGTGCAGTGTAATGATCTGATAATCAGCTTCCCACCTCAGGCTCCCCACACTTCTGTGCCTGCTTAACTCCTGCTCTTCTTCAGGTCTCAGTTCTAACGCCCCTTCCTCAAGGAGTCCTTCCCTGACCCCTGCACCAGGTTACTTTCCTTTGCAACACTTAATTCATATTCAAGTCTCATCTGTGCAAAGAAGCAGCAAAGAGGCTCACATTTAAATCTTGGCTCTGTCTCTTACTTGGTTTTTGATGCTGGGCAATTTATTTAATTTCTCTCTGTCTCTGTCTTAGTCCATCTGGGCTGCTATAACGAAATATCACAGACCCAGTAGTTACAAGCAGCAAACACTTACTCTTGTAGTTCTGGAGGCTGGAAGTACAAGCTCGGGATGTTGCCAGCATGCCGGGGTTCTGGTGAAAGCCCTCTTCCTGGTTGCAGACTGCCTACTTCTTGCTGCATCCTCCCAGGGTGGAAGGAGCAAGGGACCTTTCTGGGGGTCTCTTTTATCAGGGTACTCCATCCCCAGGACCTAATCACCTTCCAAAGGTCCCACCTCTTATTACCATCCCATTGGGGGTTAGGATTTCAACATATGATTTTTGAGAAGCCACAAGCTTTCAGTCTATAGCAATAGACAATGTTTTATCTTGTCACTTTACTACATAATGTAGATTCCCTACTACATGTCATAAAAGACCAAGCTCCCAGCCTTCCTCAAATCACAAATAGATAAATAAAGGATGATACTAATTTGCATTAAAAAAAAGGTACACTTACCACTAGATATGATTTCCTTTTTTAAGAATTTAGCCATATGACTATATGATGGCCTGAATTCTCACTGGATGTTCTCTTTCTTTTTTCTACTTATACTAATGAGCAATATCTTAATTTTTGCCATGCTTTCTTCCTTATAATTTATTGTTTTGTTTGCCAATTTTACTTCCCACACCTTTGGAAATGGACTTTGTTATTAGCTATTACCTTTCTCAGTTACTTTTCCAGGTCTTCTCAAATTTTTGACTTGTTTTCAATAGAATTGTGTCTACTTTTCTTCTTCCACTTCTTGACTCCTATTATTCTTCTTAGAGCTTGTGAGCCCCACATACCATCTGCTGCCTTCTCCTATTTTAGCCATCTCAGACCTTTTATAGACTTCAAGCCTCAACATATTCATGTTGAATGGGACCTTAGCGAACCAAGGGCAGCTCCGTCACTTTACAGATGAGGACACCGAGCTTCAGAAAGGGACGTAATTTGCCCAACTTGGCAGGTCCGGTTGGGGGGGGGCCAGGACCAGACCTCCCGACTCACTCCAGCGTTGCCACAGGAGGCCACACCCCCATCACTTTGCAAGGACTCCATTCCACTTCTTCATTTTCTTTACACATTATAAACCCTCTTTTACTAGAGAACAGTAACATTTCCTTTAAGAAATCGTGCCAAGTTTTCCTGCTTTTTTACTCTTCCTCTTTTTAGGGAATGTATTCAGGTCGTTTTCTGGTTCTCACTGGAGTCTGTAGACCTGAATTGTTTGTAAAGTCAGGCTAATATTCAGCTAGAAAATAAGCAAAGCATACTGTGCAATGCTCTGCTCAGATAGTTAGCAATGATGCCCCCATTCCCAGACTAGACAGAAACACTATCTTTTCTGAAACGAATTTTAGATAATCTTTCCCTGAGCTGTTTTCTCAGGGATTGATTTGATAGTTATATGGGAAAAGAAAAGGTACAATATTACTGATTTTAGATAAAAGATGGTTTGAAAATATGAAGCCTCATCATATCTTTTAGCAGGCCACGCCACGCAACTGAAGTAAGTTTGCAATTAGAATTAACTAATTGAAATGAATAAGAAACATTTATGACCTTTGTATCAGAGCATGCTATGGTGTAAAAGGTTAGACTGCCTTTTATAGAAGTTATGTTTTCAGCCTTGAACAAGGTTATTCATCCTCCCCCAAGGCCACATAGTAGCTGATTTAGAGGGGCATGTCACTGTTAGCTTACTTACATGATGTGCCAAGAACACATTACATTTATTAATCAACTAAGAAATAATCACTAATAACATGTCATTAAAAAAACCTAACGAAACATCAAGGATGTAAAGAAAAAGAGAACTTTATGTTCAAAACATAAGATATGGTACTAGTCAGAGACTGCAAAATTTATGTAGTAGCTGTTTTAAGAAATCACCTAAATGTCACAGCAGAAACTAATATTTCCTCATGCAAAATGTGGCATCATCTCCAAAGGCCCCTGCTATTAGAGGCACTTGCCAATATTGTGGGTGTGTTCTTAAAAGCTAATTAAAAGCTTTTGGCCCTTAGATCGCAATACTATGGTTTTGCTATAGCAAAGTGAGATGGGGAAACTCAAGTTGGCTATACTATGCCACATGCCAAGAGGCACAATTCCAAGCTCTCTTATAATCCGTTTGACACATACAACATTTATTACAGAGCAGTGGGAGTTTGTTATTTCATCAATAGGCTGAGAGATTGGGAGATTTTTCTCAGTTGAACAACTGGTTTACAATAATGGAATTCTATATCAGGTGTGAAGCAATCCAGTGGACCCTCCCTTTTTATAATTCCTGTTAGTGCAGTAAACAAGGGGCCAGAATTACGTGATGAACAGGATGGAAAGAGCATGCCCTTTTAATGGCTTCCAATAGTGGTGTGGCCTGTTACTTGAGACTAAAAAGCAAACATTAAAAAGGCTACCTTTGTCAGATTTCTTGTTCTTACGTGGCCAGAATTTACAGCTATGGGAAAAGAACACTAAGGCAGCTTAAAAGGGGGTGACTCTGAGGCTTTCTTCTGAGTAATTTTAACATTTTCTCCATATTACCTGAATAATTTGCACACAACAAGCTGCAGATGTTGCCTCCTGCAAATATATTGATGTTATATATAAATTCAGTGATGCTCTGGTACCTGCAGGATCTCCCAGTATGTAGGGGTGATATTCAAAATATCAAACAACAAATAGGATGAAGATTCTGGCTGGTTCGACTGGACTGTGGCTGGGCTGCTTAACCTGCTGGCTAAATACAAGCCCTGTTGGAAGTGTCTTCTGTTGAGATTCCTTGGGATTTGTGGGGGACTAATGGCTCAACTGGAACTCACGGGTCCTCATCTCTGGGTCCACCAACTTTGTGAAGATGCTCAGGTTTGCTCCAGACTTGTATATTCATTCCTGTGTTTTTTGGTGTTATGCATTAAAAAAGCCTGGACAGAATGGCATGCTGTCAAGAGCTTTGGATTAAACGACCAAAACAAATCTGAATCATATCCCAACTCTGCTACCTACCAAGAGCATTACCATGGATGAATATTCCTTTTTGTTCCATCGCATATTGAGACTTAACACTCATGCCTGTTCATAAGTCACTAATAAGACCTTCCAACTCTCTGACTTGGGAAAGTGCATAGCCTTCTTCCAGGGGAAGTTTGCGCTTGTTTTGCAATATCACCCCAGAAATGTGACTTTCTCCTACCTTCATGCAATTTGTATTTTGGTGGTTTAGTGCTAGTAAGTAAACAATTTTGTCAGGTCAGACATTTAGTGTTCTCTTCTATCTTATAGTCTTCAATAACATGTCACATGAAATTAGCAGTTTCTCAAATGGAAAACATTGCATGTCTGGGCTTCTATACTATCTCCGAGAGAGAACTGCCACACGGGCAGAAAGTTCTGAAGCCAGTGTTCTTGAGTGAGTTACCTCCTCTGCATGCTGGCAGTCTTATTCTGCAGACTGTGAAAGATAAGGAAGTAGGTTAATTTGGTCACTTTTCACGTGTCTCTTAAACACATTTAGCACAGAATATAATATGTGGCCTGGGTTTATCCATTGCTACGAGAAGGGGTAAGCAAAGACTTCTGTTAGGGCCTCTGGCCCAGCTCCCTTGCTGGCCACCAGCACCCCTAATCCTGCTCCTTTCTGCCACTGCATTTTACTGAGGGTTAAAAGTACCCATTTCCTAACAACTGTGGCAAGGAAGGAGCCTTGTCCCTGCCTCCCTCACATGTGGTTAGGTAGACAGGACTTGCTTGCCAAGTCCAAATCTTTGTGTGGGGTAAATTACTCCTTGCACTGATCATAAAATAAGCATCTGACATTTCCTGCAAATGCTCTATTTCTTCATACAGAATTAAGTTGCCAAAAACATTGTGTTTACAATCTAAATATTTGGATCATAAGCCAAAAGGGTGGGGGAGTCTGGCTTCCTCCACATTTTGCACAGTGATATGTCCAATAAATGTTAATTATGATAATAAATAATCAAAAAAGAACATGTTGGGAGTGGGGGAAGTGTGAGGAGACAGGAATGGCAAATTGCACTAGTTATGAGAATTATTTAAAGGAAAAGATGAAATGATGCCTCCTGACTGCCCATCCCACTGCAGGCACTTCCCTGGTTTTAGAACCCAGAAGCCCTGATTCACTGGGACAGGGGGAATGCTGCAAAACCTGATGCTGGGGCTCAGGCCGAATGACAGCAGAAGGTATGAGGCTTCCCAGAGGTCTCTGGGGCACGTATGGTCCAAGAGCAGATTCCAATCCCAGAGCACTGTCTCTGGAGTCGGGAAGACTTGGGTTTGGATCCCTTCTCTAACAGTTCCAAGGGACCTTTCCAAGCCCATTTCCTCAGCAATAAAACAGGGCTAATAGAGGTCAGGGCTTTTATGAGTGTTAAATGAGGTCATGCACAGAAAGCCCTTAGAATGATACTTGGGCATAGTACATATTCAAGAACTGTAACCTTGATGGTGGTGATCGCTGCCATCTCCTGTCTTTAACTGACGGATGCACCCGGCCTGCCCTGGGCCTTCTTTCTGTCACACCTTCCCTCCTGCTGTGGGACGCCTGCTTCTTTCCTGGACCACAGGTCTCTTTTTCTGAGACAGCCTCAGTTTCAAATATTCTGACCCACTGTCTCCACAAATCAATAAAATAACTGAGAAATCTCAGTATTTGATAAATAGTAACTGAATGACTCAGAGCAGTAATACAGTAAAGTAAAAACATATGTGTCACAAAAATTGAGTCACCCACTAAAGGAATTCAGGGACTAATGAGGACATGTGTGCACGCTAGCCTACATTCAATACAATTATGTGTATGCTTGTGCTGTCTTTGGGTTGTACAGCTGGGAAATATTATACTTATAAAATCCTGCCAAACTGGGGACAACACAAAGGTGATGGATTGCAATGGGGTGGGAGACAGTGAATCTTCCCGAGTGCTCATGGATGTAGTTATGTAATTGGAAATGAGTTCAAAGTTGTTTCAGGGGATCAGAATTATTTTCTTTTAAATTTTTATTTTTATTTTAATATCAAAATAAATGTGAAGGGATGGCTAAAATTTGATTGGATAAGGCATTCTATAAGAAATCATAAAATCAGACCAAATTTAATTTCAGAAACTGTGTCTAGAGTTTTGACTTGAAAATTATGGTTAACTTATTGATAATCAAATTCTTGAGGCAGAGGACTTTGTTAATATTGAAAACATACAAAGGAAGATACAATGTATTTATTCCTGAAATGATGACTGCAGAGCATACATGACTCATGTTAAGTAAATGATAATGCAGATGCATTCTTAAGCCAATGACTAATTCCAACAAGCCTTGGAAAGCTCCTTAAAAAGCTATGCTTGGTTTATAGTGTTTATTTCTTTGATTTAAAAATTGTTTCAATTGTAAAACTCTCTCAGGGCACATGCTCAAATTATTAATACATCATTTCTATAGAAAGTAACCTAGAATAGTACCTAAAAAATACTAAGAGCAAATAGTCCCCTTAGTACCAACCTACTGCATAAGACCAACTAGAATAAAAAAAGGTGATAAATTTGGGGATCCCATCGTTGGCCTTGCATTCAAGGTGGTGAAGGGAAGGTATCTTCAGATACCTTTGAATTATGGCACATATCTGGGGGTTTAGGTGGAAATTTCACTAATAATGACTGAGACTAACCATCTTCAGTGGTAATGCAAAGGACTGGCTGGTTTCTATGCACATACATGATTGCAATTTGGAAACCTGGGAGGACAGCTGAGGAGGTTTGACTATGGTCTCAGTGTGGGACAATGGAGTCTGGTAGCTTAACGCTAGCTGACCTGATTTCATTATTAGAAGAACTAATACATTAATAGGAGTGTGGCCAGCCATAGAGACAGGAGAGGGAGAGAGGGCCTGGGCTTCAACCTCAGCTGTCAGGCACATTTGGCCCCATCAGACTGTGACTATTTGGAGAACCAATAGGTCAGATCCTCCCACTAGTTCCCCTTATAAAAAAGCTTCCTATTTAAGTTTTCAAACAGGGAGAATCTATACCAACCAGTGTTTGGAGTATCTGATCACCTTGACAGTTAAGTTGTCAATGTAAATTAATTAACTACTTGGGTGAAGGGGAGAGTGAAGTGACTTATTCTATGCCCTGGTGAAGCAGAATGAAAAACAGGCTTCAGAAAGCTTGGGAATCACAGGCCTGCTCTATCCCTGACCCATCACATGCTGCCATTGGACCATAGAAGCTTGGCAGATGCATAGACATATCTTACATCTCTGGCTTCTTGGTGTTCCCTGATGTGAGTGTGAGCTCATTCATGTTTGTGCCCTAGGAAAGAAGGTCCCATCCCCTCCTCCCCAGCGGTTCCCCTCCCTCCATCTTTCAGGTCTTCACAAGCAGGCCCAGTTCTCATGGTGGAACACAGTATACAAAAGTGGGCTATGGAGTCAAGGAGATGAGTCAGAGTCCAAAGCATGCTTTGGGCACCAATCTCTGTGTTCACGTTACCCTGTCATCTAATTCCCAGAAGACCTCTCAACTTCTTGGGGGATTGATTATAGATCCTGGTTATGCTCTTCTAATGCATTTATTTATGGATAAGGAGAAAATTAATTTTCTTATTGGAAAAAAACCCTTAGACCAACCCAATAAAACCAAAGCCTCTGTAACTACTGCTATTTTGGATCCTAGTCCTACAGACTTTGGAGAGTTATTAAATCTTATGCTTTCTAGTTAAAAGGGACCTTAAAGGTCTTCTATTCCAAATGAGAACAAGAGGCATATTGTATGTTGCAACCCAGTTTACACATATGTACACATAGACACAGACACACACACATATACATAACTGAAATAAAAGTTTAATGAAATAATACTTTGCTTACTGCATGGACTGTATGCTGATCTTCTTTATTTCATGAGAAATATTACTGGCCACTACACTGATTTTACATTTTGATAAAATAATCAAGTATGTGTGTGGTCGTGCGTGTGTGTGTGTGGTCATGCCTGTGTGTGTGTGAGACTTGCTAAGTTCAACCCTTATCCTCTGCTTAAGTCCCATTTTTTAATCTGCCTCTTTTCCCAATTGTAGAAGCAGTGACTTGATGGAACTTATCTAACTTATCCATTACTGGACTGGGGTGTTAGTATGACTCATGAAGGAGGGACACAAAGTACGTGAGGAAAGCTGGCATGGCAACAGAAATGGAGTACGTGTCAAAGGGCAGAAACAAGCCTGGCAGGCAGTACTGCAGCCTCGGACAGAGCTAGGAAGGCTGTTTTGAGCATCCTCAGAGGCCTTAAATACTGTCAGTTTTCTGTGTGTCTTTGAACTCCAATTCCCTCACCCTGGGCACAGCAGGACCCTCTGAGGGAAGTGAATGCTGCTGCTTGAATGTCATGGCTGAAACCATGGTGTGCGCTCACCCCCAGGTTCACATTCTTTCCACTTTAATAATAATAATAATGATAGAAATAACATGGATAATAAAAAGAATATTAGTAACCACCAGGATTTATTGGGTGATTTTGTGTATCAGCATGTTCTGTACATCATCTTATTTAATTTTTGCACAAGTCCTAGGAAGTAGGCAATGTTTTCTCCATTCTAAAAGTGAAGAAATGGGCACTTGCAAAAATTAAATGATTGCACGATCTCACACCACTAATGACAGAGCTAGGATTTGAACTTTGATCGGCATGTCCAGTGTGTCTACTCAACCACAATATATTTATGTCGCATGGAATCGACCAGATGACCTGTAGATCTGAGTGAGTGCTTTCCCTAGGAAATTGTCTCCCACTCATTTCAGAATTCCTCGTGTTCTCTGGAGTACACTTCTGAAACTGATTTATATATCCTGCTATTTCACAGACATGCAGAGAAACCAGATTAAGGATGGTAACCTTTCTTTCAAAAATGTTTTTTGAAGATAATAGGGAAAGTATAAAATTTTTGGAATTCAAGGCATGAATATTTCTATTTGCATGCCATCATCAAAGACTGGATACAAACTGATGTTTTCAGGGGGCAATAATCTGTGCATTGCATGTGTATGTTTGTGCTCTATTTTCAGAAGATACTATTTAAGAAAGAGCTTCAGTAAGTCAAAGTGTAAACAAAATCTAGCTTTCAGATTGGAAAATGCAAAATGGGAATTAAAAACATAATTGTGAGAGACAGACATACTTTTATTTACTTAGTACCATATAATCACTGTGCTTTAGGCCATGGACTATACTTGAATGAGAACAAAACCTTGGGAATCTAAGTGTAAGTGTAAGTCCAACTCTTTAATTTGCTAATTATGCTTCCTGGTGATAGAATGAGGTTATCATCTGTGTGGGTGGTGTTTTATTATGTTATTTTATTAATATGAGAAGAAGAGACTATAAAAAGTGGTGCAATATTCTTATTTAATGCACAGATATTTTAAGCCTGAACTTAGTAATTATGAATAAAATTAAAATCCATTGCATGTTAGTTACAGAAAATAATAAACAAGCCTAATTATATCTTCTAGGTAGCCGTTGTTAATTCTATTCCATATTATTTCATCATTATAAAAATGAAACATTTTACAAAGTGGTCAATTTGAAAAGAAAAGGTAGTAGAATTATAGGGACAGAGCATCTTAAAGGTAACGGTTTGTGTTGTTGCTGTGTTCTGAATGGGGAAACTGAGGCTGAGAGCACGGGTAATTTGTGCAGCTCACTCACTGAAGGTACTGCAAAGCCCTGGCTGGAAAAGCCAGCGTCTCCTTTTGCCTAAGTTGGTGAGCTCCTAAGGGGACTGTCATTCAATTGAACAATTATTTTGGGCAGACTCTTGACAGTAAAGCAAAGAGGGGCCCTAATAATAGCAATCAAGAGACCAAAAAACAAAATCACAAGTCTTTCCTGATGGAAGCACAAAGAAGTATTTTGTTCAGTGCTTTAGTTTACATGTCCTGTGGCACTATATAAACACAATACACTTAGAGATTCAAGAGGAGTTTCCTATGCAGCATATTAAAATCAAGCCTGTTAATCCTGTGAATTAACGGTGAAAGGATGGCTGAGTTCAGGATGGCTTGGCATTAAGCACCATTAAGCACCCAAACTCTTGTTAGTTAGGCACACCAGCCCGGAGTAAAAACAAGGTTCTCTCCAAGTGGATGACCTTTTTGTGAATAAACAGAATCTCTGACAGTGAGCCTCAGCACAAGGCTTCCTAGACACGTGAGCCACTTGTTTTAGAAATAGAGTGACATGCTGAACGCCTCAGGGAAGAATAGCACTTAAAACAAAAACACAAGGATTCCTGTTGAGCAACCAATCCCTGTTCTCGTGCCAGATCCAGAACCATTGTGTTATACAGTGTGGGCCTGGGGTTATGATGGATGAATACTGAGTACAAGTACCTCTGAAAGAAATTAAAATGCAAATATCAAGCCCATCCTTGTCCTCCCAAGAAATCCAAACCTTAAACCCCAATGACTTTTTTCTGTTTTCCATAAACACCTCTGAGCAACAGCTATCCTTTATTGCATAGTCTTCACTGTGTTTTAGGTATTGTGACACCTGCAGTTCCTTAAGTGATTTTTGCAAGGACCCTGTAAGAAAGTCCTTGGCACCCCCATTTTACAGATGAGGCTCAGAGGGGCTAAATGATTCACTACAATGTCACAGAGCTGACATACAGATAGGTTTGTTAGAAAGCGAAATCTTACTCTTTACTAAACAAGTGAAAAGTGACATTATTACTATTATTATTATCCTTTAGAAATAATCAATTTTTGAACCTAGTTAGCAAGTGTTTTCCCTGACATTAGATCACCAGTCTAGTCAGTGGCAGAGAAATGGATGGGCCCTGGAAAGCTGATATTAATTTCAGACTTTTTTATGAATTGAAAAATATTGAGAAGCAGACAGCAACCTTTATTTAGCCATTTTGGATGAATTTTATAATAAAATGTTTATGTGCCTTTTTTTATATCATAAATGTGCTTAATTATTTGGTGGTTTTTTAGACTATTGGATGACATAGTGGTTCTTCAACTGGTTAAGACTGATTATCTCTGGTTTATAGCACCAGAGCTTAATTAATTTGCACATTCCATACAGAATTCGGAGATGAAAATTCTTAAAAGTTAATGGGCTAGTTTTATATTTAGTCAGTATATCTTTAGTACAACTCTGGGCAACAACATTTCATGTTATATAGCTCAGTGCAATAGTAATAGTAAAAGCAAGGTTGTTGATGGCTATAACCAACGTTGACATTCTGGCTCCAAGCTTTTTCTTTCTGTTTCTTTATAATGAGCCCGATCTTTCTTAATGGAAGGACTTTGGAGGCATGGACAAAGGCAGAGATAGGAGGTCAAGATATCTTGGCAATGGTGTGAGTTGTGCGTTCATATTCCTGCTTTGTCACTTTTTAAAGCTATGCAACCTATCTGTGCCACAGTTTCCATATCTGTAAAATGGGGATAATATTTCCTACTTTATCAGATTCTTGCAAAGAGTGCATGTGATTCCTTTGGCGCAGTGCAAGGGCTCAGTAAATGGTAGCTACTATTGGTTGGTGCTTATGTAAAAGATTTGGAAACTGGCTTCTCAAAGGGAGGGACTGGCCGAGAGCCCCCGTGCTTGTCTTCAGCTCTCCTGCTCCACTTTCCACTGGGCTCACTGCTCGGACTGCACTTACTACGTCTTGAGGAAATGTAATTGTAAATCCCAAGATATGGGTACAGTCTTTCATTTTCCACATCACTTACATTATATTGAGCACACAGTGCTTACAGGATAAATATAACCATAATGTATAAGGCAGAGCTTTTCTTCCTTCGCTATGATTCGGGGATGGAAATAGGTGAGTCTGCATGGTAGAGAATATGGGGCATATGGAAAGAGAAGAAGAAATGGGTCTGCTCAAGAACAAGTGTGAGAAAAAAGATTTTTCCTACAAATATAATGCTGTTCTAAAATGAAAAAAGTAAACCCAGTAAACGTCTTATTACCTCAACTAACACAAATTTAAAACCTGTAGAAATTTGGTGTAAGTTGAGCTATTTTGTCCTTTGGTAACATTTAGTTCTTTTCCAGAGAACTACACATTTACTGCCATTCTTGAAGCAATTAGTTTCATATTAAATCTGGGCTAATTGCACATCATTTTTATTCATTTCTTTCTAGGTGGCAACAGTCAACTAAGCTAATTTGAGTTAGTGGATGCAGGATGTTAGAAACTTCTGAAGCTAGATTTCTTTAAAATCCTACATTTTTGTGTTCACATAGCTTGCAGTTCTCTGTCAAAAATGGACATAATCTAAAAAAAATTGTTATTATTTTTTTAAAACACTGATGGGTAAAAACAAAACCACAGATGCCAACAGGGTAAAGCCTACTGATTGGGTGGAGGCCAGTTTGATCTTTCCAGTTTCTGTAAAGATTATTTAAGGTGACAAACTTTATCAGAAACATGTTTTTTTCTGATTAACAGTAGTGACAGGTTTGTAGATAAACTGTAATTCAGATGCTTATTCATTCTTAAGGAAAACCTCTTGGTATGTTATGATTGTCTTCTTGAGAAAAGATTTCCTTACTATGAAACTGTGAGTACTTCCTGTTTCAGGTCAATTGTAACTATCTTGAAACAATCTGTTAGGAACATTTCAGTTCTTCCAGCAGAGGAAAGGAATGAATAATTAAATACACATACAGATATAGAAAGCAACTGGAAAAAAAACACTGTGGCAAATAAAGAACACTATGGTCCCATGTTTTTGAAACGTAAGAAAAAGACATTCTAGGTAGCAATGTGGTTTTGACTGAGCTCAGTCAAAGATTTCACTTGTTCTCCTTAACATGTAATCATTAATTTTTGGCTCGCCTGAGCTCATCGCCACACACCTGGCTGAGGGCTTGCTGAGAAGGGGATTTCCAGGAATGGCGACCTCACCACAGAGGTGAGAAGGCCCAGAAAGACTTCAGGGCTGGGGATCTAAGTTCGGCATGTGAATTTGTGTAGATAGCCTCAATATTTTGTAAACAGGGCCAGACTTGCGGCAGAATGGAAGCAATGAACAAAGGTAAAAGTTGCTGGGAGACTGCGGTTGAGACCTGTTCACCGCAGACTTGGACGCATCGCTTTACTTCTCAAGGCCTCAATTTCCTTTTGGTACAATGTGGCAGTTGGAGTTAACTGATGTGTTTTCCCTCTTGATGCCGTACCTTTCCAGGTGAACAGGCCAACAGACCTCTTCTCTATTACGCAAGATCAAAGCTCAGCGCCCTGCCTCCCCTTTGCCTGTTAGACTTGTATCTATGAAGAGAAGATAGGGAGGTTTCATAAGAATGGACAAAATTGCAGGTCAAATCTCCCCCTTTCAGTACATTTAAGGATTTCTTTTTTCTTCTTGCTTAATTGTATCAACTAAAAAATAAATTTCTTTATTATTAATAATAAAAATGGTCAACATCGTTTGAGTTGACAATGAGCCATACCAGATGCTATGGATTTTACATGCACTGTGTCCTTTCCTTCTCACAACAACCCTTTAAAGGGGAGCTAAGCATCATTCCCATTTTTAGATATAGATGAAATCCAAGGCCTAGAGACAGAGAGTAATCAACCCAAAGTCCCTGCACCAGTAATGGCAGAACTAGGGTTCAAACTCACAGGTCATTCTCAGAGTCTGGGCTAGTAACCACTTCTTCAGGCTGTCTGTTAAAATTTCTTTATACAACAGGCTCCAAGCTAAATAAATATAGGGACCATCACCTGGTGCAATTTCATCCCTGAAAAATAGGAAGATTATGTGTGCAACAAAGAAAGTGCCTTTGTTAAGTGAAAAAAGAGAATGACGGTATCTCTGCCTCAATAGGTCTTTTAGAAAAATGATGCACATGCCCAGGCAAACACAAGTAATTTAATTCATTGCCTGGCAGGATTATGGGGGGAACATTTTTTCTCTTCTACTTGGTATCCCATTAATGTTGTCTGTTTAATAAGATACACAATAAAAAATAACTTAAAAAGCCCCCAAGGAAATGGATTTTTTGATCAGTGTATTCCTTGTAAGAATTTGGTTTCCAGCAGTCAGTGTTCTTGGTGAGGAAGAGCAGAGAACTTAGAATTACCTGTAGCAGGTGCCATGGTGCTTTATGTCGGAGATGAGCTAATTCCTGCTTCTCAGCAACCCCTGTGAGCCATGCTTCGTATGTATGAGAAAAGGGAATGCAGGATTTGGATTACTCTGCCCCTGTTACTCCTTGTGTAAAGCAGTGTGGGTATTTCTGACTGTCCTTTTGATTCTAGCTGAGGCTGCTTGCCACAGGCATCTCTTAGTAGATTGCTTTGTGATTTATGCAGGTCTAAAGGAGACCAAGGATCATTTATCTTCAAACCAGGAAAAAGATGAAAGCGGCTTGGTAGTAAAATTTCCTGTGGAGTTAGATGGGAGCATCAAAGGGACAACACGTCATTGTTTCATGAAAAACTAGGAAACGTGAGCCAATTTCTAATGTCGCAGATATTTTCCTGTGAAGAGTTCAAGTTTTTGAAAAAAATCTTTACTAAAGGATAAAACCCACTGAAGCAGTGAATTAGTGTGATGCAAAAGCTACTGCCACAAAACGTGGCCTTTTTCAGAAGGTTAAAATGAAAATAAAGGGTAAAGTGGTGAACACCCTTAACTGACTCATGTCACTTTGTTATTATTTTTCCCGCATTAAATCTAAATTTCTGCTGCTAAAAACTGAGTACAATTCTTACTTGAAGAGGAAAAAATGTCCCTCCAAACGGATGCTTCTGTAGTATAGACATGCTTTGTTCTTTCAGCTTCCTCAGACTCCGTGGCTCTGAACTCACTGGCAGCCTCTGTAAAAATGCTGCTGCTTCAGCTGTTCGTGCTCTGCTCGTTTGTCCCGGGGTCTCTGTGTTTGGTGTGCTGGAACAGTCCTATTCTTTTTAAATGTGTCCCATAGATTCAGAGATATTTAAAACACTGTGATGCCTGGAGAAAAAAAAATTGTTGTGATGAGGCCATTTATCACTGTGCATAGGAATATAAGAATCCCACCAAACAGAAAAGATATTATGAGTTTCTCTCTGGCTACTGTACATGCCATAAGTAAAACAATGATGCATGAAGTTGAACTGACTGCCAAAAATAGATCAGGAAGAAAAATGTCTCGCATGACAATTGGCTGTGATCCTAGGGATTTTCCCTTTTAATCTGAAACCTTGAATAGGAATATTTCTTTTCTCTCTCTTTTTTGAATGTCTCTGTCTTCCTTTCATTTTCTTTTTTTCTTAAATGCACTGTGATTTGTCCCTTGAAATTCTCAGCAAACTGTACAGCAAAACTGCTAACATAGATCTGCTCAAGTCAGTCTGATGAATGGCCATTGCACAGGCTTCCTGGTGGCAACACATTCCCCCTTCTCCTGTTCTCACACCTCCATTCTTGATGCAGAGGAGCCTGGCAGCCTTGGGGTGAAGCCATTTCAGTCCTGGGATGATGTCATTATTCAAGAAATATTAAATAATTGAGAAGAGAGAGGAGTCCCTCCAAATGAATACACGTTAGCCAGAAATATGGTGACTACACAACCAGGTTCATAGCTGAACTCAGGACATCAAGAACGTCAGTACCACCACCCAAAACTCAAAAGCAAAAATTCTAAAACTCCTCTAAGCATCAAAACTGGGCACCTAAACTGTGCAGTCTATGCACCTGTCATTCACAAATATGTGAAGAATCCAGAAGTTGACACCATCTGGAGTTGGGTCCAAACTATCGTAGAAATGTAGGCATTTGGGGCCAGTATGGTATACTGGCTATAGCAACCAAGAGAATTGGGCTAGAATCTTAATTTTGACACTTACTATGTGTTAACTTGGGACAAGTTACTTTTTTTTTAGCCTCAAAGCTTGTCTGTGGAATCCCTTCCCCATCTCTGGAGCCCTAGGGAGGTTGTGATGTGCAGTGTCTCACTGGCTCTCTTTTCCTGCTGGTCACCCTTCTTTGCCTCTGTCCCTTGTCTTGCCACCAAGATCGTGGGGACCTGAGTCTTTGTTTTCCTCAAAGTGCCAGCCATGGTACTTGTTAGATTCGCAGAATGAGAGCGGTAGATGAGAGAATGGTTTTCAGTTGTTTTAAATTGGTTTAAAACTTATTAAACTGAAGATGGGAATGGAATGTGAGAGGGGTATTTGTGCTACTCAACCAGTATAACCACCCCAGGTGTGCCTGGAGAAAAGGTTAAGGAATTAGAATTTGGGATAAAATTGGGGGCTAAAATGCAAAGGAAAGAAGAAGGATGGAAGGGAGTTAGGAAAGGAATGAGGGGATGTTTCCCTTCATTGTATAGCTGTCTACAAAGATATATTTTTGTTTTCTGGATTCTGGCTTATTGAAAGTACGGCCATCACAAATGTGATCACCTCCTACACACATCTGAAAGTGATTTGAAATCACTAGCTGGAAGGTTAAAGTTCTATGTAATTAAGGAAATGCATCTTCAAGTCCTCAGATCATATGAAAGAATTTATCTCACAGATCTGGAGGCTCAAGAATATTCCAGGTACGTATCAAAAGTTCTTTTGAGCCATTCTTAGCTATGAACTATTTTCTTGGAGAAAATTGTAACTGCTGATTTAACTGTGGCCTCACCCGATGGTACTAGCCCTAGTTTGCTCTTCCTACAATGTAAGGCTACTTACACCTGGGACCTGAATCTTTGCAATTGTCAGCTGGATCCAACTTGTTGGGGCACTTCCTTCAAGTAACAGCTGAAAAGGATATTTACATTCAGGGCTCTAGAAAACAGAACGCTGCCGCCAGTCGGGAGGCAGTGCCAGGAGTTGGATTTCTTCTACTGCTTGAAACGATGGAAGGGATGGATCAACTACGTGGAAAAGCAGTTTTCAAGACTTCAGGATGAGGTAAGGAAGAGCAGTGGTCCCGAGAGATGAGAAACAGACAGGTGAGTGAGCCTTCTGGTTGCCTCATCTCACCGCGTGGAGAATTTCCAGGCCAAGAGAAGGGAGAGGGAAGCTTGGCAGAGTCTGGAAGTTGCCTTGGGATGAAATGAATTGGGAGTCTGGCGAGGCCGTGGGGGCTAGAATCTGGGGGTGAGGGGGTGGGGGGGTCACCGGAACGGACAGAGCTGAAATGAGGGAGGGCTCCGAGTCTCCCCGGGGGCCCCCTCAAGCAGTCAGCTGAGCATTGAGGGGGGCGTACAGGTGAGAGTGAGACAGCTCAGTGAGAGTGCACGTTAAGCGAGAAGGCATCTCAGGAAAAGGGACATTTGAGTGGGCCCAAACATAGAAGAGTTTAAAAGATCCTTATTGAGGAAGAAGGGACTTCAGGGCGAGGGAATAGCATGAAAAACACAAATAGAAGAAGAATAAAGGGCCTGTGTTAATTGCAAATCGTCTTGTTTAGTTGAAATATGGGGCTGCTCAGAGGAAGAGCGGCCATGAACCAGCAAGGTAGCGTCGCCTGGACCATGGGGCGTCCGTCGTCTGTGAGCTTGTGCTGCCTCCCGTCAGCGAGCAATGGCTGTTGACAGTTTGAGTAGTGGAAGGCATCAGAACTATATTTCAGGAATTATATTAATTGGTCTTCAATGTATAAAATGAATTATAGTGGAGATACTAAGAACAAGGAAGTCAGGAGCCTATGGTAAGAGTCCAGATGAGCTATAATGAGCATTTAGAATAGTGGTAGGGATGATGGAAAGGGGGGTATAGACAGCAGGGAGGATTGACAGGTTTGAATAAAGAGCATGAGGGAAGAAAGAGGTGAGGTGTCTGCTAATTTTGACCTTGACTGGGAATAGTGACACCTTGAACAGGAACGAGGAACAGAGGGGGACAGGTTTTGGTTTTGCAGTTCGCTGCTTAGGGCGTCAGGGATGTGTCCGGCTATTGCTGGTTGGACGATAGCTAAGAATGCAGATTAGGAGCTGGGAAAGAGAGGTTGTGGAGAGAGACAGAGATT
This sequence comes from Smutsia gigantea, assembly GCA_032199065.1. NCBI lineage: Eukaryota > Metazoa > Chordata > Mammalia > Pholidota > Manidae > Smutsia > Smutsia gigantea. The sequence continues at coordinate 135,252 of JAVSCE010019908.1, forward strand.
TAGGGATCACACGTACTCTGTGAGTGTTGAGGCTGTGGAATTAAATGAGGTCACTCAGGGAGACAGTTGCAAGATGAGAGGTCACAGAAAAGGACTTTGAGTGATGCTTTCATTTAGCAGACAAGAAGAAGAAAAGATCCCAGAGGAGGGGTATAAGGTGTTTTTTGAGGGGTGGGGTGGGGAGGCATTGTATAACACCTTAGATTCTTGTTTCTCCAGAGGGAAATGTAATCCTATGGAGAAATGATACTAAGTGGTTGTTACCTAACTTATATGCATGTATGTATGCATTTGTCAACAAGATTATTTTGCAGGATGCAAATGTCCAAAGTGGAGAGACTCCGAGCCTGTGGTTAACTTGTAGAAACAGCATGATTTCATAAATGCAAGAAACAAGGATAAAGTAGTTCTCTACAATGGCAAAAGAGACTTCCTATAAGATCTATATGTAGTAGGCAAAGTTAGTCACCGAATATCTTCAGGTGCTTAAAATCCAGTTGTAGGGTACACTTTTTTTTGCCATTCCAAAACTGCCCCCCACCACCTCACTTTTTGGGGTCAACTTTAGAACACTTAATTGTTTAAATATAAGTAACTTGTTTGTTCTACTGTGTATCACTATGTTTTTTTTTTACCTATTTGTATAAGGGAGGTGTTTTCACTCCTTTTCACAGGTAAAGAAATTGAGGTTTGGACACCTGCCTCAAATTGAACTGAGCTCACAGGTGGTTGGGCTGAGACCTGCAACACAGGTCTCCAAATAACAAATCTCAGGTTTTTCCCACCACACTACACTGCATTTCATTAACCATGACCTGTGGACTTGAGGATCAATTCAGGGTACTGCTAAAGGTGCAGACTTTTGTGCCAGTGAGACAGGTAGAAGCCTAGTGCTATCATTTGTCAGCTGTGCCCATCTGACCTCTCCAGGTTTCATTTTTTCACATATGTAAAACAGGAATAATACCTATTTTGTGAGGCTGCTGGGAGATTAGAGATATATGTATATAAAGTATTGACAGCATAAGCACTTACTCTTTTAATGAAAAAGAACCAATTGGAGGGCTCAGGGATGGTGTTCAGGACATGGATCACTTTTTTCAGTGTTGTACTTCCCCTGCATTATCCCCCCATTTTCCTGGGAGCCAACCCCAGCAAAATGTGAGTGCATAGTAGGTGCTCTGAAAATTCTTCATTTAAGTGCCATTAAGCTTTAATTAGATGCCATGGACTTAGGCAGGATTTGCTGGCCATGGCCCTGAAGTGTGGAAATTTCCTTGTGGCGCAGGGCGGAGGAGAGGGGAGCTGGCTTTGTTTACATTCACAGCAGAGGCTGCCATGAAGAGGGAACCACTTTTATTTCCCTTGTGGACTGGCCATTCATTTTTCTGTAGCAGCTGCTAATGGAAAATAATAAAACCCACTTTCGTCAGGCAGTATCTGGAACACTTACAGGTCAATTCAATGCTCCAAACAGATTGCTACAGAGCACATTAGTTTGTCATCAACATCCACTTTGGTCAGGGGAGTTTTACCATTGGAAATTGAACTTCTAGGTCATGGTCTGTTATGATTCCTGAGTGTCATCAAATCTTTGCAACTTAGTGGAAGCATATAGCCAATTATTATAAATGAACACACAATCTTTCCATTTGTTAGCAAATTAAGCTGTGGGAGAATTGAACTGGAGCAGTGCAAAAATAGGACATCACTAATATTAAACCTATGTTTGGCCTATTAATTGAAGAATTTGGTCCAGTTCTATAATAAATCCTATTCTATAATACAGTGCCAAGAGGTAATGTCAGCACTACTTTTTAAAGTACTGAAACCAATGCAGGAGATGCAATGCAAGGTGCATTTCTGTTTGCTACTGCTTCCATCCATACATGTGCTTGTGTTGGGACAGTCCTTTCTAAATGCAGAGTTAAGTGAAATCACCTGCAATTTGCAAACACAGGACCCACAGTGGTGGTTGTCCAGCTGGTGGGAAGAACTCTGCCTGGGCTTGGGGTGTTTTGCCATTCCCTAACTATAGGATCTTGGGCAAGCCACATAACTTCCCTGGACCTCCGTTTCCTCCTCTGTAGCATGAGGGTTTGGGTTAGATGTTCTCAAGAACATCCTATATATTTAAAAGACAATTCTTATTTTTCTAATTGAATAACATATGTATTCATGGTGAACTTCCAAAATAAAGATAAGCAAAAAAAGAGAATGTAGATCTCACATTTAATGTTATAAGCCAGAGATACACATGGTTAACATTTTGATGTATATTCTTCCAGTGTCTACATGTTCACATATGTATATACCTATGTATATTAAATATACACACACAAAATGGGAGCATTCTATAAACATCATTTTGCTACCTACTTTTTTTCAATAACAATAGTATGAACATCTTTCTCTGTTATGTTTTTTTAATCTGGAATCCCACTGTATGACTAAGCCATCAGTTTCGCTAACCAATTGCCTATGAATAGATAATTTGGTATCTTTCAACCTCTTGCAGTTTTTCACAATGTTATAATGAAAATCCTCATTAAGTCTCTAGGGTAAACATTTCCAAATTCTTAGGGCAAATTATCTGAAGTGGAATTACTGGGTCAAGAGGTATGCATTTTTCTTACAGGTTTAATATCTTGCTGAATTCACAAAGTCTAAATTATACACTAAGGCCTTTGGAGACCATGAGTGACAGCTGGACTCAGAAATCCTGACCATGAATACTCCTGTATAATAATAATAACAAACTCTATCTGGGTGCACTCATACACATTGACATGAGCAGTTTTGGTATGCCATTTTGTGTTTATTTATATGACCATCCTCTTCCTCCCAGGGAAGAATGAAACAGAAAGAAAAAAAAGTCACTAGACATGTGAGTATCTGGTGAATTTCCAACTGATTCTCTAAGATCTTTTTTAGCTCTAAAGCTCATGAGAGTATTTGATTTGTCTCAACACATTTTTGAGTACATAATATGTGCTGAGTGATAAAGCCTTGGGCAGTAAGAAACACTGTGTTTTGGGGGAAGGCTCCCACCACGGTGGGAAAAGGCATTGTCAGAAATAAGCTGCGGGGGATGGGCAACAGTGCCATAGGTGCTGAGAAAGGTCAGGATGGCCCAGAGACCTGGAGGAAGGGAATGAAGTGAGGTCCTGGAAGGTACCATGTTAGCTAGAACTCCTTTTGATTTAGCACCTGAGAGGAAACAACCTTGAATTAGCTTAGTGAATAGGGTTACATTTATTGACTCCTGTAATCAGCCCATAGGAAGGCCAGACACTCTTTCTTCCATTTTCTTTCCACGGGTTGGCTTCATTCTCTCAAAATTCTCTAAGTGGGTGGCTAGAATTAGGGCTACTAGCTGCTTATGCTTAAATTTTGAAAGTCCTAAGTTCTGAGTGAAAAAGCCTCTCTCCCAGTTAACAATGTGAAAAATCTAAGCAGCCCCCTGATAGGCTGGCGGGTGATAGGCCTGCACATGGAGTAGCCCTGGGTCAAGAGCACACATCATGTCTGGCCAGCTGGTCGAATGCCCACACCTATAGTCAGGGCGTTGGAGCTGGTACTTTAATAAGGGGGAGAAGAGTCACTTATATATGGAATAAGAAATAATTGAACTCCCAGAAATAGTGGAATACTGATTGCCAAGGGCTGGGGGGAGGGGGAAATGTGGAGATGCTGGTCGAAGGGGATGAACTTCCAGTTAGGCGATGAAGGAGTTCTAGGGGTCTAACTTACAGCTTGGTGGCTATGGATACTTGGAAGTTGATAGAAAGTAGGTTTTAAATGTTCTCACCATAATAATAATAATAATAAATGGTAGTTATGTGAGGTGAAGGATGTGTTGACTAGCCTTATTGTGGTAAATATTTTGTAGTGTATGCCCGTGTCAAATCATATATACCTTAATGCTATATGTCAATTGTATCTCAAAGCTGGAGGGGAGAAAAGGGAAAAGGGTGCTGAGTAGCCTAAAACATGAGCAGCATTTGAGTTTGGCAGGATTTATGTAGACAGTTTAACAGGGTATGTCAGTAGCAGGTGATCAAATGTGAATTGAATGAATAAACATTTGAATGAAAGGGCATGAATAAGAGTAAGAGCGGAAAATAAAGTATCCTCTTTGAGTGCCAGAATTTTATGTTGACTATTCATTTCACCTTCATCAATTCCCTCAGATATGCATGCTCACATTTTGCAATAAGGAAAGTGAGGAGGTTAATTTAATCTTTAATAGCTAATAGGATTCTGTCACAGTTACTGATTCTTCCAAAGCCATGACCCATATAGCCCAGTCTGTGTTTTGGTGAAAAAAATCAAACAAATACAAACAACATACTAATGTATAATAATAGTTTCAGAATAATTGAATTTCTTTTTCTGGGGTTTCTAGAATGTCAAGAAGATGAAACCCTGTACCTTTCTGTGCTCTCATCCATGCCCACGCTGGGCCTTGTTCGTCTCCCCGCCGAGTGTGTGGGCCTCCAGTCTTTCTCTTGCCTGCCCCGTCCTGACTCTGCCTTCCAAAGCCCCAAATAACAGGTCTTGAAGAGTAAGAATTTCCTTGGACTTATGCAGATAGAAGACAAGCTAGAATCTGTTTTAATGGGCGGGTTGGGGAAGGACCATGGATTTCTGCATTGCTACAATAAGCTTTTCAGTGAAGCTGTGTTTCTGACTAGGATCTCTCTCAATCTGTGTGTTTCCTTCTCCATCCTACTGGAGGAAGCTTTGGAATGACATGACTATCCCAGATCCTGCCTTCTTGCTTTCTGCTATAGTAATGCTTACACAGTTTCTAGCACTTACTATATATTATTTTGTGTTTTATTAATAGTCTGCTCTTCTCACTGTTTTCTGCATGTTACTTAGGTCAACACAGGACCTGTTCCTCAGCCTGGGGTACCCTGTCCCTGCTTGTGCTCTGGAAAACACTACCCCAGAAAGCCAAGCTGGGGTGGTATCTTCTCTGTGATGCTTTCTCTTAAGCTTCACAGAATGCTGTGCATATATCTTTAATGCTGACTTAACCACAGTGCGATATAATCACTATTTGCCCATTTGCCAACTCCAGGTAACTGAGCTTCTCTAGGGCAGGGACCATACCTGGTTAACCTGTGCCTCCCATCTAGTGCCCAACATGGCTTCAGCCACCTACTAGGTATGCAGTAAACATAAAAAAAAAGAAAAAATGACTCGGTTATTCCTGTATGTAGCAGTTGGCCATGCACTACTTGGAATGTTCAGTAACCCTACCTGGGAGCAGGAGGGAGGTGCTCTAAGTCCTTGGGATAAAATTCATGTTTCAGGACAATGGATGCAGCAGCAAGGCCTGTTATTTGAGACTTTTAGGCCTTGGAATAATTGTTGGTGTTTTGACTTTCTTTGGGGAAATAAATGGAATGAATGGGAAAGAAACTCCTTTGGGAATTTCTCAGATGTAACTGGTACTGATTCAGCAAAAAAAGGCTTTAGAAAGGATCCTAGCGGGTTACCTCCCTCCCCAAGGCTCTGAGAGTGTGAAGGAAGGAGGACTCTTTAACTCAGAATTAGTTCCAGGAATTCTTAACAGATGGACCCTTTGCCTTCACTTCCTTGTGCCCTGTCTCCCTCTGCTTCCCATGTTTCCTTGTATATACTCCATGACTGAAGGTAAGACTCACAACAGGGTCAGATCTTTCTTATATTTACAACTTTACTAATTTTAATAGTAAATTGGCTCTTTTCTGATTGGTTTGCATTTGACACAGTATTTTCAGCCATCTGTAAGGACTTGATTTGTTACTCAAAAGTGACATTCTCTGATCTACATAAATCATGTTTGGATGCTCCAGAGCTGGCTTGCTGTTGCCTGGATCCCAGCCTAAGTCCTGTCAACCATGGCCCACTCTAGAGTTCTGTGCCTCTTTGCCTGCAATTATGAAGCAGAGTTTGTAGGTGGGCACACAGAGAAAACTGAAGTTCAGTGATGTTAAATAATTGCTTAAGGCCATACCACTCTAGAAGTCCCAGACAGAGAAAACAAATTTCAGGAGAAATTAGAAATAGGGAGATCAGGAAATGGTGAGGTTAGAATTATTCAGGGTCATTTAAAACTAAGGAAAGAGTCTGTATATCTACAGTCCAGTATGTGCTGAATGACACCAACCACTGACATCATTTGAGAAGGTTCTAGGACTTAATTGTTGCCTTTCTGTATGTCAAGCAAAAATTCTTGATTTTTCTGTTGGGTAAGTGTCTGAGGCATAGTTGGTTCAAAATTAATGGCTTTAATTTACACAAGCTGGGGTTGGGCCCTCTTGGTGTTTTGTGCCTGGGTATTATTAAATGTATATGGTGGGTTGTCTGGGAGGCTTCCTAGCAGCGAGAGGGGCTGCTGAAGGGAGGGGTTTGCCACGCGGAGCTTGTTGTGCGGGAGAGGAGGCTGGACAAGGTTGTCTGGGTGCACTCTGCCCAGCTGGTTGGGAACTTTTGAGGAGCATCAAGTGCTAAATACCCTGGCTGTCCTCTCAGCTCGAGGCCCCACTGTGACACACAGCCTGCCAAGCCTTCCTACTGGCCTGCAGGCACCTGCTTGCAAACCTGCAGTCACTTCACTGGCGTCAGGCCAGCCAGAGGGAGGCCCCACCTACAACAGCTAGAGACCCAAAGCACAGAGGCTTACACCTGTGTACTTGACCCACTGGTTCCGACACTGGAGACAGGTACTGCAGACAGGAATCAGGACACAGAACTTTCCCCCACCCCCAGGACTAGCTCCACTCCCCTACGACCACCAACCTCACTCTAGGGGCTGAGCAGCTCCACACACTGGAGCTTCTGTGCACTAGTGGGCACCACACAGAAATATGAAACGTCAAAAGGACATGGTTCAGACCAAAATCTCACAAACCCCAGAAAAAGGGCCAAATGAAACTGAACTCACCAATCTTCCTGAAAGAGAGTTCAAAATAAAAATTATAAACATGTTTATGGAGGTATATAAAAATACTAAAAAACTCAAGAATGAATTTAAGATGGAGATTCAATCACTAAAAATTCGTATCTGAAATGAAACATACAATGGAGGGATTTTAAAAGGAGATAACATGTAGTAGAAGAGACGGTAAAAGGCATAGAAATTAGGGAAGAGGAATACAAAGAAGCTGAAGTACAGAGAGAAAAAAGAATCTCTAAGAATGAAAGAATATTGAGAGAACTGTGTGACCAATCCAAAGGGAACAATATCTGCATTATAGGGGTACCAGAAGAAGAAGAGAGAGAAAAAGGGATAGAAAGTGTCATTGAGGAGGTAATTGTTGAAAACTTCCCCAATTTGGGGAAGGAGATAGTCTCTCAAGCCATGGAGGTGCACAGATCTCCCAACACAAGGGACCCAAGGAAGACAAACAAAGACATATAATAATTAAAATGGCAAAGATCAAGGATAAAGACAGACTTTTAAAAGCATTTAGAGACAGAAAAAAGACCACATACAAAGGAAAACCCATCAGGCTATCATCAGATTTCCCAACAGAAACCCTACAGGCCAGAAAGGAGTGGCATGATATATTTAATGCAATGAAGCAGAAGGGCCTTAAACCAAGAATACTCCATCAGGCAAGGTTATCATTTAAATTTGAAGGAGGGATTAAACAATTTTCAGATAAGCAAAAGCTAAGAGAATTTACCTCCCACAAACCACCTGTACAGTGCATTTTGGAGGGACTCCTATATTGGAAGTATTCCTCAGGCTAAATAGATGTCACCCAAGGGATAGACAAAGAGTACAGAATATGATTCATAACATACAAAGAATGGAGGAGGAAGAAAAAGGAGAGAGAAAAAGGGAACCTTTAGGTTGTGTGTGTAATAACATACAAAGTGAGTTAAATGAGACTCTTAGATAGTAAGGGAATTCCCTTGAAACTTTGGTAACCACAACTCTAAAGCCTGCAATGGCAATAAGAACATACCTATTGATAATCACCCTAAATGTAAATGGTCTGAATCCAATAATCATAAAGTTACTGAATGGATAAAAAAAAAGAACCATCTATATCCTGCCTACAAGAGACTCACTTCAAACCCAAAGCCATATGACGAATGAAAGTGAAGGGATGGAAAAAGATATTTCATGCAACTAATAGTGAGAAAAAAGCAGGAGCTGCAGTACATGCATCAGACAAAATAGACTTCAAAACAGTCACAAGAGACAAAGAAGGACATTACATAATGATAAAAGGGTCAGTCCAACAAAAAGATATAACTATTATAAATATCTATGCACCCAATACAAGATCACCGACATATGTGAAACAAATACTAACAGAATTAAAGGGGGAAATAGAATGCAATGCATTCATTATAGGACACTTCAACACACCACTCACTCCAAAGGACAGATCAACCAGGCAAAAAATAAGTAAAGAGACAGAGGCACTGAACAACATATTAGAACAATTGGACCTAACGAACATCTACTGAACACTCCACCCAAAAGCAACAGGATACATATTCTTCTAAAATGCACATGGAACATTTTCAAAAATAGATCATATATTAGGCCACAAAAAGAATCTCAGTAAATTAAAAAAGATGGAATTATATCAACCAGCTTCTCAGATCACAAAGGAATGAAAATAGAAATAAATTACACAAAGAAAACAAAAAATCCCACAAACACCTGGAGGCTTAATAACAGGCTCCTAAATAATCAGTGGATCAATGACCAAATAAAAACAGAGATCAAGCAATATATCAAGGCAAATGACAACAATAATTCAACAGCAGAAAATCTGTGGGACGCAGTGAAAGCTGTGCTAAGAGGGAAATATACTGCAATACAAGCATACCTCAGGAAAGAAGAACAATCCCAAATGAAGAGTCTAAACTCACAATTAATGAAAATAGAAAAGGAAGAACAAATGAGGCCCACAGTCAGTAAAAGGAGGGCCATAATAAAGATTAAAGCAGAAATAAATAAAATTAAGAAGAATAAAACACTAGAAAGAATCAATGAAAGCAGGAGCTGGTTCTTCGAGAAAATAAACAAAATGGATAAACCCCTAGCCAGACTTATCAAGAAAAAAAGAGAGACTACACACAGAAACAGAATCAGAAATGAGAAAGGAAAAATCACTGTGGACACGACAGAAATACAAAGAATTATGGCAGAATGCTATGAAAAATTATATGGTAACAAACTGGATAACCTAGAAGAAATGCACAGTTTTCTAGAAAAATACAAGCTTCCAAGGCTGACCCAGGAAGAAACAGATAATCTGAATAGACCAATTACCAGCAAAGAAATTGAATTGGTAATCAAAAAACTACCTAAGAACAAAATGCCTGGAACAGATGCTTTCACTGAAGAATTTTATCAAACATTTAGTGAAGACCTAATGCTCATCCTCCTCAAAGTTTTCCAAAAAGTACAAGAGGAGGGAATACTCCCAAACTCATTCTACGAGGCCAACATCACTCTAATACCAAAACCAGGCAAAGACACCACAAAAAAAGCAAATTGCACACCAATATCCCTAATGAACATAGATACAAAAATATTGAACAAAATATTAGCAAACCAAATTCAAAAATACATCAAAAAGATCATCCATCATAATCAATGCGATTCATCCCAGGAATGCAAGGATGGTCCAACATTCGAAAATCCATCAAGTCATCCACTACATCAACAAAAAGAAGCACAAAACCACATGATCATCTCCATAGATGCTGAAAAAGCATTTGACAAAATTAAACACCCATTCATGATTAAAACTCTCAACAAAATGGGTATAAAGGGTAAGTACCTCAACATAATAACAGCCATATATGACAAACCCACAGCCAACATTATACTTAACAGCAAGAAGCTGAAAGGTTTTCCTTTAACATTGGGAACAAGACAAGGATGCCCACTCTCCCCTCTTTTATTCAGTATAGTTCTGGAGGTCCTAGCCACTGCAATCAGACAACACAAAGAAATGAAAGGCATCCAGATTCGCAAGGAAGAACTCAAACTTTCCCTGTTTGCAGACAACATGATATTGTACATAAAAAACCCTAAAGAATCCACACCAAAACTACTAGATCTAATATCTGAATTCAGCAAACTGTAGGATACAAAATTAATACACAGAATTCTGTTGCATTCCTATACACTAACGATGAATTAGCAGAGAAATCAGGAAAACAATTTCATTCACAACTGCATCAAAAAGAATAAAATACCTAGGAATAAACCTAACGAAGGAAGTGAAAGACCTATACCCTTAAAACTACAAGACACTTAAGACAAATTAAGGAGGACCCTAATAAATGGAAATTCATCCTATGCTTTTGCTAGGAAGAATTAATATTGTCAGAATGGCCATCCTGCCTAAAGCAATCTACAGATTCAATGCAATCCCTATCAAATTACCAACAGCATTCTTCAATGAACTAGAGCAAGTAGTTCTAAAATTCATATGGAACCACAAAAAACCCCGAATAGCCAAAGCAATCCTGAGAAGGCAAAATAAAGCAGGGGGGATTATGTTCCCTGACTTCAAGCTCTACTATAAAGCGACAGTAATCAAGACAATTTGGTAGTGGCACAAGAACAGACCCATAGACCAGTGGAACAGAATAGAGAGCCCAGATATAAACCCAAGCATAAATGGTCAATTAACATATGATAAAGGAGCCATGGATATACAGTGAGGAAATGACAGCCTCTTCAACAGCTGGTGTTGGAAAAACTGGACAGCTACATGTGAGAGAATGAAACTGGATTACTGTCTAACTCCATACACCAAAGTAAACTCAAAATGGATCAAAGACCTGAATGTAAGTCATGAAACCATAAAACTCTTAGGAAAAAACATAGGCAAAAATCTCTTGGACGTAAACATGAGTGACTTCTTCATGAACATAATCTCCCTGGGCAAGGGAAACAAAAGCAAAAATGAACAAGTGGAACTATATCAAACTACAAAGCTTCTGTACAGCAAAGGACACCATCAGTAGAACAAAAAGATATCTTACAGTATGGGAGAATATATTCAGAAATGACATATCCAATCAGGGGTTGACATCCAAGTTATACAAAGAGCTCACACACCTCAACAAACAAAAAGCAAATAATCCAATTAAGAAATGGGCAGAGGATATGAATAGACACTTCTCCAAAGAAGAAATTCAGATGGCCAACAGGCACATGAAAAGATGCTCCACATCGCTAGTCATCAGAGAAATGCAAATTAAAACCACAATGAGATATCACCTCACACCAGTTAGAATGGCCACCATCCAAAAGACAAACAACAACAAATGTTGGCGAGGATGTGGAGAAAGGGGAACCCTCCTACACTGCTGGTGGGAATGTAAATTAGTACAACCGTTGTGGAAATCGGTATGGAGGTTCCTCAAAAAACTCAAAATAGAAATACCATTTGACCCAGGAATTCCACTCCTAGGAATTTACCCTAAGAATGCAGCATCCCAGTTTGAAAAAGACATATGCACCCCTATGTTTATCGCAGCACTATTTACAATAGCCAAGAAATGGAAGCAACCTAAGTGTCCATCAGTAGATGAATGGATAAAGAAGAGGTGGTACATATACACAACGGAATATTATTCAGCCATAAGGAGAAAACAAATCCTACCATTTGCAACAACATGGATGGAGCTAGAGGGTATTATGCTCAGTGAAATATGGCAGGTGGAGAAAGACAAGTATCAAATGATTTCACTCATCTGTGGAGTATAAGAACAAATAAAAAACTGAAGGAACAAAATAGCAGCAGACTCACAGAACCCAAGAATGGACTAACAGTTACCAAAGGGAAAGGGACTAGGGAGGATGGGTGGGAAGGGAGGGATAAGGGGGGAAAAGGGGCATTACGATTAGCACACATAATGTAGCAGGGGCGGACATGGGAAAGGCAGTATTTACAGAGAAGACAAGTAATGATTCTATGGCATCTTCCTACACTGATGGACAGTGACTGTAATGGGGTATGTGGGGGGGACTTGATAATAGGGGGTCTAGTAACCATAAGGTTGTTCAAGTGATTGTATGTTAAAGATACCAAAATAAATAATAATTATAATTATAATAATAAAAAGTTAATGTGCAAATGAATGAAAATGGACTCTTCCCTCACATTGTATATGAAAACTAAAAATCAGTCAAAAACCTAAATTTAAAGCTAAAACTATAGAATTCTCTGAAAAAAACATGAGGGTAAATCTTCATGACCTTGGATTTGTCAATGGTTTCTTAAATATGACAACACAAGCACAAACAAGAGAAAAATAGGTAAATTGGACTTCATCACAAAAACTTGTAGATGTCAAAGGACACTATCAAGCAAATGAAAAGAAAACCCACCAAATGGGAGAAAATGCTTGAAAATCACATACCTAATAAGCAGTGATCATCCAGAATATATAAAGAACTCTTACAACTCAACTACAAAAAGACAAACAATGCAATTGAAAAAGTGTCAAAGAACTTGAATAGTTATTTTCCAAGGAAGACATTCAAGTGGCCAACAAGTATATTAGGGAGATGCAATTCAAAAATCACAATGACATGTCACTTCACACCACTAGGATAGCTATAACTTCAGACAAAAATGGAAAATAGCAGGTGTCAGCAATGATGTGGAGAAACTGGAACCCTTAGATATTACTCCTGGTGAGAATGTAAAACAGTGAAGCTACTATAAAAAACAGTTTGGCGGTTCCTCAAGAAGTTAAATACAGAGTTATCATGTAACCCAGCAATTCTACTCCTAGGTCTGTAATCAAAAGAACTGATAACAGATGTTCAAAAATTCTTACATGAATGTTCATAAGCACTATTCACAGTAGCCAAAGGGTGGAAACAACCCAAATGTTCACCAACAGATAAATGGATAAATAAAAGCTGGTGTATCTACACAATTGAATATTATTGAACCATAAATAAAATAAGGTACTGATTCATGCTACAACATCAATGGAACTTGAAAGCATTATGCTAAGTGGAAGAAGCCAAACACAAAGATCACACACTGTGGTCCTATTTACATGAAATATCCAAAATAGGCAAATTCAGAGACAGAAAGATTTGCCAAATTCATTTATTTGTTCTTGTAGCCATTTTTGTAGTCCTCAGGATTTTCTATGTGCACGATTATGTTGTGTGTGAATAATAAAGTTGTACTTCTTCTTTTCCAATCCGTGCATCTTTTATTTGTTTTTCTTGCTTTATATTAGTTGCTAGGGCTTCCAATGATAATGTACATCTGTGCTTTGTGTCTGATCTTAGGGGAAAACATTAAATCTTTTACTTTTAAGTATGATGCTTGCTGTAGGTTTTTTATAGATGCTGTTTTTCAGGTTGAAAAGTTACTTTTCATAACTGACTTATTGAGAGTTCTTATCATGAACAGGTAGTGAATTTTCCAAATGCTTTTCCTACATCCACTGAGATTATGGTATGTTTATTCCCTTACTGTTAAAGTGGTGAATTACATTGATTTGTGTGTGTGTGTGTGTGTGTGTGTGTGTGTGTGTGTATCAGATCAGATATTAGTGAAAGAACTGCTTTTTCTTGGCTTTTGGTTGAGCCTCACTTGGCACTGGCACCAAAACCATGGACCGTAGGCTTCTTTCTCTGTTTCTCTCTAACATCCCATTTATCAGATAAATTTCCGAAACCAGTGATTCCCTTGGTTCCCATCTTCCCACTGATTATGGTTCAGCTATCTACAGCAATATTTTTAGCTAACATATTATCACCCACTCCTCTCTGTGAAGTTTCTTAGAGCCACTCAAAGCCTGGCTATAAGGAAAGGCTTCTGGGGGACGTGGGCCTTCGTTTTGTTCATGGCTTGCTGAGTGCCATCGCAGTCAAGGTCTGGCCTTGTACTTCCCTTGAAGGTTTTCTCCTTCACAATGGGATTCAAGGACCAAGCCAGATCCTGATACCAACCCAGGTCACCACAGTCAGTTCATGAGGAAGAGTTTATGAGAACATGAAAGGACAGGGGCTAAGTGTGATCCATCAGCCTGATCCAACAGACTGATGACAAAAACTGACACCATGTTAGTGCTGGAGGGGGCCACAGAGACAGTCTAATGTCAGCCTAGAGTTTTTCTCACTCCGTGTCCCATCTGGGGCAAATCCTGGTAGTTCCACTTAGAAACTGATTCAGAACGTGACCATCCTTCTCCATCTTCACCGCTATCGTGTTGTTCTAAAGCAGTCATTTCTGGCCTGGGTTATTGCAGCGCCTCAAAGCCGTGACCCTGCTTCACCGCAGCTGCCCTCAGGCTATTTCCGGTGCAGCAGCTGGGGTGATACTCCCACACCTTAAGACAGATTCCGCCACCTCCATCTGGCTCAGCCTTTACAGCAGATGACAAGGCCCTCTGCAGCCTGGCTGTCCGTGACCTCCCCGACCTCAGCTCTGACCGCCCTCCCCCTGCCACACCACCTGCTTCCCTATCTTCTCCCTGGTACTCTTTCTCCGGAGCTCATACCGTCACCTGACTTTCTTTCTCTGATTTGTTATCATCTCCCCACACCACAAGGTAAGCTTCAAGAGGAGAGAGACTTTGTCCAGCACATGCTAGAAGTTCAGTAATTGTTGCATGAACAATGGAAACCTGTTCCTTCTACAGAGGAGAAGTCGGAGGGAAGACGTGACCATCCTCAGCCGCCTTCACTCTCCGCTGCTACTTGGAGCTCTCACTGACCTCCAGATCATCCATGGACAGAGACAGACAAAAGTCCTGCAGACAGAGCATATGGCCCTAAAGGCAGGGCTTAGAGAAGGAGCAGGAAGGCCAGCTACCCATGCGCCAAGGCAAGAGGCCATCTGGGTGTTTGAGGCAGGCAGAGTGGATACGGCTGTCGTCCTTCCTCCCTCCTCCTGAGGGTTACACTTTCCACCTGGGTTTCCCCACCAACGTGCTGACGGAACTGGCACAGCGTGACAAGATATTGATTCTCTCAGCCCGCAGGCTACCCATGCAGGGTCCGGAGCTGGCACGGAGCCTCACCACGGACTGCAGTGCCCCAGTCATTGCCATTGCCCTCTGTCTGTGGTGATGCAAAAGGGCTGGGACACACGGTGCTCTGCCTTCCCTCCAAGTAGCTTTCTGCTCTACTCTTCCCATTGTCTTCTCCCACCTTCCTGCTTATTTTCCTCTTGTGCAATCCCTGCAGCCACGGAGTAAGCAGTGGGTAAGCAGTGGCCTTTCCAACATAAAGTATTCAAAGAATATGAGTGACAGCACGTAGAGAACTCCGGTGCATGCCACATTATAAGATCTAAAATGCCCTTCCTTAAACAGAAAAGCCTGCTCAATAAAAGACAGATGGTGAAAATACTTCAGTGGCCACTGTCCCTCTGCAAATGGTATTCTGGTATAAAAATGAGTTCTTCCTCTTTGAGACATGAAAATGCACTGCACAATGATGCTCTTCAGGCAGAAATGCTATTCAATGTGCTGTTTGACAAAGATACTTATAGTAAACACATTGGCAATATTATTTATCTCAATCTCACTAATATCATCCCATGAGGACAGGATCTAGAACTCTTCAACCTTCTAAAGCACTCTCAGGTTACTAAAGAGGCTGTTTGTGCAGTTTTCAAAGCAGAGGGTATTTGATGAAAGCTACCTGAGGAATTTAATTTTTCCTCTTTATATTCCATTCCATAGCAAGGAAGATGGTCTTGAATTTTCTTTTGAAAAATACTAAATGGAACTAGAAAAAAGATCCTAACATGTAGAGAAATAATTTGTTTTCCTGTTACTCCCTCAGCCATGACTAACTGTACACACGTACAGGGGTAAAGAAGTAAACGTCAGTGCATGTGTTAGGGCTCCTTCTTCGCAATGCCCCAACCACCTCCTTGATAACATTCTCCATGAATCTCACTCAGGAGGAATCATATTTACAATGGAGGACATTGGCTGGCTATGTGTGTTGGATGACTGCTTTTTCATCCATTTATATCTCAGTTTCAGTTTCTTAGTCATCTAGAGGAAACTTCAAAAACTCATTCAAAGCTCAAAACCAAGGCTGGAACCAGGGTAAGGAGCGCAAGGCAGCCAGGCCATAAAATCTAAGGAGGCGCCCACTCTCGGATGCTGACCCTGCTTTTTAGGGCCTGCTTGAAGTTTGCACCCTAGGCTCTCACTCCTAAGGAGGCATGTACTCTTTGGGTCATGCAAGCGACCTATGTCACCCATCTGGAAGCTGGGGTCAGACAACACTTGTGTTGAGGATGTGCACCCTGGTGCAGGCAGGGGAAGGTAGACAGGAGACCTAGGTCCCAGTTCCCTCTTTGCCACTTTTGCCACATTTCATAAAAATACAAAACACCATTAATTATACAAAACACCATAACTTTATGTGCCATGAAGAAAAAAAGGCTACCCATTAAACTATGACATAATGGCCTAATGATAGTCCTGCAAGATACAAAAAGTGGTTCCACTAGCCTCTCACAGCTTTGGACTTTTTCATTTACACTGAGAGGGATTAGCCAATTTCTCTTGCCTTCAGTTTAGTTACTTGACATGTGATAGGCAATCCTTTTGCACATAGCTCATTCGTAAGAAAACCTAAATCTAGCTTTTTGTACTTGTGTGTAGCTTTTCCTTAATAAAATCACTTGGCTGCTACTTTGCAAACAAAACACAAAACAAAACTGAAGTTGCATCATTCCTCCAATGACAAATATTTGCTTTATCAATATCAAATTCATGCCCCATGCTCTATTTCCTTGACTCTTTGTGTAACTGTGTAAACAATAACTTTGCTTCAGTGCCAAAGCACAGTGTAACCTTTCTGAAGTCATCTCAGTCATCAATTACACCCAACACAGGCATTACCAACAATGCATCTACTACAGCTGAAGGGCTGCAAACATCAGGAGCTCAAAGCAAGGAGGTGCCTCCACAGAGAATGGCATGTGCATTACAACCACTGCCTGGCCAGCAGCAGTTTCGAAGGTGCTACCCCACCAGCTGTTGTGGTCATGGATTCAGACAGGTAATCAAGTCACAAGACCACTTGACTTTAATCTAGCATCACCTTTACTTAGCTTTATAGTAGGAATGAGACAGGAAGTACAGTGTGCACAGTATCTGCTGTGTCATAGGGAGGCCAGCAACTACTCGTGACACCGGGGCTGGGCCTCCCTCCACCTCAGCAGGGACACACCTGGTAGCTAGAGGGGAGGAGTATGGTCTGCCCGGACCTGGAGAAGCCATGGCCTTGTTTCCTCGTGGCTTCTGCTGCTCCAGGCCCACAGGCTCAAGGCCACAAGCTCTCCCAGTCCCGGGGCAGGTCCAGGAATCTAGAGCCACACAGTCATCAAGACAGATAATCCACCTCAGATATAGAGCAACCCACACTTATCTTAACTTCTTATGTTTCCAAGAAAAAGATGCTATAAGGAGGTAAGTCTGTAGTTGGTTGTCGTCCCAGGCAGGTGACCGGGAGAATGTTCCAGCCTAACTCTCAGGTACCACTGGCTACAAAATACACCCTGATTCCAGGGCCATTAAAATGGGAAGGGTACACCTCAGAAAAACTGAAATGTCTTTATGTATTACTGTAACTGCCAATGCTAGTGGCCACAACTGAAAGGGGGATAACTTTAAGGGGATAGTCTCTCACCTTCCTGCTCAGCTCTCAAATCTCAGTGCAAACCTGACTTTAATGTGTGTGAGCTGCAGGAGTTCTAAAATGGTCATGCGATCACCATCAAACTGAGGTACACATGGTTCCTGGGCATGCCATGGAGGCCCAGGCAGCTTAAGTGGCAGAGTTTCTGAGTTGTCTGTGCCCCTGAGGCACAGTCAGAGACACAGGACATGAGTCTAAAGTTTCAGTGAGCTTCTGAAGTTGCAAATAATAATAGTCATCATTTTTGACCCCCTAGTAAATGCAAGCACTTTGCATATATTATCTCATTTAATTGCTCCAATAACCCTGTGAGGTAAGTATTACTCTTCCCACTTTACAGATGAGGAAATATGCTGGTAAGTGGTGGCACTGGGATCTGAACCCAGGCAGTCTGCTCCAGGATTCACACTCTGAACCGCCATGAATACCATCTCTCACCCAGTCACTCTGTCTCACATCAGAGTCAATGCCATTAATAAATGGTTACTTGATTCCAGGAGTAACATTAGGTCCCTTCAAATCACAACCAGGAAATTCAAAAAATAATACTTTTTGTTAGTCATTGGGGGAGGATGCAATATGAAGAGGGAGATGACTCCATAATGTGGCTTCAGAAACATACTGACCTCCTCAAATAAAAACAGTGACTATAGCTCGGTGTGCGCCATCTGACGGAGACAATATGTTATGGACTGGACTGAGTCACCCCAAATTTCATAGGTTGAAGTCCTAGCCCCCAGTGCCTCAAAATGTAAATGTATTTGGAGCGGGGCCTTTAAAGAAGTAATTAACATTAATGAGGTCATCAGGATGAGTTCTAATCCAGAACTGACCCGTGCCTTAATAAGAAGAGATTAGGACACAGACACACAGAGGAAAGACCATGTGAAGAGGCAGGAAGAAGACGGTGAAGGGTAGCAGAATGCACCACCCCAAAATATGCTTCTTTAGCATAAGGATCATTTTGAGCTGATTACTTTTTAAGAAACTGCAGACACAGGAGAAGCTCTGAAAACAGTGTAAGTTACCCTTTAGTCAAGGAAATTTACATTAGAAAGGGGACAGTACCAGGAAGAGCTTTATCAGAGAGTTTTTCTCCCGGGACCTACCTACAGGCAGGGCAAACTTTGTTTACCAGACATTTATTCTTCTAACACTCTGGTGAACCGCTTTCCTGCCTTTGAAGTCCCAGACCGCTATTCCTTTTCCTTAGCTCAGGATGGTTTATGAACTACGATCATCTGGCCACCTTTTGAGTCTCTTATCTTTGGAGGGCTCCTGGACAAGTGTATGTAGATGTCATAACTAAAGCTTTTTTTTTTTTCTGCTGTTAGTCTGTCTTTTATTACAGGGGGCCTCAGCCAAGGGCCTAGAAGGAAAGAAGAAAGTTATTTTCCTCCTCTACAAGCCAAGAAGAGAGGCCCTTAGAAGAAACCAATGCTGTTGACACCTTGATTTGGGGTTTCTAGCCTCCAGAACTGAGAAAATTAATTTCTGTTGTTTAAGCCATCCAATACTTTGTCATGGAAGCCCTAGCAGACTAATACACAATGCTATGCATTTGTCACATTTCCTCTTTCTGGACGCAGGAAAACAATATTTCCCAGTCTCCATGCATTGGGATGATGTCCATGTGCCTAGATGCAACAAAAGAAGTGTAAATTAAAAAAAAAATTACATTCTTGGGCTGAAGCATTCAAGAGTAGGTGTTAATTCTCCACAGTCTCTCTCCTCCACTGCCATGGGACTATGGATGCTACATGTTCTAGATCATGCAGTTACAAGATATGGCAGAACTTCTGTCAGCCTGGATCCCTGAGTGCCGGTGTGGAGTCAGGAATGCTACTAACCTGCTTTGGACATATAATGTGAGTGAAAAATAAACTTTTTCTAAGCCACTAAGGCTTAAATCTTAAATCTGTGATTGCAGTATAGCCTAGCCTTATCTCACACACAAAACTACCTCAGAAAAGCCAGGGCACCAAAACCAGATAATTCAGGGGTTCATATGCCATTAGGGGGAACCATATTAAATTGCTGTTTTTGTAGGTAAAAAATGGTTAGGTATGAACAATTACATTTGTTCAACCTCTAATTGAACATATTTGCCAAAAAACCTTGGAACCAACAAGTCCTACCACCTCTAATTTACAAATAATACAC
This sequence comes from Smutsia gigantea, assembly GCA_032199065.1. Lineage (NCBI taxonomy): Eukaryota > Metazoa > Chordata > Mammalia > Pholidota > Manidae > Smutsia > Smutsia gigantea. The sequence goes on from JAVSCE010019908.1 coordinate 155,098, forward strand.
TTGAGACCCACTTAGATTCACTGACTTGACAAAAGACCAAAAACATGTTAGGAGAAAAGAACTGGACCCCAAGCCAGAAATCACATTACCTTTTGTGAAAGCCAGTTGGCAGTCTCTATTAAAATGTACATGCCAAATAGAACCATGCTCTTTTACACAGCAATTCCACTACAACTGATTCACCAGCACTATCTGAACAGGTATGCAGAAATACACACACAAGTCAGAAGAGCCACTATACTGGCACTATACGATTGTGAAATTTTAGAATACAAATGCCCACTCACAGGGAATTGGTTAAATAAATTATGGTTCATCCAGCTGCACTCAAATCTATACAGTTAAAAAGAAAGAGGCCAGTCTCTTTGCTCACATGAAATGATACCTAAGTCATATTGATAACAACAAGAAAGGATAAGAAGAAAAAGAAAAGAAAATTACCACTCATAAAAAATGTATCAACCTCCATACATGGAGGTGACTAAAGTACCTGACACTTAGTAGGTGCTTTTTGTCTCCCCACCTTCTCCCTCTTGCATATTGCTTGGATTATTGTAAGTAAACTGCAAGCTTCCGTTCCCTTACCTGTAAAATCGAAAGAGGTAATACTTCCTTCAGAAGGTATTGATAAGATTTTATGAGACTATGTCCATAAAGTGCTTAGAACAATGCTTAGCACATTATAAGTGTTTGATACCCACCATTATGGTAATGGTGAATTCATCTCTAGAACTGAAGAAAACAGGTTTCTTGTAGTATCTGTTGTATTTACTTCTGTTTTTTAAAATCTCTTTTAAAAAATTATCTAGTAAGAAACCATAGTAAATCATCCTGCTTATTCTCTTCCTGAAATTAATAAAAAGGCAATGTGTTTTAAAGCAGTGCTAATCCCAATAAACTCTAGTAATATTAGGGATTTCAGTATTTAATGCAGCTTCTAAGGACAAGTTCATTATTTAATTACCAAACTGATCAACTGTTCCCTGAGAAGTTAATAACAGTCATTCCCAGGTAAATAGTTTATCAGCTATAACCTGAAGTTCTCCATGAGATGTGCAGCACACTTGGCCCTTTTCTACTGAGGGATCAGTTTGGCGCTTCTCCCCTACTCACTTCTGTAACAGACTGGTTATGCAAGGGTCTTTCACATGCACAGAAAGGACCTCTTCAGTAAGCACAGTCTAATTTAAACAAGACTTTCTTTTTGAGGTTCTTTCCAGTGCATTCTAAGTATTGACTAAACCAGCCAGGCTTATATCCACAGACCTTAAGCCTGAAAGATTTGTGTGGCTCTATAAACAGATTAGAATGAAAATTCAGTTCTACCCACAGTTCTGACCCAATATCTCTTTAGTCCACAGAAGCTCTGCAGAACCAAGTACAATCTAGACTGCAAAGAACTAGTGGGCTATCTAAGCTTGGCAAATTACTGCTACAGTGAACCCCAGAATTAAAGGTTCTTTTTGAGCTTTTTGTGGCAATGGAGGAGGCAGACAAGCTGTGTGGCTTGCTTGCAGTTCCACAGCTGGGCCGTGGTACAGCTAGGGCTGGAACCCAAGGTCTGGTTTCCCAATGCATGCTCTTTCTACTGCTGGGGAATTATTCTTCCATTTTTGCGTCTTGGAAAACCGAACAAAGTTAAAATAGCTCATTTAAGGTCAGAGGGGCAGTGAAACAGAACTGGCAATGCCGCCCGCAGATGATAGAATCCCAGAGGGTGGATCCTCTGCTGCTCACCCACCTGTGGGCCCAGGGCAAGCTTTTGTTGTTTGTCTCCCAACACACGGTTTAGAGGAAGCGTCTCTTCCAGGTTAGCACTTCCTGTTTAATTTCAGATCCCACACGCGACTGTTAGTGTCAGAGCAGGCACGCCCCCAGTGCCCTGGCCTGGTGGCCTGCACAGGTTGCAGGGGCGGATGTCACCGCTCAGGTTGGTAGGTTGTCTTGCAACCCTAGCAACTCGCAGCTCGCGCATAGCAATCATCGGCTGTGCTTCCTCCGAGGCTAGCAACCTGGAGACTGCAAACTGCTGTCAGACTGAGCCGGAAGGAGAACTGATAGGCACCGCTGGTCCTGAGGGCACGCAGGAGCCTGTAAAAGGTTGAAGACTCCGTAGCCAAGCCTCACCTCCCTACTGCAACAGTTCAAGGGACAGAGTATACTTGATCCTAGTAACAAAGTAACACTTCAGGTGACACTCTGACGGCCAGCAGCGCCCCCCTCTCCCCACCATGTTCAGAGTGGCAGCTTCCCAGGTGGATGAAACGCCCGTCCCTGCACGCGGACCTTTCTCACCGCACTTTCCTACTCCCCGCAGCGTGAGACCCTTCTCTGCACCTACATTTTCCCACTCGGGGCAGGTGGTTTAAACCTCACGCTCTGTCTCCGCCCAGCAAGCGCTGCCTGGGGGTGCGTCGCTCAGGATTGCGGAGTCCCCGGCGCCTAAGTGCGGGCCCTGGGGCTTCCTGCCCCTGGACCCGACCCCCCTGCCGCGCTGGGGCTGAAGGTGGTTTGCTTCCCTGGCGCGGAGGCAGCTGCGCAGCCACTGGTAGAACGAGGAGAAAACAGGAGTGCCTCGGCGGCGCAGAGACGGCGTGGGAAACTCGGACGCAACAGGAGCCGGTGGAGCCGGCCCGACGTATCCCTAGCTCCGGCTACCGCCAGGGAAAGCGCCGCTGCAGCCGCACAGAGCCATAGAGACGCGGACAGCTGCTGGTGGTGGGCAATTGTTACTGTTCGGTATTAAAAGCAGGACGCTTTCCCCGGCCCCTCGAGGTGCTGCCCTCCTGGGAAGGAAGCAGGGAGTTGGGCACCTGGACACGCAGAGACTAGGGGGTAAGAGAAAAGAAAAAACCCTCTCCCAGCTGTGAGAGTGTGTGGAAAGTGGTGTGGGCAGCCCGGGGCCGGGGCCTGCGCACCTGTGCGCCCAGGCCTGCCCGCGCCGCGCCCGGACACCCGGCCGGGAGCGGGCGGCGGGGGGACGGCAGGGAGCTGCACCCGTGGGCCCGCGGACCCCTCGTGCCGGGGCTCACCTGGCAGGCGCTCGGCGGGCCGCGCTGCTGGTCCATGCCGGCGGCGGAGGGCTGCAGGGCGCCCCGGCGGTGCCCGTGCCCCGCGCCGCAGTCTCGACCCGGGCCTCACGCCCACTTGAAGGGTCTGGGTGCTCCGAGGGACTCTGGCCGCGAGCCTGAGCCTCTTAGCGCCTTCAGTACCCAGGCACGTCCCGAGGCCGGCGGGTGCCTGGGTCCTAGCGCCCCTCCCGAAGTGCGGAGCCCGGGCTGAGTCCGCTTAGCGCCCCCCAGCTACTCCATTCCCCGCAGCGCCCCTCCCACCCCTCCAGGGAAGTTGGATCTCCCTGGCACTGCGCCCCTAGGGACTCGGACACCGAGCTTCCTCCTCACCTTGCCCAGCCTTCTTCACTCTCTTCGCCTTGCTCCTCTACCTGCAAGAAAACTCTGAAGGCGCAGATGTGCCTGCATTCCCTCAACTCAAATTCGTACACACTATTTCTAAAGAGATTCTAAAGTCAGAGACAGTAGTCATTATTTATATAGTCATTATTAATATAGTCAATGCATTACATACAATAAAGATGGTTCTTCCTCAGAGTAAAGGAGGACATTTGTATTTAAATGAATATGTAAACAGCAGCCTATTATGTGTGTGGTCGGGGTGGGGATGCTCCTTCAGCCTTGATTGTGTGGGCGCTTCACCAACTGAGTCAGGCCAGAGGTGCTGCTTCCCTCCCTGGTCCCCTCCCAATCTGTCCTGGGAGCTGGAATCAAAGGTCTGGGCAGATACTACTATTTCAGACACTTTCAAAAAGTAATAAACTGCAACTAATTAAATGCCTCTGCTGTAAATGAGTCTGGCATCTTGCCCGTGGTTATTATCACACCTGCCCATACCTGGCTCCTCTAGGGTGGAAGGATTTCTAACAAAGACCTAGAGAGCCCTTGCAATGGCCCTTCCTTTCTCACCTCCACAGGACTGAGTCAGTCCAGCCAAACCTGAGATCAGCAGCAGCAACCTTTTCCTGTTTTCTCATCCAGAGAGGCTGATGAGACTTCTAATGGCAGAAAGGGTAACAAGTCATTTTTAGAAGTAAAACCTAGTTCACAGGCCATGGAGAGAGGCAAAGAGAAGGGGAACATCATCATCTCGGTGCTAGCCATACCTATAAAGACCAACAATGAGGCATGAGAGCAGTGTGGATGCGGCTTTACTAGTCTTTTTCTAAGGAGCTCAAACTATTTTCCTTCAAAAGCACTCCTGGCTGTGTGGACAGACTCTAAGATGGCCACTTGCTATCCCCACCTCTGGTGTTCATTCCTTTGTGAATCCCCTCCCCTTGGCGTGGGGGAACCTGTGACTAGCCTCCTACCCTTAGAATATGGCAAAGGTGATGGGGTGTCACTTCAGGGATTATGTTGCATAAGCCTTGCTAGGAGACTCTCTGTCTTGCTGGCTTTGATAAAGCCAACAACCACGCTGGGGAGGCCCACGTGCCAAGCACCTGAGGGTGCCTCTAGTCAAGAGCCAGTAAGAAAATGAGGTCCTTAGTCAAGCAAAGTAAAAGGAACTAAGTCCCACCAACAACTGGGGGAGCTTGAAAGTAAACTTCCCTAGTCAAGCCTTGAGGTGAGGTTGCAGCCCCAGCTAATACAAAGGACCCAGTAAACCCATGCTCAGACTTCTGAAACACAGAAACTGTGATAACAAACGGGTGTTGTTTTAAGCCACTGAATTTAGGGCAATGTGTTATGCACAAGAGCAAAACTGATACACTCCCTTCTTCCACAGATGGAAAAGTGAGGCAAGAGGTAGAAAAAAGTAAGGTCAGAAAAGTAAGGTCAAATTAGCAGCATAATCCAGCATCGAATCACAGTCATAACCTTCTCAGGCCCTACACACACAAGGAAAAGCAGATCAGTAAGACATCAAAAGGTGAAAAATCAAGTTCAGGTTGAGATTCGGTCAGGGGTGAAGCGACAGAAGAAGTGTAAGAAAGTCTGAAGCAAAAGAAAAAGATGCTTTGAAAACCTCAGGGTGAACTGACCCAAGCAAAGAAGTACAAATGTTTTCAGAAAGAAAAGTAAATAAATTAAAAGGAAAATAAGAGAAAAAAGAAACAACAGAGACAATGAGGAGAGGTTAAAGTTACCAAAGCTTTTGAATCCCTTTTCCAATCATTTATAAAAGAAAGACAAAAGCCATATTATTCCCTCATGCATGTGTGGGGATTTTCCAGAAAAGCCACTCAAGACGTACTAGGTTATCGGTGTACAGTACATGCCTGTAGCAACCCGCAGGTTGTCTATTGTTCCCAAGATATTGCATAAAAACAGGCGGTGTCTAAAAACTATTAGCCAGAGTTCTGAGGGTTTGCACAAATTTGTTAGATTTTAAGTGTCAGTGGATGCCTAATGTTTAAAAAATTCCTACTCCATCCCCGCTATAATATAGCAAAATTGAGCCCAGCACTTACCTCAGGTTACTTCCTGCCATGTACCTTGAAGGGTATTATGGAGCACTGTATGATTTTTAAAGAGAGGAAGAGAAGGAGAAAAGGAGGGAGAAAAAGGAAAGAAAGAAGGAAGGGGAAGGAAAGGGAAGGGAGGGAAGGACAAAGAGCAGGGAAGGGACCTGAAGAGAAGGGGAGGAGAGAACAAAGGAGGCAAAGAAAAGAAGGAAAGAAGAAAAGGCAACCAAGAAAGGTCCCAAAAGCGCAGAGCTGGGCAGGGTTTGGGAGGACTCAAGGGCGTGGTGAAGCCCTGCTCCCACACTTCCCACTGCCTGCTGGACATCTCTGTGAGTCTCACCAGTATTTCACAGTGGAAGTTTCTGAACAAGAAAGCATCATTTGCCTACCAAATCTGATTCCTAGTGGTCAATGCTACTTACAACTCTATAAATTCAGACTACACCAATCTGGCTTTCCTCCCTCCTCTCTTGCTCTTAGTAACAATCAGCCACCACTTCCACTAGCGTGTCACTGGCCAGTCCCTCCCTTTGCATCCCTGTTGCCAGGAGTGAAACACAGCCTGTTTGGGTCCCTGTTATTTCCTCCCAGACTAAGCAGTGAGTCGCCAACATGGCCTGACTTAACTCAGAGGTGCTCAAGTCCAGCCCACCCTCTGCTCATGCCCATCATATCTCCCTCACCCAGATTATACAGCACCTGAAAGTTCCTCAAAGTGGTTTTTTTTCCCCTAATTGGTTCAACATTACTCTATCATAAAGTTTGAAACTGTAAATATATCTATTTGTGCCTCTAAAACCTTCATAAGACTCTGTATCAAACACTTTCTTCTCTGAAGAGCACCTTAGACATTGCATACTTAAAAAGAGTAGACATTTCTGGGATAAAGGGAAATGGGCAGCAATTTCACAGCTTTGCCTATGGCCCTGCCCAGCTGCTCAGAATGTGAGAGGGAACCGGGAAGCTTCTGGCTGGCTCTTGGCTTTCCGGTGGCCCCAGACGTGCAGAGCAATCTGCCTGTGCTAGGATTATAACCCAACAATCAGAGACATGGGAGAGGAAGAAAGTTGCTTTCTCACAGAAAGTAAACAGAAGCCCCAGCCCACAGGGCTGGAAGAGCAGCAGTACTGATATCACAACTTTGGGCCCACGGACGAGGTGAAAACAAATGGGTGCGCTATTTAGGTTCCTGTGAACATGTCATTGGTCATTCTTCTTTGAAGACTGGCCTTTGAAGGCTGGTGCATGCATGATTGCCACCGTATGAAAAACTAGTACAGTCTGGTGCTACCAGTGTTTGATAACTTTTGGAGACATTAAGTCCACGGTTTGCCTTCCATGATCATCAGTGTCACTGGTAGTATATGCAATTAACTCCCCTGTAACTCGCCCAATCATTTGGCCTGGTGCTATCCCATTTTCACCATCCCTATCCCAAACCAAAGGAATACACAAACAGTACCTAACTGTCCTGGACACAGAGAAACAGACTTCTAGGAGGCTACTTGCTGTCACCTGTGGCCTCCCTCCCTCTAAACTGTAAGTAAATTCAGGATCTTAGAACCAATTTTTCCTAATCATAATAAAATCTCAGACAGAATCAACCAAAGATAGTCTGAGGAAACTAAACATGCCTCCTATAGAGTTCTGGACCAGACATTCTCCAGCCCGGATCCTTGTCCTCAGGGTGGCTTAAGATTTAAAAAAAAAAGAGGACTAGAAGGTTCAGAGTGAACCTGCAGATGTCACGTGGATGGGCATTTACCCTGTGGCCTGGATTTACAAATTTGCAAGGATTAAATATGGACTGGGAAGTTCAGCATTATCAGTAGGATATCTGTTATTATTATCTATCAGGAGGGCTTCAGAAGCATTAGTGCTGAGAGCCTTGCATGTGTATCTGAGGAGAGGCCACAGTGCCAAGTAGCTGCCACACATCCCTTTAAGTGTGACTAAGAGCGAGCCCTTTCCGCTCTTTACTGATACTTACACTACACCCCACATATCTAGCATCTATTTATCTGTCAAGGCATTTCTAACAAAGGCAAATTTGTTCAATTACATGTTCATTCATACACTCAACAAATATTTTGAGCAACTAGTATATGCCAGGAGTGACTTTAGGTGCCGAGGTAAATGGTAAACAACATGAACCCATACAGTTGTGATATGTACCGTCTAGTGGAGAGGAGACAGACAATTAACAAGAAAGGATAACCCGTAGGTTTTGTGTCTAGGCAGTTGGGAGGATGGTGGTACCATTTACGGAGATGGGGAAGGATGGGGGCGGAGCAGACAAGAATGCGTGGGACATCAGGAGCCCTGCTTGTTCAAGTCAAGCCTCTATTACACATTCCAGTGAAGTTTTTAGGGAGGCAGTCGGGTCTATGTGTCTGGAGCTCAGCAGAAAGGTCAGAGCTGCAGCCATAAATCTGGGAGACATTAGTGTAAGATGCTCCCATAAGCCATGGGGCTGGAGAGGGTCAGCTGAGGGCTATATGTAATCAGAAGGGAGAAGAGGGCAGAGACCACACTCTGGGCCTGCCAACTCTTACAGGTCAAGCAGATGAGCAAATACCAGAAAAGAGACTCAGGAGCTGTGGCCTATATAATAGGAAGAAAACCCCCCAAAAGGATGAAACTATTTAAATGACTCATCCACTTACATGAAGAGCTAGAAAATGAAGAATTCCTGAAAGATTTTACACAAGGGATAGACATGGAGACTTGCACATGATGAAGATAAATCTGCTGGTGGAAAGAAGCATGGGCTGGGGAAGACAGATGGGGGTAGAGAGATAACTAATAATAACCCAGATGCAGCTGAGGGCAGTGTGACACAGAGCACCCTCATTAGGAACGGAGAGGAGGGGAAGAATAGCAGAGAAATTCAGGGATGGAATAGGACTTGGTAACTGATGGGCTGTGAGCGGGTGACTTGGATGTCAGTACCTCCTACTAGGACAGAGCAAGTGCTCTGGGGAGCGGTTTGCATGCACTGGGTCCCAGGTGCCCATGGAACACACAGGAAAGATGTCTAGGAGGTAAGAGGAAACAGGTCTGCCGGTGAAGGGCAATGTTTGGGTTGGAGCTAAAAATTCAGGGATCATTAATATACAAGTAAGAGAGGAAGTTATGGGTAGGAGTGGTCAGGATGTAGCCTCAAAGGCTTTCAAAACGTGAACAGAGAGAGAATTGGACAAAGGAGACATCAGCAGATGGCCAGAAGGTAAGATAATCTCTCTTCCGGCCAGAGGTTGGTTCCAGTATAACTTTGTCCAGGGCCCAAGCCATCAAAACTCTGAATGTGTTAAAGACCGCAAATGGAGAGAGTTATTCCCTAACAGAAGTAACATTCTTACAGAAAAGGAAATACAGTTCTACACACACACCAGCAAAAATTTTCTGCAGCTGGAAATATTTTTCCTCCTTTAAAAAATGAGATGGAGGGAGGACAGAAAAGCGAGTAAATTAAAAACACTTCTATTTCCCAAATTTATCTAACAGTTAGGATGCATTTTAATCAAATTCTCACAACTCTAGCAGGCTTTTTTTTTTAAGAGGGCAATATAGATAAATTAAGAAACCATTGTCCCTTAGATTCTGACTAACCCCTTTCTTTTTTCCTCGTCTCCTCCTTCTCAACTTACTTTTTTCTCTCATTATGACTCCTAATACTCATGTTAAAGACAAGAATGCCCTGATTAACAAAACCTCTAGGAATGAAGCAATTTTGTAGCAAAACTGCCCATGTTTTAGAATCAGTCAGCCATTTTCGTAAATCTGGTGGATTGGTGTCAATATGGATCCTGCAGATCCTTATCCACATTTCTGAGAACTTCACCCTATATTCAGTTCCTAGGGGTTAAAAAAATAAGCAAGCATGAAAAAATGAACAAACCTCCTCACATACTTTCCATTTGTTTGCAGAGAGTTAAAGGCAAATAGTACCAATCCTCCAAAAAGTTCTGCAGTCAGTGAGGTTTGTCTAGACAGCCCCCAGCCTCCCTCCAATCCAGACACCTGCTTTGTGCCCTCCTGACCTCTTGTCCCTCTTGTCTAGGTGGAGGAAGGACCGTACTCACCCTCTGTGTTCACTCATTGCATTAGGGCACTTTGGTGTGAATGCATCTGAGTCAAAATACTACCTCAGCTAGGAATTTACATTACAAGCCATTTACTCACTTACTACCTACTTTCTTATTTACTTTCTGGGTGGTAGGGGGACCAAGGGATGTGGGGGAGAAGGATGGTTGCCAGAGATAAAGGAAACAGGTAGGCAAGTCCTTCGGGACTCAGCTTACCAACTGGGAGACCTCCAGTACACACAGGATGCCCCTCTTGCTCCCACAGCCAACCTCGTTCCCCAGAGCCAGCATTAACCCTGCAGTTTCCTAATGTCCCACGTATGTAGTGCCTACCAGACTAAGCCCCTTGAGGGATGAGGTTCTATCTGCCTTATTTTGGATTCCCAGACACAAAATAAGCACTCAATAAATGTTCATTGAATGAATAAATGAATGAATGAATTAAAGTTGGAATGTAAGAGTTATAATGTTGCCCGTTGAAGTACCTGGAAAAGATTGAAAGGAGAGACTATCCTTTATCTTCCCAACACTATTAAAGGGCCTTTGTTCCCTGGGAAGTGCTAGAAGCTTTGACCTAAAAGGTACTAGAGGCAGAAAAACAAACAGCGTCATCACCTGCTTCTCCTGGGTCCAATAATGTTAGCTCCTGACCTTGACTGGGGTTCTCCTAGCCTGAGACTCCCAAGTGCACATTTCATGTTGCTTCTTGCTGTTGTTTAATCTTTCATGTTATTCAGACAAATGTTTACTGGGGTATGCCAGGCTCCTAACCCAGTGCTGGGCTTCAAAGTCTCAACAAACGAACCCAGCCCAGTCGCTGTGTTCACCAGTCTTGCAATCTAGTTACTATTTAGTGACCTGTCTCAGCCAAAGGCTCCTCCACCATCCACCCATTCATCTATCCATCTAGATGATTCCGTGTTTCCTACTTGTTATAAATTTCTGAAAACATGGGTGTTTTGGAACACATTTGTTAAATGAAGACTTACTGTAATTTGGGTTGTTTGGGAATCATAGAAATATTAAAGCTAAAAGGGACTGTGCTGGATAGTCTCTGTTTGCCTTTCCAGGTGAGCTCTTCATCCTTCTTCCCCCTGCCCCACCATGCCCCGGGAGGCTGACCTGCAGGGAATACATGAATGGGCCCCTTGCCCTCTGGATTTGTCAGTGGGAGTCAGCCAATGACAGACTTCAGCGCAGATCAGAGCATGGCCAGTAGCTGTGTGCCTCCATGGCAACACAGCGCTTTCCAAGTTCCAGTATCTGCAGCATCCCCTGCCCCACTGCCATGCACCTAGGGGTGTTACCATGGCCTTCAGGTACTAACAACTTCTTGGCTCTCACTAGCCCTAAGATACTGCACCATCCCTTGCTGGTTTCCCTTAACCCTGCCCACACCTGTCCACACCTGTGTAGGACAAGCCTTCATCTGTTTCCTGAAGGGACAAAGCTCATCTCTTTCAACTTCCAGATATGGAGTCACAAATTCCTAAAGAAAAGGTCTACTTTCAATCTGTGGCCTTTATGGGAGCACACACAGACTGATTGTTTAAAATAGAGCCTATGGGGTGGACAGAAGTATGCCAAGAGAAAGGTCAGGCCTGAGATACCAACTAAAACAAATGTACACGGAAGCAAGTGGCAAACGCTGGTGTTGCGAATCCCAGGGCGTCCCAGCCCGTGGAATGAAGTTGACTTTCCTGTGAGGCCCCCATCTACCTTCTCCAGCTCTTTCCCCAGGTCATACCCATGAACAGGGCAAAGTGCCATTTGCAAGTCACCTTCCACCCCTTTTGTTCACAACCCTCCCTCTGTCTGGAACACCCCACACAAACACCCTGGTTTCTACATGTCTAATCCCTTCCCATCCTACAGGCCTAGTGCAAATGGCTTCTCCATAAGGCCCGAGCTTTCTGTGCTTATCCCAGTCAAAAATGGCTTGTTTTCCTCTAGATACCTGGAGCATTTTGTTTGTACTCATTCATATCACTTACCACCCACTTGTGTTAGAATTATTTGTGTTCAGATGTTTTTCTCACTCCTAAGTCTCAAAGAGTCCTGCGGGTAGGACAATACCTTACGTATCTTTGTTGCCCTTAAAGGACCTATTGCAGTGCTTCAAAAATTGAGAATTCTAACTAAATGTTTGTTGACTAAATAATTAGTGAATTAACAACCAAATGGTGATATATTTTCTTCTGAGTCTCAGAAGACCAAACCATATTTCACATTTTCATCCCAAAATAGCAAATTCATAAAAGCAATGGCACTATATTTGAGGAGAAATATTTTCAGATTGTTTCCATATGTGTTTCTATATATAAGTTTAGGCAATATTTTAAATCAAATTCGACACCATGTGGCCATGTGTCTTCTAGAAGCTCATAATGATTTAGGTCAGAGCTTAAAACAATAACAAAAGTTTTTAAAGGAGATTTGTTCATTTATCCTTCAGTTCTGCTCATTCTCGTTTCCATTCTAGGCCTGGCTCCAATGACACTTTTTGTCTGTGACCTTCTCTGACTTCCCCAGGCAGAACTTCTCTCTCTTGAGTTTTTGTTGCCCTTTGCACAGACGCTTGCGGTGGCTTTCATCCCACTGCTCTGTGCTGTTTGTGTGGCCATCTCCCAGTGAAACGAGGAGTTTCTGAAGAGCAGGGACCGGCCTTGATCATCCATCTTTGTCTTCCCGGCACCTAGCGCAGGGTCACACTATTCCATTAGCCCCAGCTGCAGTAGGACATATCCAAGGGTCCACGGAACCATTCTTCTCAAGCATGCTTCCGCTGGAGGCGGCTGTGTTGGAGTGAGTTTCAGGATGGGGATAAAGGTCAGGTTCATCTCTAACATCACCTCAAGCCACTAATTCACTGCCTTGCAGACACAGTCCTTTCCATTACCTGAAGCCCCCAGATGGTTCCCACATGAGGGCATTTGCACATGCTGCTCCCTCACTCCCTTTACCCAGCTAATTCCTACTGATCCTCCAGGCTCGTGCTCCTCAGTGTGTTCTCCACACCAGCAGTCTCGGCACCACTCTCATGTTAGAAATACAAATTCTTGGAACCTCCTACACACCTACTGAATCAGAAACTCCGGGATTCGGACCCAGAAACTGTTTTTTCTTTCACATTTTTAACAAACTCCCCAGGTGATTCTGACGCACATTAAAATTTGAGAAGCACTGTTGCAGGCTGCATTTCAACTGCCACCTCCACAGAAAGACCTTTCTTGACCACACTCCATTGGTACCCCAATTCCCATTGTTGCTTTCTCATAACAGCTACTGATTTATCACAATCTGCAAATCGTATAACGGTTGATGTCTTTTGTTGCTTAAAATCTATCTTACTCACCAGACTCTGAGTTCTATGAAGGCAGGGACCTTGTGTATGCGAAGCCTAATACCGTGCCTGCCACGTAGTAGATAATCAGTGATTTGTCGGCCAGGTCTCTCTACCCATAATGTGCTTCTGAGCCAACTTGGCTGAGACGCTGCAGCACGTCTTGAACCCACTGTTTAAACTTTTGCTTCCAGCCATGAAAGACAGCCAAGTTTCATTTATTTACCATCCAGGGTGAAGACCACCCACCACCCCCTGCGTTTCAGCCTCCCTTTCTTTTCCATTGCTGAGAAACCACAAGTGTAAACGAGGAGGTGATGGCAGTCAAGGGATTTAGGCAATTAGTTAATTATCAGTGGCTTGGGTAAATGATTTGGTAAAGGAGGAGAGCAAAATTCTTCACTATATGAGATTTTCACATTCTCGGTGGTTTTTGACCATTCTTTGCTTTTCACGCGGGGCCACTGTGAGGCCAGGCACAAATGCCTAACAAACCTTGGGTTTGTTAACCCAAGGACTCGTTCTTCTCTTCCAGGCCTAATGTGCGTAGTATGGAATCAACGCTCACTTTCTACCTTGACTTGGTTAGATAGAGAGAATTTCAATTTCATCGGAAAAATATTTTCTGATGGACATCTTTTTCTCCCAGTGGCCAGTGGAACAGCCCTGTGAGATCCCTCTCGACAACAGTGTCACCCAATATGTTTCTTAGCAGAGTCTTCATGTTACACAGGAACACCCAAGACGACACCCAGAGGACAGTGTGTAGCTGGTAGCCAGGGCCAGGACAGGGCCTGTGGGTCGGGGAAGCGGCTGGGGCCTTGTCCTGGGGATGCTGGCTCAGGGTAAGGTGCTGTGTACCCTGTAAAACCAGGTTCACATGAACCTCCAAGGCAGAATTAAGGCAGAAAGAGTCCTGGCAGAGGCAGTCCCGCCCCCAGCCCAGCTCTACCTTGGGGTGCTTGGTGAGGATCGGGCCAGCCATGTCTTCATGTTCTCGGCTTTTCTCTCCCAGGCCTGGCTCATGAAAACAATTCCTCTCCCCACACTGCATCCCTGAGTCACGGGGCTCACTCGCCCCTGTAGCCCACAGCCTAGTCAACATAGTTGTATCTGTTCAGTCGGCATACAGATTCCCAACTTCGGTATCCTGTCACAAAGAACACTCAGAGAGGTAGAGCCACCTAGCTGGGCTAGGACTTAGGAGCAGACCACCTGTGGGGCTCTTTGGTCCCCAGTCCAAGCTGGGAAGGTGAGGGAGCCTGTGTGTGCTCAATGCCATGGACGTGCTTTGTCTTCCTAAACTCCTTCAAGGCCCCGTGTTAACCCTCTCTGACAGGCTCAGTGGCTCCCTTTTACTGATGTGGAAACTGAGGCTTGGAGAGTTTCAGTGCCCTTCCAACATCACAGAGCTAATAAAGAAGTACTCGAATCCTGAACTGACTACAAATATCACACACTTAATCCCGAGCCACCCTCCGACAAGCCTTGGGAGAGGGATATCTAAGTGACGCCAGCATCCCAGTATGGAACCCGGAGCTTGTCCGGTTATACCCTGAGCCCATGGAGTCCACTTTGTGTTTCCTTACATCACACTCTTATTTCCTAGAGCTTTGCATTACTTCTGTACTTTTTGGCTGGTGGAAACGGCCCGTGTATACCACCTTGCCTGTGGCCTTCACCTCCACCCCAGTGCCTTTTAGGAAAGCCCTGGATAGATTTGCTCACACAAAGCATTTGAAACAGGCTGCTTAAACAGTCACAGGCTTTCAGGTCTGGGTCTAGGTGGACTGCTGTGGACGGATCTCTGCCGGCCTGGCCCTAAGCGGCTTCCTCCTAGTGCATCTCCCACACCTGTGGCTTGGCTGGGTGCAACAGGACAGCTCTGAAGGAGGTCTCTCCAGCTTCCCCCACTGTATTACTAGACAACAGTTTGCTGTGTGACATTTTTACCTCCACTGACCGAGAAAAGTGACATAGAAATAGAAAGCGACACCAAGCCAAGCACAGAAACTACAGCGGATTCAATAAGACATGGATCTGATTTTGTTGAGCTACAGGACACTTTAGTTTCAAAAACAAACAAGACATCCAAGGTAAATGTAGTGAGAACCCACTGACACCCGTTTCTAAATATCCTGGAAGATTTCAGGTGGCAGGAGCTGGTGCTCCACCACCTCTCGAGGTGCGGCTGTCCTCATGCTTCTTGGTTTTTAAATCCTTTGACCCTGTTGGTTTACTAATGCAGGAGGCCTGAGGCCTCTCTTATCGAAGCTCTGCATCAGAATCCTGAATAACAGACATCTTCTGAACTGAGTACAAGGAACTGAGATTACTCTAGGGTCAGAGGCTGAAACATAGTGTTGAAAAAGTGGCAACAGGAGGCCCTACTGAAATAATGCTGGCTCTGAGGGCAGCCAAGTGGAGCTTTCATTTCGGGGTGGAGAGAGCGCCCCGTATTAGAGACATTGCACCTGGATTTGAGGCCCTTGGCTGGTGATGGAGGAAGGCTGTCCTTAGGGCTGAGGCTGAGGCCCCTAGTCCCACAGCAGAGCAAGGAATTGGGGTAAAGTCCCACTGTCCACTTGCTGGACTCATCATCTGTCCTCCACCCTAAGCACACCCCCACAGGCTGCTTCTGCACATGCAGACACCGCTCACCTGTGCCCCAGCAACCTCTGCTTGCTCCTGCCATTCCTTCCAGATCCGTCTCTGCTCCTGAACCTGCCGAAGGAGTGGGACCCACCGGGGCTTGAGCTGCAGAGTGGTCTCTGCACAGGCAGTTCTGGCTCAGGGAGCTAGAATCCCCTCCTGGTACCAGAGCCCAGCTTCATGCCCAGCTTCATGCCCAGATAGCAGCTAGGGCTCTGTGTCAAGGCTGCCTTGCAAGCTCACTGCTCCCTGGCCTCCCTCTAGCCCCTGTGCCAGGAAGGAACAGCCTGTCACCAGTGAGGAGGGGGCAAGATGCCTTGAGCTCTGACTTTGAGGGCGGTCAGGCCCTAGGAGCTGTGATCCCTTTTGCCCTTTTTGATGGTGAGTTCAGAGGTTCAAGGGAGGAGCAGGCAGGTGGGAAAACAGAGATGGACAAATCCTGTAGGAACCCTGGCTTCGAATTTAAAATTATTTTCCAGGCTCAGACACAAATTCACTTGTCATCTCTCACGTCCTAGAGAGGAAAAAATACAATGGAAAATTAGATCCAGTGTCACAATGTCATGGGTATAAATAAAATGAAAGGCAAGCTTGACGTCAGTAATGAGGATTCTCACATTCCACTTCACTTCCTCATCATCAGATATGCAGCTCAATTTACCCCCTTGGGTGGTGGAAACCGGTTTCTGTAAACAAGTGGGGCCCTGACACTGTGGGGACCATGTTTCTTTCTCCCTCAAGATTCCCCAGGAGCCCTGGGTAAACAGTCCCCCAGGGTGGGTCTTGCTCCCTGTGCTGGGTGTTCAGCGGGTATGGGGTGGCTTTCTCAGCAGACGTCACAGCTCCTTCTCCTCCTCCCTCCACCCCCAATCTCTTCTCCCACTCACATTTCCCTTTTCAGCGGCAGCCAGCTTGTCCCTTCGCCAGACCTGAGAACAAACTGAGGGGACATATCTCTTCCTGGAGAAAAGAAAGGAGGAGGAAGGAAGGGAGAGCTGAGTGCCCCTTTGCGCAGGGACAGGGCTGGTGTATGGTGGTCTCGGCCTAGGGCTACAGATCCATACTGATTCTATTTAAACATACTCCGGAATATGATGATCTAAAGGAACCCCAAGATCAATAACTGTGCAGTGTAAAATTATTCCCCCACTGCCAAGTTCTATTTTTGCCAATCTAGCTACTCCTCTATTAGGCTTTTCTTAAAGGGTTAAGCATCTCTGGAGCCCAAAGACAAAACCAGACCTGCTCTGGGGTACAATCTAACATACCTGTATCACTGAAAGGTGTCTGACTTCAAAGCTCACTCTGTAATGTTGACAAGCAACGCCACGCTGACGAGTAAACCAGGAACTGTAACTACAGGGATTAATGTCTGCTACTATCTGGTTTTATGTCTTGATTCTTAGGGGGTGTCACTGGCTCTAGGAAACTTGTAGAGTCTCTTCCCCATTCACATGCCACAAGTCAAACACTCAGATGTCACTCTTTGTTTTGAAATAACTACATTCAGCAAGCACTGGTGGGACTCTCCTCCACTGCTGACCGTTCCGGTGCTGGACGCACCACGATGAGGACGACCCAGCTCCAGACATCTCTGGTCCAATCTGGGAAGCATGTGATTAGCAGCAGCAGAGCATAAGGTTTTTGGTGTCCAACAGAAAAGTTTGAAACACAGTTCTACCACTTCCTGGCTGTGTGACTGCCTACCTCAGAGCAGCTCAAGCACTGGGCAGAAAAAATGGATGGGAGATGCTGCTCCCAGCACCTGGGTCCCGGCGGGTGCTCATTAGCGCTGGCTCCTCCCCCCCAGGTCCCCCACTCCCCAGCGTGGAATCTGCTGCCCAGAAAGAAAATATAAAATGACAAAGAAAATTACTGTTGCATGTATACACAAGGTAGTGTTCATTTTCTCGTCTATCCTACACACGCACGCACACACATGCACACACTCTTTAACCTGGCTTTTGATAGGTGTGATTATTGCAGGTCACAGATTACAGTGTTATTTTTAGAACCAGATTTCTACCCTGCTGCCAGTCAAGAAGTAGATTGGATTGATAATGGACTGAAGCGGTATTTAGCTGTTTTCCTTCTCTGTGTGTATGCAGCAGGTCAGGATTTGGTAGCACCTAGGCCTCAGACACTTCTCATTTTGTGGCTCATTATGGCTGCTGAGAATGGTTCTGTGGCCTGATTCTGGGAGACCTATTTTATAAGATGTGTTTCTGAGACCACAAAGGTTTTTCCCTTTACCATAAGAATCTCATGAGGGAATGTAGTTTTTCAAAAATTGTGCCAGAACTGGGGCAGGGCAGAAATGTGAAGTGGAAGGAATTGGTTTCCCCCCATTATCTTTCCTGCTTCCTCTCCCACCCTAAGTATCCAGCATCCAAATACCACACTGGGCTTCTAGAACCTTCTGTGATAATCTGTTTTGACACCAACTAACCTGTCATCTTCCTTGCATCTCAAAACTCAACTTTCCTCTAACCCTTCAGTCCCCGACCTGCCACCTGCTAGATGGATATGGGTTAGCCATGAGGCGAGAAGAACAGTTTATGGCAGCAGGATGAGGGTTTGGGGTTTTTTTTGTCTTTTGTTTTTTTTTCACTTGTGATAGTTAAGGCAGCACAGTTGTTTGTCTCAGACCCATTTTGGAGCTCTCCTCCTGCAGGGGAGGGGATGAATAGCAGGCAGGAGCCTCGTACTTGCCTTAGCAGTCGGATATCCCACTAACGCATTAAGCATTTGTTCCCCCTCAGACCCAGTGCATGCTGGAGCCAGTCTGCACTGGCTTGTGAGAGCTGAGTGTCAAAATCTCAGGAATTTTTCCAGGTGGCTGTTAAACACTGCCATTATTAAACGTTCAATTATACAGGTATATAATTAAATAAATCATACTAAAAATAAAGGTAATTGATACTTAAACCTCATCACTTCCTGCTTATTTCATTATGCTTACTCTCACCTATGCGCTTGAAGTCATAAGCTGCTCTCAGATCTCCTTGGTGGGCATACTACATATGGCATGTCACAGCACATCCCTT
>JAVSCE010019909.1:0-13128 GCA_032199065.1 Smutsia gigantea
CTTGTATCAGACAAAATAGACTTCAAAACAAAGAAAGTAGCAAGAGATAAAGAAGGACATTACATAATGATAAAGGGGTCAATCCAACAAGAGGATATAACCATTATAAATATATGCACCCAATATGGAGCGCCAGCATATGTGAAACAAATACTAACAGAATTAAAGGAGGAAATAGACAACAATGCATTCATTTTAGGAGACTTCAACACACCACTCACTCCGAAGGACAGATCAACCAGACAGAGAATAAGTAAAGACACAGAGGCACTGAACAACACACTAGAACAGATGGACCTAACAGACATCTACAGAACTCTGCACCCAAAAGCAGCAGGATACACATTCTTCTCAAGTGCACATGGAACATTTTCCAGAATACACCACATACTAGGCCACAAAGAACCTCAGTAAATTCAAAAATATTGAAATCCTACCAAGCAACTTCTCAGATCACCAAGGTATAAAACTAGAAATAAATTTTAGAAAGAAATCAAAAAGCTCAGAAATACATGGAGACTTAACAACACTCTCCTAATTAATCAATGGGTTAACGACCAAATCAAAACAGAAATCAAAGAATATATGAGCACTAATGACAACAACAACACAAAGCCAATAATCCTGTGGACGCAGCAAAGGCAGTTCTAAGAGGAAAGTATATTGCAATCCAGGCCTATTTAAAGAAGGAAGAACATTCCCAAATGAATAGTCTAAAGACACAAATTACTGAAATTGGAAAAAGAAGAACAAATGAGGCCCAAAGTCACCAGAAGGAGGGACATAATAAAGATTAGAGAAGAAATAAATAAAATTGAGAAGAATAAAACAATAGAAAAAATCAATAAAACCAAGAGCTGGTTCTTTGAAAAATAAACAAAATAGATAAACCCCTAGCCAGACTCATTAAGAGAAAAAGAGAATCTACACACATAAACACAATCAGAAATGAGAAAGGAAAAATCACGACGGACCCCACAGAAATACAAAGAATCATAAGAGAATATTATGAGAATCTATATGCTAACAAGCTGGAAAACATAGAAGAAATGGACAACTTCTTAGAAAAATACAACTTTCCAAGACTGACCAAGCAAGAAACAGAAAAACTAAACAGACCAATCACCAGCGACGAAATCGAATTGGTAATCAAAAAACTACCCAAGAACAAAACCCCTGGGCCTGATGGATTCACCTCTGAATTCTACCAGACATATAGAGAAGAAATAACACCGATTCTCCTTAAAGTTTTCCAAAAAATAGAAGAGGAGGGAATACTTCCAAACTCATTCTATGAAGCCAGCATCACTCTAATACCAAAACCGGGCAAAGACCTCACCAAAAAAGAAAATTACAGACCAATATCCCTGATGAACGTAGATGCAAAAATACTCAACAAAATATTAGCAAACCGAATTCAAAAATACATCAAGAGGATCATACACCATGATCAAGTGGGATTCATCCCAGGGATGCAAGGATGGTACAACATTCGAAAATCCATCAACATCATCCACCACATCAACAAAAAGAAGAACAAAAACCACATGATCATCTCCATAGATGCTGAAAAAGCATTTGACAAAATTCAGCATCCATTCCTGATTAAAACTCAACAAAATGGGTATAGAGGGCAAGTACCTCAACATCATAAAGGCTATATATGACAAACCCACAGCTAACATCATACTTAACGGCGAGACGCTGAAAGCTTTTCATCTAAGATCGGGAACAAGACAAGGGATGCCCACTCTCTCCACTGTTATTCAACATAGTACTGGAGGTCCTAGCCACAGCAATCAGACAAAACAAAGACATACAAGGCATCCAGATTGGTAAAGAAGAAGTCAAATTGTCACTATTTGCAGATGACATGATACTGTACATAAAAACCCTAAAGATTCCATTCCAAAACTACTAGAACTAATATCTGAATTCAGCAAAGTTGCAGGATACAAAATTAACACACAGAAATCTGTTGCTTTCCTATACACTAATGATGAACTAACAGAAAGAGAAATCAGAAAACAATTCCATTCACAATTGCATCAAAAAGAATAAAATACCTAGGAATAAACCTAACGAAGGAAGTGAAAGACCTGTACTCTGAAAACTACAAGACACTCCTAAGAGAAATTAAAGAGGACACTAACAAATGGAAATGCATCCCATGCTCTTGGCTAGGAAGAATAAATATTGTCAAAATGGCTATACTACCTAAAGCAATCTACAGATTCAATGCAATCCCTATCAAACTACCAACAGCTTTCTTCAATGAACTGGAACAAATAATTCTAAAATTCATATGGAACCACAAAAGACCCCGAATAGCCAAAGCAATCCTGAGAAGGAGGAATAAAACAGGGGGAATTACACTCCCTGACTTCAAGCTCTACTACAAAGCCACAGTAATCAAGACAATTTGGTATTGGCACAAAAACAGACCCACAGACCAGTGGAACAGAATAGAAAATCCAAACATTAACCCAAACATATACAGTCAATTAATATTTGATAAAAGTGCCTTGGATATACAATGGGGAGATGACAGCCTCTTCAGCAGCTGGTGTTGGAAAAACTGGACAGCTACATGTAAGAGAATGAAACTGGACTACTGTCTAGCCCCATACACAAAGGTAAACTCAAGGTGGATCAAAGACCTGAATGTAAGTCATGAAACCATAAAACTCTTAGAAAAAAACATAGGCAAAAATCTCTTGGACATAAACATGAGCAACTTCATGAACATATCTCCCCGGGCAAGGGAAACAAAAGCAAAAATGAACAAGTGGGACTATATCAAGCTGAAAAGCTTCTGTACAGCAAAGGACACCATCAGTAGAACAAAAGACATCCTACAGTATGGGAGAATATATTCATAAAAAACGTATCTGATAAAGGGTTGACATCCAAAATATATAAAGAACTCATGCACCTTAACAAACAGAAAGCAAATAATCCAATTAAGAAATGGGCAGAGGACATGAATAGACACTTCTCCAAAGAAGAAATTCAGATGGCCAACAGGCACATGAAAAGATGCTCCACATCGCTAATCATCAGAGAAATGCAGATTAAAACCACAATGAGATATCACCTCACACCAGTGAGGATGGCCAACATCCAAAACACAAACAACAACAAATGTTGGCGAGGATGTGGAGAAAAGGGAACCCTCCTACACTGCTGGTGGGACTGCAAATTAGTTCAACCATTGTGGAAAGCAGTATGGAGGTTCCTCAAAAAACTCAAAATAGAAATACCATTTGACCCAGGAATTCCACTCCTAGGAATTTACCCTAAGAATGCAGCAGTCCAATTTGAAAAGGACAGATGCACCCCTATGTTTATTGCAGCACTATTTACAATAGCCAAGAAATGGAAGCAACCTAAGTGTCCATCAGTAGATGAATGGATAAAGAAGATGTGGTACATATACACAATGGAATATTATTCAGCCATAAGAAGAAAACAAATCCTACCATTTGCAACAACATGGATGGAGCTAGAGGGTATTATGCTCAGTGAAATAAGCCAAGCCGAAAAAGACAAGTATCAAATGATTTCACTCATATGTGGAGTATAAGAACAAAGAAAAAAACTGATGGAACAAAACAGCAGCAGACTCACAGAACCCAAGAACGGACTAATAGTTACCAAAGGGAAAGGGACTGGGGAAAATGGGCGGGAAGGGAGGGATAAGAGGGAAAAAGGGGCATTACGATTAGCAGATGTAATGTTGGGGGGGCACGGGGAGGGCAGTACAACTCAGAGAAGACAAGTAGTGATTCTATAGCATCTCACTACGCTGATGGACAGTGACTGTAATGGGGTTGGTGGGGGGGACCTGATGAAGGGGTAGTTTAATAATCGTAATGTTGCACATGTAATTGTAAATTAATGATAATAAAATAAATTATATTAGAAAAAAAATAAATAAAATGCTGATTCTAAAAAAAAAAAAAAGAACCCTTTGCTGTAAATTTCTTTGGTCACATCGAATCTATAGTGAACTTGCCTGGAGCTGAAACTCACTGGCAAGACACAAGAATAGCCAGGATTTAATACCAGATAGCAGACTAAATTTGGGTTGAAGGTCTCCAGAGGCCAGACTGTAACACACACAAGTGGGAGAGGCGCAGCGGGGGCGGGGTGGGGGGGCTGTGGGGACTACAGCCCAGGTCCTACCCAAGGGTCAGTGACAACTCAGCTTCAGTGGACTGCTGCCTGTGGGAACATAGTCTGGAATTTCCAAATCCTCTGATATTTTAGAAAAAGCTGGAAATCCACACTGGAAATTTAATGTGAAATCACTTGTTTTTATTACACATTGTCAGCTGAGTAAAATTTCTAAGAAATGCCATGCAGACAAACCATATTTGAGGTTTGTGTTGCCTGTCTGTGATCTCTACATCTGACCCATGTGCCTGCTTCTTATGCATTTGAAGTGGCAAGTATGGCAAGTACTCCCCATGACACTTGAGGTATTTGCCACACCTGCCTTTATACACATGTCAGGTCCCCAAGATCATTCACTCTTCCACACAGAGGCATGGCTGGCTGGTAGGTCCTTCTGGGCCAAGTTATTCCAGGGCTCAGACCCAGTCACTCTTCTGGGTAGCCCATGGTGATCAACATTAGAGCGACAATTTCCAATTTCCCAACTGTGTGATCACAAGTTCAGTCGCATGCCCAACTGGGCAAGTTGTGTTGGGAAAGTGCTCGAGAGACCCAGAAAAGACCAAGAGAAGGTGTAGCAGACGGGAGGGTTTATTGGGACTTACATACGAGGAGTACAGAAGGGGCTGGCTGGATGAGGTTGAGCACCGCCACTGTGGACAGGGATGGAACTGCAGCTGTGGGGGTGGAGACAGAGACTGTGATTGTGCCGGGGCTAAGACACAGAGACTACATGCATGCCAAAAAGGGCGTGTGATTCATGACTATACTATGTGGTTTGCTAGAAGGGATCATTTCTGTGCAGCCAACACCATAAGAAACTAAACCTTCAACAGAGGGGTCTTCATCCCAACAAGATGTTTCCATCTATTAACCGGGCCTCGATTTGGCCAGCCCCAGACTATCAGCATACTGTATACCCAGCGTACCACCCAAAGGAGGGGACCATGTGGGCACATAGTTATTCTGGGACAAAAGGTTACAAGTGGGCAGTGCTTGTCACCACACCGACCCATCAATCCAGAATGTCAGTTCTTCAAGGACAAGGGCCTTGTAGTAACCGCCACTTTTATGGATGTAATTGTGTACCTATTGTATGTCAGGGGCTTTACATCGCTGGTGGTCAGCTGTGGTTGCACACTGGAATTGCCTGGGCTTAAAAAAAATACCAGTGCTTGGATCTTACCTCCAGACATCTAACTGGTCTGGAGTATGGGCCTGGGGATGGGGATTTTTAAAAGCTTCCCAGAGGATGGCGGTGCATAGCCCTGGGTAGGGACCAGGGCCTGATGGTGGTGACCACGTTGAAATTTCACAATTGCTCTTTTTTTTTATTAGGATGTCACTGATACACAGTCTCAGGGAGATTTCACATAAACAAAACGTGGTCACTACATTCACCCATATTATCGAGTCCCCCCCATGCCCCACTGCAGTCACTGTCCATCAGCGTAGTAAAATGCCCCAGAGTCACTACTTGCCTTCTCTGTGCTGCACTGTCTTCCCCACAATCCCCCCACACCATGTGTTTCACATTGGCTCTTACTGCAAATGTTTCTCATTTCCCCCAAAGATGGTAAAAGTCCACCTCCTCAGAGAGTTCTTACCAGATTCAAGAGGGCAACCCACCTTACTTTGTATTACTTTAAGCTGATTTCTTCCCTTCTGGTATTATTACTGTTAGATAATATCTTGTTTTTATCTTTACTCACTGATTGCTCTTCTTGAGTAGACTTAGAAGGGTTGGGGATGGAATTATAGGGGTGGGGTGGGGCCTTTATCTTGTTCAATTATTAAAACTGTAAGTATTTGTTGAATGAGTGAATAGCACTGGGAGGTAGATGATGATGATGAAGATTACTATTTGAATCCTACTATTAAATTTCTTTAGTGTAAATGAGGAAACTGAGACCAGAGAGATTCAGGACCCTGCCCAGGCTCTCACAGGATGCAAGCCTGGATCTGCCTGACTTGGAGTAAGCAGTCTGAAAAAGTCACTCTCCTGTTCTACCTTCCATTTGGTCCTGGCCTTTGGTTTCCAGTCACTGTTTCAGTGGCCTTCCAGCATCTCCTCCAAAGCCTTACAAATGGAGATGTCAAATACTCTAATTCAGAAGGAATGTGCTAGTTCATTAAGAGGTCTTCCAAGGTGGCTGGGAGCATAACCTTTTACCAGCCAAGATCATTGACTTCCTGTGTGAAGGAGCACGTCTGGATGAGAGACTGGAGGATTTTGGAGCTGGGAGGCAGTGGGTGGTAGAGTTGAGAGGCCTTGACAGGTGCCAAGATGGAGAAGGAAAGATGCTGGAAGGGAGGCAGTGCAGCTGCCTTCCTATTTCTCAGAGGCTCCAGGACATATCAGCATTGGCAACCAGTTCTCCCCACCATCCACACAGCCGGCAAGAAGCACAGCCACATAGGCTTCTCTCATACCACTGTGGCAGCACCCTCAGGAGTGAGTTCTGATTTCGCTTCATAGGGCCTGAAATTGCACTTGTGTATAATGAGGTTGTGTTAGATGAGAGAGGGAAGAGCTTACCAGAATGGGAAGAGGATGTTTAATTAAAAAGTCTATTAAAACGTTAGGTAAGGTCTGGAGCTTAGTTAATAGGAACATACCAATGCCAGTTTCTCAGCTTTTGTAAAAGATACTCTGATATATTTTTTTAATTAAAGTGTTGTTAATATACAATCTTATGTTGGTTTCAAGTGTACATCACAGTGGTTCAACAGTCCCTGTGATCAACTTATATTGTGATTGCAAATTATTCTGCCCCTTTATCTTCCCCCACATACCATGGACCTGTCCCAACCCTTCCCCTTTGGTAACCACTAGTCACTTCTCAGTGTCTTTGAGTCTACTGCTGTTTTGTTCCTTCTGTTTTACTTTGTTTTTATATTCCACAAATAAGTGAAATCATATGGTATTTGTCTTTCTCCGCCTGGCTTGTTTCACTGAGCACAATACCCTCTAGATCCATCCATGTTGTTGCAAATGGCAGGATTTCTTTCCTTTTTATGGATGAATGATATTCCTTTTCTGTATGTACAACATCTTCTTTATCCATTCATCTATTGATGGAGACTGAGGTTGCTTCCATATCTTGGCTATTGCAAACAGTGTGGTGATAAACAGGGGTGCATATAGCTTTTCGAATCAGGGATTTTGTTTTCTTTAAATTCCTAAGAGTGGAATTACTGGGTCAATTGTTATTTCTATTTTTAGCTTTTTGAGGAACCTCCATACTGCTTTCCACAGCAGTTGCACCAATTTACATTCCCATCAACAGTGTAGGAGGGCTTCTATTTCTCTGCAACCTTGCTAGCAAAAAATACCCTGGTATCTTAATGTTAACAACAGAAGAAACTGGGAAAGAGTTTTGAACTATTTTTGCAACTTTTCTGTAAATCCAAAATTAATTCCAAAAAAAATTTATTAAAAAAATAGGTAAAGTTTTAAATTCTACTTACGCATTTATTTATTCAACAAAGATTGTCTATTATGTGTCAGGCACTGGGTACATGTTAGTGACCAAAAGTCATAGTCCCACCCTTGTGGGGTTTACGATCTCCTGGTAGTGTGGCAAGAAAAATAACCCTGATAATTTTTTAAAAGCAAAAGTGAACTGCAAAGTCTCTAATAGTGATGTCAGGGTTCTTGTTCACGTAGCCGAAAAATGAACTTTGCAAACAGTCAAGGTAGGAGAACAAGGCAGAGGCTTTTATTTAGAGAGAAAGTGACAGGGCAGAGGTCCTGGCCCAGACCAGGAGGGTACAAGAGAGCCCGGGGGTGGTGCATTGTCTAGGGGTTTTATAGGCAGTTGAGAGACAAAGGGCTTAGGGAGGCACACCTGCTAAGTGGTCCCAAATACCTTTGAAGAAACACTGAGTTTCTTATTAGTCTTCCTGGTTATTTACAAGAATTTTACTGTTCTGACTTCCTCCCACGATAGCAGATTCCTGGTCTGGGAACATATCACTCAAGGCTGCCTGCTTTGCTCCCAAGGTGGGCTCAGTTATTGTCTGTTTGTTCAGAAACTTACTTTTTAAATAATTGGGTTTTAAGATGGAATCCTTGATCAAGATGGCGGCGTGACCATGGCGGCATGAGCAGGGTGGCGGAAATCTCCTCCCAAAACTATATATATCTATGAAAGTACAGCAAATACAACTATTCCTAAAAGAGAGACCAGAATACACAGGAAAGCACACGCACAGCGTGCATCTACACCTGAGAGGACACGGCACCCCACGAGGTGGGTAAGATATGGAGCCGCGACTCGGCAGGACCTGAGCACTCCCTGACCCCAGCACACCAGTGGGAGGAGAGGATTCAGAGCCGGGAGGGAGTAGAAGTACAACCCGCGAAATAACCAGCCCCGATGATCTGTGCCGGGAGCGCTGACACACATCGTGCGGTGTAGCGGAGATTGGAGCGACAGAGGGTGCAGGATCTGAGAGGGGAAGCACCCAGGTCCTTGCAGCCGGCTCCCAGGAAGAAAAAAAAAAAGCACACGCTTTTTCCAGTGGTCTTAAAGACACAGGAGCCCAGCAGAGGAGCCGGATCACTCTGGCACACTCAGCCCAGCAGGCTGGGAGTCCTGGGGAGTTTTGGACCCCTTAGTTGGCGACTAGGAAAGGGTGGCCGCACTTAGACTTCCCCACAGAGATCAACAGCCTCCGATTCATTCCCACCCCGGCCAGAGCTATAAAGGGCCCTGCTGAGCGGCACGGCCACGATTGTGGACTAGTGGAGCAACAGCGCCACCTACAGCATCCCCACAGTATCTACTCCTGGTGGGCGTTTTTTTGTTTGTTTTGTTTTTCATTTTTTCTTCTCTTTCTTTCTTTTTTTTCTTTCTTTCTCTCTGTTTTTTTCTTTTTAAAGTCTTAAAGAGCCCAGCTGACATATGTGGCAACTACCAGCGACCACTTTTACAACCATGAAAAGACAGAGGAATATGGTCCAGACTAAGATCAGCCAGACAACCCCAGAGAGGGAGCCTGAAGGGATGGAAATGCACAATCTTCCTGAAAAAGAATTCAGAATAAAAGTCTTAACCATACTGATGGATCTACAGAGAAATGAGCAAGAGCTGAGGGAGGAAGTGAGGGATGTGAGGAAAGACAATGCAGAAATAAGACAAGCGATTGATGGGCTTAACAGCAGACTGGATGAGATGCAAGAGACTGTTAATGGAATAGAAATCAGAGAACAGGAATACAGAGAAGCTGAGGCAGAGAGAGATAAAAGGATTTCAAGGAATGAAAGAATATTAAGAGAACTGTGTAACCAATCCAAACGGAACAATATTCGCATTATAGGAGAACCAGAGGAAGAAGAGAGAGAAAAAGGGATAGAAAGTGTCCTTGAAGAAATAATTGCTGAAAACTTTCCCTCGCTGGGGAAGGAAATAGTTTCACAGTCCACGGAAGCCCACAGGTCTCCCAACACAAGGGACCCAAGGAAGACAACACCAAGACACATAATAATTAAGATGGCAAAGATCAAAGATAAAGACAGAGTATTAAAGGCAGCTAGAGAGAGAAAAAAGATCACCTACAAAGGAAAACCCATCCGACTATCATCAGACTTCTCAACAGAAACCTTACAGGCCAGAAGAGAATGGCATGATACATTTAAAGTTATGAAACAGAAGGGCCTCGAACCTAGAATATTGTATCCAGCACGATTATCATTTAAATATGATGGAGGGATTAAACAATTTCCAGACAAATGAAAGTGGAGAGAGTTTGCTTCTCATAAACCACCACTACAGGATATCTTAAACGGACTGCTCTAGAGGGAAGCACCCCTAAGGCTAAAAAGATGTCACCAGAGAAAATAAATCATACCAAAGAGAGCAGACCATCCAAATACTAACTAAAGGCAAAGAATAAAACACCTAGTATATAAAAAATGGAGGAGGAAGAATAAGAAGTGAGAGAAATAAAGAAACGTCAGACGGTGTTTACAATAACTTAACAAGAAAGTTAAGTTAGATTGTTAGATAGTAAAGAAGCAACCCTTGAACCTTTGGTAACCACGAATCTAAAGCCAGCAATGGCAATAAGTACATATCTATTGATAATCACCCTAAATGTAAATGGACTGAATGCACCAACAAAAGACACAGAGTAACAGGATGGATAAAAAAGCAAGACCCATCTATATGCTGCTTACAAGAGACTCACCTCAAACCCAGAGATATACACAGACTAAAAGTGAAGGGATGGAAAAAGATATTTCAGGCAAACAACAAAGAGAAAAAAGCAGGTGTTGCAGTACTTGTATCAGACAAAATAGACTTCAAAATGAAGAAAGTAGCAAGAGATAAAGAAGGACATTACATAATGATAAAGGGGTCAGTCCAACAAGAAGATATAACCATTATAAACATATATGCACCCAACACAGGAGCGCCAGCATATGTGAGACAAATACTAACAGAATTAAAGGAAGAAATAGACAGCAATGCATTCATCTTAGGAGACTTCAACACACCACTCACTCCAGAGGACAGATCAACCAGACAGAAAATAAGTAAAGACACACAGGCACTGAACAACACACTAGAACAGATGGACCTAACAGACATCTACAGAACTCTACACCCAAAAGCAACAGGATACACATTCTTCTCAAGTGCACATGGAACATTTTCCAGAATAGACCACATACTAGGCCACAAAAAGAACCTCAGTAATTTCAAAAATATTGAAATCCTACCAACCAACTTCTCAGATCACAAAGGTATAAAACTAGAAATAAATTTTAGAAAGAAACCAACAAGGCTCACAAATACATGGAGACTTAACATTCTCCTAATTAATCAATGGGTTAACCACCAAATCAAAACAGAAATCAAAGAATATATGGAGACTAATGACAACAACAACACAAAGCCACAACTTCTGTGGGACGCAGCAAAGGCAGTTCTAAGAGGAAAGTATATTGCAATCCAGGCCTATTTAAAGAAGGAAGAAC
The DNA here is from genome assembly GCA_032199065.1 of Smutsia gigantea. NCBI lineage: Eukaryota > Metazoa > Chordata > Mammalia > Pholidota > Manidae > Smutsia > Smutsia gigantea. The sequence continues at coordinate 11,168 of JAVSCE010019909.1, forward strand.
ATTTCTAAATGAATAGTCTAAGGACACAATTACTGAAATTGGAAAAAGAAGAACAAATGAGGCCCAAAGTCACCAGAAGGAGGGACATAATAAAGATTAGAGAAGAAATAAATAAAATTGAGAAGAATAAAACAATAGAAAAAATCAATAAAACCAAGAGCTGGTTCTTTGTAAAAATAAACAAAATAGATAAACCCCTAGCCAGACTCATTAAGAGAAAAAGAGAATCTACATACATAAACAGAATCAGAAATGAGAAAGGAAAATAACGATGGACCCCACAGAAATACAAAGAATTATAAGAGAATATTATGAGAATCTATATGCTAACAAGCTGGAAAACCTAGAAGAAATGGACAACTTCTTAGAAAAATACAACCTTCCAAACTGACCAAACAAGAAACAGAAAAACTTAACAGACCAATCACCAGCAATGAAATTGAAGCGGTAATCAAAAAAATACCCAAGAACAAAACCCCCGGACCAGATGGATTCACCTCTGAATTCTACCAGACATATAGAGAAGAAATAACACCCATTCTCCTTAAAGTTTTCCAAAAAATAGAAGAGGAGGGAATACTTCCAAACTCATTCTATGAAGCCAGCATTACTCTAATACCAAAACCGGGCAAAGACCTCACCAAAAAAGAAAATTACAGACCAATATCCCTGATGAACGTAGATGCAAAAATACTCACCAAAATATTAGCAAACCGAGTTCAAAAATACATCAAGAGGATCATACACCATGATCAAGTGGGATTCATCCCAGGGATGCAAGGATGGTACAACATTCGAAAATCCATCAACATCATCCACCACATCAACAAAAAGAAGAACAAAAACCACATGATCATCTCCATAGATGCTGAAAAAGCATTTGACAAAATTCAGCATCCATTCCTGATTAAAACTCTCAACAAAATGGGTATAGACGGCAAGTAACTCAACATCATAAAGGCTATATATGACAAACCCACAGCTAACATCATACTTAACGGCGAGACGCTGAAAGCTTTTCATCTAAGATCGGGAACAAGACAGGGATGCCCACTCTCTCCACTGTTATTCAACATAGTACTGGAGGTCCTAGCCACAGCAATCAGACAAAACAAAGACATACAAGGCATCCAGATTGGTAAAGAAGAAGTCAAATTGTCACTATTTGCAGATGACATGATACTGTACATAAAAAACCCTAAAGACTCCACTCCAAAACTACTAGAACTAATATCTGAATTCAGCAAAGTTGCAGGATACAAAATTAACACACAGAAATCTGTTGCTTTCCTATACACTAACGATGAACTAACAGAAAGAGAAATCAGAAAAACAATTCCATTCACAATTGCATCAAAAAGAATAAAATACCTAGGAATAAACCTAACGAAGGAAGTGAAAGACCTGTACTCTGAAAACTACAAGACACTCCTAAGAGAAATTAAAGAGGACACTAACAAATGGAAATGCATCCCATGCTCTTGGCTAGGAAGAATAAATATTGTCAAAATGGCTATACTACCTAAAGCAATCTACAGATTCAATGCAATCCCTATCAAACTACCAACAGCTTTCTTCAATGAACTGGAACAAATAATTCTAAAATTCATATGGAACCACAAAAGACCCCGAATAGCCAAAGCAATCCTGAGAAGGAGGAATAAAACAGGGGGAATTACACTCCCTGACTTCAAGCTCTACTACAAAGCCACAGTAATCAAGACAATTTGGTATTGGCACAAAAACAGACCCACAGACCAGTGGAACAGAATAGAAAATCCAAACATTAACCCAAACATATACAGTCAATTAATATTTGATAAAAGTGCCTTGGATATACAATGGGGAGATGACAGCCTCTTCAGCAGCTGTTGTTGGAAAAACTGGACAACTACATGTAAGAGAATGAAACTGGACTACTGTCTAGCCCCATACACAAAGGTAAACTCAAGGTGGATCAA
>JAVSCE010019910.1:0-127760 GCA_032199065.1 Smutsia gigantea
TTCTTTTTGTTGATGTGGTGGATGATGTTGATGGATTTTCGAATGTTGTATCATCCTTGCATCCCTGGGATGAATCCCACTTGATCATGGTGTATGATCCTCTTGATGTATTTTTGAATTCGATTTGCTAATATTTTGTTGAGTATTTTTGCATCTACGTTCATCAGGGATATTGGTCTTTAATTTTCTTTTTTGGTGAGGTCTTTGCCCGGTTTTGGTATTAGAGTGATACTGGCTTCATAGAATGAGTTTGGAAGTATTCCCTCCTCTTCTATTTTTTGGAAAACTTTAAAGAGAATGGGTGTTATTTCTTCTCTATATGTCTGGTAGAATTCAGAGGCGAATCCATCAGGCCCAGGGGTTTTGTTCTTGGGTAGTTTTTTGATTACCAATTCGATTTCGTCACTGGTGATTGGTCTGTTTAGTTTTTCTGTTTCTTGCTTGGTCAGTCTTGGAAGGTTGTATTTTTCTAAGAAGTTGTCCATTTCTTCTATGCTTTCCAGCTTGTTAGCATATAGATTCTCATAATATTCTCTTATGATTCTTTGTATTTCTGTGGGGTCCGTCGTGATTTTTTCCTTTCTCATTTCTGATTGTGTTTATGTGTGTAGATTCTCTTTTTCTCTTAATGAGTCTGGCTAGGGGTTTATCTATTTTGTTATTTTTTCAAAGAACCAGCTCTTGGTTTTATTGATTTTTTCTATTGTTTTATTCTTCTCAATTTTATTTATTTCTTCTCTAATCTTTATTATGTCCCTCCTTCTGGTGACTTTGGGCCTCATTTGTTCTTCTTTTTCCAATTTCAGTAATTGTGTCTTTAGACTATTCATTTGGGAATGTTCTTCCTTCTTTAAATAGGCCCGGATTGCAATATGCTTTCCTCTTACAACTGCCTTTGCTGCGTCCCACAGAAGTTGTGGCTTTGTGTTGTTGTTGTCATTAGTCTCCATATATTTTTTGATTTCTGTTTTGATTTGGTCATTAACCCATTGATTAATTAGGAGAGTGTTGTTAAGTCTCCATGTATTTGTGAGCCTTTTGATTTCTTTCTAAAATTTATTTCTAGTTTTATACCTTTGTGATCTGAGAAGTTGGTTGGTAGGATTTCAATATTTTTGAAATTACTGAGGTTCTTTTTGTGGCCTAGTATGTGGTCTATTCTGGAAAATGTTCCATGTGCACTTGAGAAGAATGTGTATCCTGTTGCTTTGGGTGTAGAGTTCTGTAGATGTCTGTTAGGTCCATCTGTTCTAGTGTGTTGTTCAGTGCCTCTGTGTCTTTACTTATTTTCTGTCTGGTTGATCTGTCCTCTGGAGTGAGTGGTGTGTTGAAGTCTCCTAAATGAATGCATTGCTGTCTATTTCCTCCTTTAATTCTGTTAGTATTGTTTCACATATGCTGGCGCTCCTGTGTTGGGTGCATATATATTTATAATGGTTATATCTCTTGTTGGACTGACCCTTTATCATTATGTAATGTCCTTCTTTATCTCTTGCTACTTTCTTCTTTTGAAGTCTATTTTGTCTGATACAAGTACTGCAACACCTGCTTTTTTCTCTTTGTTGTTTGCATAAAATATCTTTTTCCATCCCTCACTTTTAGTCTGTGTATATCTTTGGATTTGAGGTGAGTTTCTTGTAGGCAGCATATAGATGGGTCTTGCTTTTTTATCCATTCTGTTACTCTGTGTCTTTTGATTGGTGCATTCAGTCCATTTACATTTAGGGTGATTATTGATAGGTATGTACTTATTGCCATTGCTGGCTTTAGATTCGTGGTTACCAAGGGTTCAAGGGTTGCTTCTTTACTATCTAACAATCTAACTTAACTTTCTTGTTAAGTTATTGTAAACACAGTCTGATGTTTCTTTCTTTCTCTCCCTTCTTATTCCTCCTCCTCCATTCTTTCTATAATAGGTGTTTTATTCTTTGCCTTTAGTTAGTATTTGGATGGTCTGCTTTCTTTGCTATGATTTTTTTTCTCTGGTGACATCTTTTTAGCCTTAGGTGTGCTTCCATCTAGAGCAGTCCATTTAAGATATCCTGTAGTGGTGGTTTATGAGAGGCAAACTCTCTCAACTTTCGTTTATCTGGAAATTGTTTAATCCCTCCATCATATTTAAATGATAATCGTGCTGGATACAATATTCTTGGTTCGAGGCCCTTCTGTTTCATAACGTTAAATATATCATGCCATTCTCTTCTGGCCTGTAAGGTTTCTGTTGAGAAGTCTGATGATAGTCTGATGGGTTTTCCTTTGTAGGTGATCTTTTTTCTCTCTCTAGCTGCCTTTAATACCCTGTCTTTATCTTTGATCTTTGCCATCTTAATTATTATGTGTCTTGGTGTTGTCTTCCTTGGGTCCCTTGTGTTGGGAGATCTATGAGCTTCGGTGGACTGCGAGACTACTTCCTTCCCCAGCGAGGGTAAGTTTTCAGCAATTATTTCTTCAAAGACACTTTCTATCCCTTTTTCTCTCTCTTCTTCCTCTGGTACTCCTATAATGCGAATATTGTTCCGTTTGGATTGGTCACACAGTTCTCTTAATATTCTTTCATTCCTAGAAATCCTTTTATCTCTCTCTGCCTCAGCTGCTCTGTACTCCTGTTCTCTGTTTTCTATTCCATTAACAGTCTCTTGCATCTCATCCATTCTGCTGTTAAGCCCGTCGATCGCTTGTCTGATTTCTGCATTGTCTTTCCTCAGTTCCCTCACTTCCTCCCTCAGCTCTTGCACATTTCTCTGTAGGTCCATCAGCATGGTTATGACTTTTATTCTGAATTCTTTTTCAGGAAGACTGTGCATTTCCATCCCTTCAGACTCCCTCTCTGGGGTTGTCTGGTTGATTTTGGTCTGAACCATATTCCTCTGTCTTTTCATGGCTACAGAATTGGTCACTGATAGTTGCCACGTATGTCAGCTGGGCTCTTTAAGACCGCCTCTTGGGGTGCCGAGTCCTCTCGGGTGTAGCTGCACGCTGTGCACTTTCCTGTGTATTCTCGTCTCTCTTTTAGGAATAGATGTATTTTCTGTGTTTTCGTAGATAAATATAGTGTTGGGAGGAGATTTCTGCCGCCCTGCTCACACCGCCATCTTCCCGGAAGTTCCCTGTGGAGTATAACAATAAAGCAAAACTGAAGGAACAAAACAGCAGCCGACTCACAGAGTCCAAGAAGGCTAGAGCAGCATTTCTTAAAGTTAGGAAGTTTGTCTCTCTGTTCAAAAACAAACAACAAACGTCAAGCCTCTTTGTAGTGATTTAAATTATTTTCACTATGTTCCTTAACCCTGTCCAGACAAAATATGAGCTAGCTATGAAATTTAATAAAAGCTCCTTACACTCCATGGCTCTGAGGCAAGTGCCTGGTTTTGCTGGAACTGAACTGCCAGCGCTGGGCTAAGGTGCATTTAGCGTGGGTCTGCTTCTTTCTGCGTGTGGCCGCAATAACACCATCCTCAGAGGCGCATTGTGGGAAAACATCAAACAATAACTGACGCCTTTTCCCACTTCAGGACCATCAGGTCCACATGTCACTAAAGCTCCGCCAGGAGGAAGCCGCCAGCACCCTGAAGCCACCTGGGACTTCCCCCTGCAGGTGAGGCTCGCACCCGGCCAGCCCGCTCCTGCTGCAAAGCTGGTAGAGGAAAGCCAGGCAGGGACACAGATGTGTGTGCCATGCCTGCACATGTGGGCACCTGGCACCCGGGTCCGTCAGGCCTCAGAGTAATGCTTCCACAGACCCAAGGCAGACGGTTGCAGGCCCCGAGAGCCAGGCCTAATCCGGGGCACCCCTCCTTGCAGAGATCCCTGTCCTGCGCAGCGGGGCTGAGAAGCAGTGGTACGGGCCACAAAGTGTCACGTGTTGGTTAAAATCCTGCCCCTGCTTGTTGATGACTGTCACCCAGTCACAAGTCAGCCTCACCGCCTTGCACATCAACCTCTTCAACTGCATGAAGAACACGAAGAACCCCTGCTCTTCTAATCCCACAGAACGGCTATGATGCCGGATGCCGTGGTTCTCAGAGTGTGGTCCCCAGACCAGCAGCAGCCCAAGGAAAATAGTTTAAAATTCAAATTCTCAGCTCCAGCCCCCCACCCCCCATCCCCCCACAACACACACACACACACACACACACACACACACACACACACACACACACACCTGCGGGGCAGCCTCTGGGCTGCGGGCAAGCAGCCTGTGTCTGAGCAAGCACCCCGGTGACTCCGGCGCCCTCGGAGGTCAGAGCACAGCCATGAGGCAAGTGGGTGGGGAAACCGAACAGCCTGCAGATGGCCGGGCTGACATCCTCAGTCCGAGAACCGTGGCTCTGCAGGCACGTCGTTTGCTATTGTCTCACTATGTGTGGACGGACCAGGTGGGAGAGAGGAAGGGCCTGGAGCCACACAGACCCGGTCACATGCCGGTGCTGCCCCTTACCTGCTACATGACCTGAGGCAAGTTACTTAAAGGACAACAGCCGTAACGCCCTCCGTGGGCTCACCGGGAGGACTCGGCCATCCCGCACGCACAGCGCTCAGCACACAGTGCGATCAGCGTCAGCAGGCAACAGCCAGCAGCAGCGGTGGGGTGTCCGGCTCCTCCAGGGTCCTGCCCAGGGCGGGCCCTCCTCCCGGGGGCTTGCAGCCCCTCCCCGCCGTCCTATCTGTGATCAGCAGCACCAGCGCCAGCCTCGCCCCTTCTGCCCACAGCCTCCTGACCTCAGGCCTAGGCTTGCCACTTCACGTGTCCTCAAAGGATTAACCACCAAGGTAGGAGCGGGCGGGACTCCCCAGAGTGGCGTGGCTGCCTCAAAGGGCAGGCTGGGTTCCCGGAGGCTGCGTGACGGGTGCCACATTCTGACACAGAACGACAAACAACCAGAGGAGCAAGCCCTTCCGCAGCGTCCATCCCTGCCGCTGGCCAGGGTGTGGCAGGTGTGGCCTGGGCAGGCAGCCCGCCCAGGAGCCACCCACAGCCTCTGTCCATTGCTAACCACAGGTGCATCCGGCCAGCCCGGATTTTATCTCCTGGGTGGCTTGGGGCACCTGTCTGTCCGGGTTCAGGCCCCTGGGATGGGTCATTTGGGTATTGCGTGTCTTTCCTGGGATGACTCAGGGCCTGCTGGCCAGAGTCGCCCTCTGCGCCTCTCCCAGTAAAGAAAGGAGGTCAGAGGCCTTTGGGTTTAGCAAGGGCGCTCCTTGAGGCCGCCTTCCGTCAGCCTTGCCGTGGGAGCTCTCCTCCAGGGAGCAGTGGGTCACACCCTCCGCCTCCCCCCTGTGGGGTAGGGAGCCTTTCCCGGATCCCTTCACAACGGGCCGGCCAGCCCACAGGCGAGGGGCCAGACGGGCAGGCTGGGAGCATTCCGGGCGGGACGTGTCTCCTGGGCCTGCTTGGTCAGCCCTCCCCACAGGCCCAAACAGCTGCAGGGGGCAGGTGTGGGAGGCCAAGGAAGGACAAGGAGCCAGGATGCTGAGGTGCCCGGGATGCGTGCTGGGAACTACACGAAGCGCCAGGCCCTGCTGGAAGGCTCCTGGCCTGCCCTGTTCTCCCCCGCCAGCCCGCAAAGGCCTGACGTCCCAGCGCTCTACAGCTGACACGCGTTGCACCATGATTCTAACCAACCAGCGGCAGGAAAGTAGTGTGAACCTTATCTTCAGCTCAGGGCAGTTAGGGGACACACCTGGGTCACATGCTGCATTTGGGCTCAATCCCATGAGGCCTGATTCCAAAACCCATCTATTTTCTACTACAGCACTGGTTTTTAAACTTTTTTTATTTTAATTCCAAGTATCCAAAAAGAATATGAAACCCTATGTGCCTCTTTGTATGATCTTTGCAACTTCCTGTGAATCTATAATTATTTAAAAGTAGAAAGCTTTTTAGAAAAAGCCCTGCAGGGGCCCAATATATAAACGCATCAAAGAGATATTTTAGAAGTCAGGAAACAGGCTCCCCTTTGGGGGCAGTGTTGATGAGGGCATAGGAGCTCCCAGGGGGCTGGGATGCAGTCCCCCACACCCTGTGTGTGCAGTCTGTAAACACTCACTGAGCTGTGCATTTATGGTCGGTGCCTTTTTCCAAATAAGTGTTAAACTCTAAAGGTTAAAATACCAGAGTGGAAGTCCCTGCCGAACAGGAAGAGGGGCTGGGATCTGCTTGGCTTCTCGCACCATCCCCCTGGCCCGAAGGCCTGCGGACGGCAGGGTTCTGGGGAGCCCAGTGTGGGACGTGGGTCTGGCTTCCGCCTCCCAGAGCCGGAGTGGCTGGGCCAGGGGCTCAGCTGCCCAGGGCCGCACAGATGACCCCAGTACCAGCTCACAAACCGCAGCCCTTGGGTCAAAATCGCCAGTGGAATGTGTGCAGAGCAGGGCTTCATGCTGCGTGTGAGGGGTCCTCTGCAGGATGCTGAGGGGCGAGGAGGCAGCAGAGAAGTGGGAGAGCCCACCTGAGCAGGGCAGCCTTACCCAGATGGTGCGGGTGTAAGCTTGGAGCAAGGAGTCCCAGAGAAAACTGGGTTAAAAACAAAAAAGAAAGAAGACAGGCTGTTACGACTTGAGAGGAATTGGTTCACAGTCATAATCACAAGGAAGTGGAAACGATGGCCACTCAGGACACAGGCAGCCCTCAGACACGGTGGGCCAGGCTCCAGATGCCTGCCAAAGAGCAAATACTGCAGTAGAGTTTCCCCGTGTGTAGCAAAGCTACGTTCCTGCTGTACTGTAGTCTATTAAGGGTGTGCGACAGCATTACGTCCAAAAACACAATATATATGCCTTCATTAAAAAAATACTTTATTGCTAGAAAATGCAGCCCTCATGGGAGCTTGCGGCGAGTCAGAGTCACGGGTCACAGGTCACTGTAACAAACGGAATACCGAGAACGTCTGAGACGCTGCGAGAATCACCCGAGTGCGACACAGACACACAAAGCGAGCGGCTGCTTTTGGCCCAAGGCGGGGTGGACACAAACCTTCAATTCCTAAAAATGAGAGTATCGGCAAAGTGCAGCGAAGCGACGCGCATGAAATGAGGCCTGCCTGCGTCCCCCAAGTGCGAGGCGGCTGACGGGCGCGCCGGACAAGACTCCCTGGCGCTCGGCAGGCTGTGAGCCTCTCTTCCCCGCGACTGGGCTTTCAGGAAGATTCCAGGCGGACCGAACACTCCCGTTCAGCATGCCGTTGCCAGACCCTTTCCCCCTTGCTTGCAGGATGCAGTTGACATTTTTTGCTTTGATGCACCAAGTTAGTTTCTGCTGTCACGGGCCCACTACTGTGTCTGGAATCAGCAGGAGCTGCCAGCACGCAGCTAAGGGCAGAAGTTAGCCCCGTGTGAGGTTAATTGGACCAAACTGAAGCCATTCGGGTTTAACAGGTCCTCTCAGAGGTCTACAGAGGAATGCCTCAGCGGGCTTCCCCAGGACACAGGAAGGTTTGGAAGAGAACCGACTCCACCTACTTCCAGCAGCAGGTCCCCTGCCTTCTGTGTCGGACAGCCTGTCTCCAGGCTGCTATCGGATGGAGCTGTGAGGGAAAGGAGAACCTGTCATGAGCTCCTGTTTCTAGAAGGGCTATTCCCTGAGGAGTTTAGAAATGATGAAAACTGTGAATCAGACTAATGACTCAGCCGAGGAGCGGCGGAGAGGGGAGGAAAATGGCATGCAAGTGTCAGGGTCTCCCGCATGAGGACACGGCTTTTCAGTGAGGTTCTTTCAAGTTCAGTAACACTCCACTTAACCTCAAGGAGAGCAGTTTTGCTTGAATTTTCAGGCCAAGTGGTAGAGTCTTTTTTGATCCTCCATTCGTCGGGAGAGCCACGCTCTCTGCAGCTCCTGCTCAGGACACTCTCTCCGTGGGGACCCTCGCTCTGCGGAAGGCAGGGCGCGTCCAGCTGGCCAGAGTAAGCAGGGAAGGGCGGCACAGAGCTCTTATGCTGAAGGCCGACCCCACTCACTCGGCACTCACTGAAGTGCTCGTCTCGTCGAGGGGGACACCAGCCTGGCCCCTCTGCGCTTTCAGAACATGGGGCTTGCATTTCAACACTGACACTGGAATCCTTCCAGACTAGAGACCGGCACGGTAAGTGTTGGGAGCTGAGTCGGTGGAACAGAATGGACATGTGTAGAGCAGAGAAGAGAGGACGTGCCTGGGGGCGGGGAGTCCCTGGGGAAGAGCATCTGCATGATGGTTCCAATGAGGGGTTGTTCAAGACCGAACCCCCAGGTAGGGTTTCCCCGAGGCCCAGTCACCCCCCCACACCGAGCACATACTGGGAGCTCATTTCATGCTTACAACAGCCTAGTGAGGCTCTGTTACCATCACCGCATTTCACAGATGGGGGAGCAGGCACAGAGACATGAAGTCACTTGCCTAGAGTCACACCGCTGTGAATAGAGGGCTGGCACCTAAACCCAGCTTTCACACCAGCCCAGGCACTGTGGGCATTTGGGTCTGGGTGATTCTTTGTGGTGGGGGCTATCCTGCACACTTGAGGGTATTGGGTGGCATCCCTGGCCTCTACCAGCCAGACTGCCGGTGGCACCACCTGCTCCAGCCGGGACGACCAGATATCTCCAGATGCCAGATGCTTCTCGGAGGACAAAACTGGCCCCACTGAGGACCACGGAGCGAGAGGCGCCCCAGGTGGGCGCGTCTGCTTCCCGCAGCTGTTCCGCAGCTTCAGCTCAGCAGCAGGGCCACGGAGAGCCTCCCACCTGGCAGCTGCGTGATGCTCATCCCGACTGAACAGCGGGATCGCTCTGGGCCTTGCGTGTGCGAGAGACAGCTGGTCTTAGAGGTTGTTTGATTTGTAACACTTCTAGCATTTCCGAATACAGAAAGTGGCGACAGCTTACAGAGAGCAGTAGAACAGAGGCAACAGTGAGGCCGGAGGCTGAGAGGCTCCGCACAGGTGGCCAGGCGGAGTCAGGCGGTCGGGTGTCCCGTGCGTGCTGGGCCTGCCTGCCCAGCTCCGGGAGGCAGGGGGGCGGGCCTGCGGGCTGTCGTCAGGGCACAGCAGGCTTTGGCAAGCTGCTCCGGCACCTTCTCACCAACCTTGGGCTCCCGTTCCAGCTCAGAGGGGTTGCTGGATCCTCTCCAGACTGAGGATCATTCTTGAAAAGGACAACAGGAATTCAGTATTTATTATCTCCCCGGTGCTCTGAGGGCCAGGGAGTCTAAACTCGATCTGGGAAGCAGATTTTCAGGAGAGGAGTTATGTGACCCTAGGCAGGGGAGGACTTCGAAGACTTTGACGGTTTCGTACCATGAGTACCTTGCCCTTAGCATCAACAGCTAACACTAGCACCGCGTGCAGGCATGGCAGGCAGTGCGGGGTGTGCCAGCTAAGGTTGATGACTGCCTGCATCGTTAGTGTGAGGCAGAAAGGGGACACGGAGGAGCAGGGCTTGGAGTCCAGCAGACCTTTAACACAAGCTCCAGCACTGAAAGGCAGGGGGCCTTAAACAAGGCCTGTGAGCCTGTCCTCTCATCTGTAAAATGGGAATCCTAACTGAACCCACCCAATGGAGCCAACTGCTAAGAGAGCCTGTCTCCCCAAGCCCAAGGCCCTCGAGGCCAGGGCGCGCATTCCTGGTCCCACGGAGGAGCGGCCTGAGAGGAGGGGGCCCTCATCGGAGGTGGGCTCCAGGGAGCGGCAGACACGCCGCCCGGCTTCAAGCTGATGCCGGCAGGGCCCCAGCCCTGAGTGGGCTGCCAGGGAGGCGGCCCCTGAATTCCCAGAGTCCTGACCGCCTGTCTCACCTGAGTTCCACCTGGATGTGTGTTTTGTCAGGAGCTGCAGGGTTCACAGCTGGAAGAACCAGTTTTAAAATGCACCCTGAGGAGCTGGTCTGTAAACTCTTCAGAGGAGCCTGGAGCCCAGATGGGAGGCGCCAGGCCCAGATACGGCGAGTGTGCCAAGGCCCCGCCCGAGGCACCCACGGCTTCCTGCACTGGTGGCCTCCCACCTCCCACACGCCTGGGCCACCTCCTCCCACCAGCTGTGGGGGTCCTGGAGAAGGAATAGGAGTGCGGCTGGGGTGACGTGGCTGGGCCACCCCCCAGCCTGCTGTCCCCCCACCTGCTGTCCCTCCAGCCTGCTGTCCCCCCACCTGCTGTCCCCCCACCCTGCTGTCCCTCCAGCCTGCTGTCCCTCCACCTGCTGTCCCTCCAGCCTGCTGTCCCTCCACCTGCTGTCCCTCCAGCCTGCTGTCCCCCAGCCTGCTGTCCCCCACCTGCTGTCCCCCCAGCCTGCTGTCCCCACCTGCTGTCCCCCCAGCCTGCTGTGTCCCCCTGCTGTCCCTCCAGCCTGCCCCGGGCTTGGCCTTTCCGGCCGAGCAAACAGCTTCGTGCTCCTTCACCTCTGGACCCAGGAAGGGTCAGGTCAGGTCAGACCAGCCACCCATCTTGGCCAGAAGTAGCCATGTTTTCTGTTCACGGACCCTTTCCCACCAGCTGCCCAGTTCACTGACTGCAACATGGATGCTGCCCTCAGTTCACGCTCTCGCCCTCTCCAGAAACCCCAGGCTTCCTGAACATTAACATAGCGTGTGGGGCAGAGCGCCGAGGGCTTCCAGAGGGTGACCCGTTTGGTCCTCACCTTGTGCCTCCGCTGTGAGGAATATTCCCACTTTACAGAGAGGGAAACCGAGGCACTTGAGCGCTCCGGTGCCTTGCCTAAGGCCGCATGGCTAAATAAGCGCACGGATGGGATGTGAACTCTTGGACGTTTGCTCTGAACTGGATCCTATTTCCTTTCTTGTGATAGAAGGTGGGGCACTGGAAGACCAGGTGGGGTCACTGCCGGCCACTGGGCCCCAGTCTCTTCCTCTAGGGCCTCGTCCAAGTAGAATTAACCCTGGACTCTCAAGTGACTGAGTTGATTTCGACATCCAGGACCCGTGGAGCAGGAGGGAGGCAGAGAAGGACCCACTACCCCCAACCCCGCGCGCGCGCACACACACACACACACACACACACACACACACACACCGGGCCCAAGCAGCAGCCACAGCTCTAGGCCACTGGAGCCTGAACTTTTTTCTTTCAGTTGTGAAAAGAATGTAAATACCAAAATTACCACCTTAACCATTTTGGGGCGTGTAATTCAGTTGTGTTAAATACACTCACAGTGCTGTGGGACAGGCCTTCAGACGGCTTTCAGCATATGCACACGGGGAACTGCACCCGTTAACAGCAGACCCCCTCGTCCCCCACAAGTGCCCCAGCCCCTAGGTGCTGGGGCACTTGTGGGGGACGAGGGGGGCATCTCTATGAGCTGAGCTGCCGCAGATGCCCCACGGTGGGATTGTACAGTGACTGGCTCACTGGACTTGGCATAATGTCCTCAACATTCATCCACATTGTAGATGTGACACGATTTCTTTCCTTTTTAGGCTGAATGATATTCCATTGTCTGCATGGATCGCCTTTTGTTGATCCGTTCACTCCCTGGCAGACACTTGGTGGCTTCCCTCTCTGGGCTCTTGGGAGTCATGCAGCTGCAAATGTGGGGAGCAAATAGCTCTTTGAGGTCCTGCCTTCAATTCTTTTTGTTAGAAACCCGGAGTGGGGGTTGCTGCATCACATGGTAGCTCTGTTTTTAGTCTTTTGAGACCCTCCATGCTGCTTTCCACAGCCACTTCAACGTTTTACCTCCTGGCAAAGAGTGCGCCAAGTTCCCAATGTTTCCAAATCCTTGCCAACACTTGTTACTTTCTGGTTTTGGTTGTGTGTTTTATAGGGACCATCCTGACAAGTGTGAGGTGTGGGCCATGACTTTTGAGCACAGAGTCCCATGCAGATGGCTGGAGCCTGGGGCGTTCCAATGCTGGGATTAAGGCTCACACAAGAGTTCCTACTACATTTCCCCCACAGCCGAGAAGCCAAGCGATTCATGCAGACTTGCTGAAAATCCTGAGGCTTGTCACGCTTAGTCTTAGGAGAGCCCCTGAGGAACAGCCCTGTCTCGTGACCCCTTCCTGGATGCGCGGTGTTCAGTGGGCACCGAGGAGATGGTAGCAACCATCAGTGCAAGCTCTAAGAAAGCAGAAACCTACTCTCAGTCGTCTGCGCATCGCCAGCACGCAGCACACAGTAAGTACGCAAAAATAAGTGCTGAGTGAACCATGGAGCCGGCCACTCCTGAGCCTGAGGAAAGCGGTCCGCCTGGGCCAGAGGGCCCGTGGGGACGTTCTCACTGTAGCCCCGCTGCCCCCTTGCCCAGGCTAGAGCACCACGCATCGGGCTCCCAGCCACCCGGCCTTCCTGCCACTCCTCCCCCAAGGATGACTCTGGGCTTTGTCATTCTGACCGAGCCACAGGGAGAGAGTTTTCAAAGTCTGAGAAATGATACCTTCAAGTGAGCCTCTGGCAGACAGTGATGAATCGCCAGCTCTGCTTCAGGGAAAACAGTGTGTCTCTCCTGGCGGGGCAGGTTTAAGGCTCTCGGCACTTAGTATGCAAACAGTGAGAGGCGGCAGCCCTCCAAGCCCACCTGCAAACACAGACACTGCAGTGGAGAACAAGGAGGAGGGGTCTGCAAGCTAATACCGTCGCAACAAAACTTGTTTCCTCCTGTATGGCATAAGGACAGGGCACCAAACGTGAGGACAGTTCACGCCAGCCCCAGTGCCACCCTCTCCTGTCGCAGACTGTAAGAAGTGCAGGGAGATGACACCTGTTGTGTGCTGGCACTGTTCTGAGCGCTTCGCACCGACTGACCCATCTAATCCTCCCATCAGTCTTGAGGGGTGTGTATGCACATCACACCCACTGTACGGCTGGAAAGCCGAGGGCTGAGGGGCTTGGCCGCCCGCCCACAGTCACGCAGCCAGCTGGGATCTGGACCCGCCTGTGCATTCCCGAGTCCAGACTCTTCACTGGGAAGACACTGGCTTTCCTGTCACTCGGCAGTGCGTCTGTCGATGCCACAGCCATACCCAGAGAGCCTACTACGTGGTGGGCACCACCCCAGCAGGGACAAAATACAGCCCCTCCCCGGAGGCTTTCCCTCCAAGAAGGCCATCATTCCATGCCTGCGAGGCAAGTGGGGGTCCCGGCCCACGAGGAGCCAAACCAAATTCAAGTTCACTTAGTCCCAGGCAGTCCTGGCAGGCCGCTTTCCAGGAGCCGAAATTTAATCTTTCTTGATGAAAACAGCTCTAAATGTAGGTGTGTTTTGTGGTGACTGTGGTGTCAGCAGGCTTTGGGGGACCCGAACCAAAAGGGGGACTGTGGACCCCACTGCAGTGCCCTCTGCGCCGGCCCCGCTCCCAACACAAGAGACAGGTAAAGCCAGGGTCCCCACCTGAAAACACCCAGTGAAGCCTTTACATAAATCAGCTGGCCACCTGGGCTGAATCCTGCCATGGAACAGGGTCCCAGCAGCCTCTGGGGCTGCCCTTGGCTTCTGGGGGACCCGCCAAGTAGCACTTTCTCATCACCCAGATACCCCAAGCATTCTGTGTGTACAGGCTTAAAAACCAGAATGGCAAATACCCCACATGGCACAGACCTCCCGGAGACATGGGACATTTGTGCGTCTCCCTGCACGCAGAGCAGCAGGCCAGCTCAGGGCACAGGCCGGCTTCACTCGGCTGGGAGGCCCCCACAGGGGTCCCCTCCCACCGTCCGTCTCCACACCTGTAAAATGGACTAATGACCAATGATCATACCTTCTGTGTGGGCAGGACGTAAGGAAGGAGGAGTGTTGGGGGGAGCTTAGCAGAGAGCGCGGCCGGAGGTGCCCCTGGCCTGTGAGCCTCGTACCTTATTCTCCTCCATCTGCAAGCGATTCCATCGGTTCTAAGATTCACTGCATTTAGATAAATGTGATTTGAGCACTTTGAGTATTTTGGAATTGCTTGAAGAAAACACCGTCAGGGGCAGGGTGAGGTTGAGGCCCATTTTTCGGTTTTCAGTGAGTGGCGATGGAGAGACCCCCAGCTTCCAGTGTGAGGTTCCATCCAGGAGCCCACACCTCTTCCTCCGGCCCTGACGTGGATCCGCTCCCTGGGCTGGGGCTGGGGTGCTCTCCCGCCTGCCCAGCGTGCCCTCCGGCCCTGCCTTGGGTTGGCTTCCCCGGAAAGCAGACCATCCTGGGTAACCAGTTAGGGAGGGGAAGCAGAACAGGGCGGGGGAGGAGGCCAGACCGGGGTGCGGGCCCAGCGGGCTCACCTGGACCGAGGGGGCCCGGCGTGCGTGTCAGCCCCGCAGGGCAGGGAGCCGCCGCGGACAGGGGACAGGTGGGGGGGCCCAGCTGGCACAGTGCCCGGGGGCCTCCTGGGGTGCGTTGTTTCCTTCCACCACAGCGTTTGTTCTCTGGGTCTGGGGGCTTATTCTCAGAAGGGAGACACGTCCACCAGGGTAACAGAAAGAGGCCACCGAACCTAAATCTGTGACGCCCACTTGGTCCACTTCCACACTTGTAGGCCACCAGGCAGAGAAAGGAGCTGACCTCCTGGACAACTAGTGGTCAGGAGGAGACTCTGTCCCAGCCCCTGTGGGCCAGGCAGCACACGGGAAGGACTTGGGGTGCTCTAGGCGGCTCCGCTCCCCAGTGCAGTGTGGCCGGGCAGTTACAGCTCGCACAGCCATGGTGGCCAGGGGCTCCGGCCCCTCAGGGAGGGTGGGCTGGGTCACCCCAGGGTGAGCCCCAGTTTCGCCCACAGGCCAGCTGAAGCAGGTGAGCATGGGGAACTGTCTGAGTTCCCCGTAAGTTTCCCCCTGGTCATGGCCATCCTGAGGCCTCCCTGGTGAATGGAGCCAGCTTGGTGCAGGGGGCAGGCGCAGAGTCTGCGCTCCTCCGGGCCTTCCCCGCCCCGCTGCGGGCACCAGGCGCCTTAGGTCAGCCCCCAGAGCAGGCCCAGATCAGGACTGGTGTGTGCAGCCTGGAGGCACCCCGGGAGGAGGGGCCAGGCTCTGCTCGCCTCCAGGCAGCAGCTCACAGGCCCCCAGGGCCGCCCGGCCCAGCACCCTGAGGCCTGGGTGCACAGGAAAGGGGGGAAGGACGGGGGGGCGTGGGGGTGCTGGCATTTTCTGCTGCCAGCTTTACACAGATGCTTTTGGGGCCAGTAAGAATGAATTCAGGCCAAAACCAGGGATCCGAGAGGGGACAGAGTCTGTTCCACGGACAGGAAGAGTCCAGGTGCCCTGCCCGGCCTCCAAGGCCAGGACGAGGGAAGCAGACGTGAGTCCTGCCCTCCAGGACGTCCTGGGGCGGCAGACACAAGGCACCTGGGTACTCTCCAGCCACAGCCCAGCCAGCCCGGGTGGCCCATGCTCACAGGGCGGAGGGAAGGCCGGGCCCCAGGAGACTGGGGGCTGGCAAGCTCCCTCAGAACCCGAGGCAAGAAAACAAATAAAAAAAGACAGAGAACTGGCACGGGCAAGTTCAAGACAGTTTGTTTCTTCAAATTACACTTCCTTGGGTTTTGCTTGGCTCGGCGTGGTTCTGGGGCCAGGCAGGCCCCCAAGGTCCGAGCGGCTCTGAGAGCGGCCGTGCGCCCTGGTTCCCGCCCTGGGTCGCCCTGGGCACGGGGGTGAAAAATGACACGGGCCCGTCCCTACCGAGTCTGCAGTTTGCCAGGGAGACAATCGCTAAACACACACACACACACACACACACACACACACACACACACACAGCGATGGAAGGACAAATCGTGACGGCTGTCTTGAAGGAAAAGTGCAGGATGCCATGAGAGGGCATAGCGGGTGGACTAAACTAAAGTGGCTTGTCCGGGAAGATCCCTCCGCAGAGGTGGCCTGAAGGTGGGGTGGGAGTCAGACCTTGGGGGTCGGGGGCGGTGTGG
This sequence comes from Smutsia gigantea, assembly GCA_032199065.1. Taxonomy (NCBI): domain Eukaryota; kingdom Metazoa; phylum Chordata; class Mammalia; order Pholidota; family Manidae; genus Smutsia; species Smutsia gigantea. The sequence goes on from JAVSCE010019910.1 coordinate 15,812, forward strand.
GGGGTTCCTGGGCAAGGCCCGGAGTTGGGAAAGACAGGGCCGACCTGGGACTCAGACAAACCAGTACAAGCACATGAAAGCGGCCCGTTGCCGCCGCGGACCCGAGCCAAGCTGGGCCATGAGTCTGCACGGAGCGCGGGGTGGGGGCTCGGGAGGGACGGGCGCCTGCAGTGGAGGCGGGCATGCTCCCTCCCGTACTCCAGCCAGACCGAAATACCGACCCTTCCGAGGGGAGACCGGGAGGGCAGTCTGAGCTCGCAGCACCGCCCAGCTCGGGGGCGGTGGGCACAGGGGATCCCCGGGGAGAGGGCGGGCAGTGTGTGCCCAGACGGCGGCTCTGCGGGAGCGGGACCCAGCTGGTGGGGAAGAGGCTCTCTAGAGAAAGACTTCTCAACAGTGGTTTGATCACTGGGGAGAGAAGAGGGGGCTTCACAGTTGGGTTTTTATTTTCTGAAGAAGTTAGAGGCCAGGGAGGCGAGAGAGCAGAGATGGAGGTGACATGTGTTGAGAAGAGTTTTGTGTTTCCTGCCTCAAAAAATATTTGTGGAGCTTTCTGCCAGATAGATAATACTGAGTAAAAGAGGCAGCATCCTACCCTCAAAAGCTTATAATCCGGGAGGGGAGAAAAGACATTAAATTAAACAATGTAAAAACAACTCTGCAAACCGTTGGTCGAAGAGCTGTGTGGGAGGGCGACCGGCGTGTGTGCCAGGGTCCTGAGGCCGGTGGGGGCGGGTGTTAGGACAGCTGCCCTGAGGAAGTGGGGTTTCAGATGGGACCTAAAGGGTGAGCAAAGGAGGCAGAGAGGCGGCCAGGTGGGAGCACCGAGGACACCAGGCAGGGTGTAAGCCAGGGTGCCATGGCGGGGACGCCTGGAGAGGCAGAAGGGACCCGGCAGCTGGGGCGTGGGGAACAGGAGCGCAAAGAGCAGAGTCCCAAGAAGGCTCGAGGCAGGAATTAGACGTGGATTCTGAGAATGTATCCTGCTTGTTTGTGGAGGATGGACTGACGGGGCCGGAGAGCAGGGAGGCTGGGTAGGCTGCTCTAGTTAGGGACGGGACAGAGGGTGGTCCTGGGGGCCCAGGCCAGGCTGGTAGCCGTGGGGCTGCAGAGTTTGGGTAAGTGTGAGACCTATTTAGGATGAAACTTGGCAGGAAATTGTGATAGACCGAATATGCGGAGGGTCGGGGGGATGGGGGGCAGGGAGGCCTTAAGGTTTCTGCCTGTAGAATTGGGGGATCCTGGCCTCATTCATCAAGTTGGGGACCACTGGGAAAGACCCAGGCATGGGATGGAGGGAACTGATTTTGATCTGGGAGGATGAAATTGGGGTGCCCTTGAGACATCCAAGTAGAAGTAACGGACGGACGGATCCGGACCTCAGGGCAGAGGCGCGGACTGGAGATGACAGTTTGGGTGTCACTGGCATACGAGGGTCACTTAGGCGGTGAGTACGGACGAGACCACAAAGAGAGAGTATGAAAGTATGAAAGATAGAGATGTGGCTTCACTGGTCAAATTTGTTTGGAAAACATGAGTTAAACACTTTAAATGGTTTCTTCAGGGCAGGACTTCTCAGAGCCCTTAAAAGGGGCCTTTGCTAAAAGACGAATGAGCACTGGGGGTCTCTAAAGGAAGAAGCTCAGAAATGCCTGAACTTTCTGACCACAGAATCTTTCTATCACAGGGCGTCTTACCGCACTCAACACATCTTTTCTGACAGTGAAACATGGTAACCAGAGCACTATTTTCTTTTCCTTTAAGGACAAAACCAATAGCAATACCTTGTGTGAACACCTGACCAAATGCCTTCCTGTCCCTTCTTACTCAGCCCCCAGAACAGCCCCGTTGGGGCGGTCTTAGCATCCCCACCCATGATGACATCTGACGCGGTGCATGGCGTGCTGAATGCCCAGTGCCTCACAGCTGGTGAGGGGCAGACCTGGAGTAAAGCCAGGGGTGACCAGGTCACCAACTCCTAAATCATGTTCAGTTGCCTGCCCTTTGCCGCTCCCAGCGGCAAGCACGCACGGGCTTTAACAATGTAGTAACTTCATAGTTGTGAGGCCTGGGTCCTCAGAGCCTTCACCTGATAGCTGAAAAGCCTATGCTTCTGACTCAGGCTGCTGGCCTGCTTCCTCCTGCTAAGCTGAGAACGGCCACACTGAGTCAGACGCCAGGTCTGCCAGCGGTGGAACATGGCTGACCTCATGGAGGCCAACTTTAAAGGCTGGAGCCATACCCCAAGCACCCCAGCTTCTCTTTCATAGTCAACTACCCACCAATGTACCTAAAACTTGCAAAAACCTATTTATTATTTTAATCTTGTATCACCACTTGGGATAATGAGGTCTATAATTCTTTGTGCTATAAAATTATATATTAATATTTTATATGTTGATTAAAATTAGGCTGTTAGAAGAAATAAATTTCTCAAAGAGGGAAGGTTATCCTTAGAGATGAAACAAGCCAAGACTACCTTCTAACATGAGCACAGGATTTCTCTTTTCACGGAATTAATTATATGCTCCTGTTAGTGATGTCCTTAAACAATATCTAGGAATTCTTCTGCTCAGCTCTTCTCTCAGCAGATAGACACTGAACTCCTCTTCATGGCAAAGATCCGTGCTGGCTGCACTGAGAGAATATAGACTACACTCCCCATAAGGAGTTTTTGCTTTTTTAAATCTATACATTTTTAATGAATAAGCATATCGATTCAGAAAGGTATACAAATCATAAACTGTCACAAAAATAACTCTGGTCATGGAACCACCACCCAGGTCAAGAAGCAGAGCATTATGACCCCACCTGGGTGCTCTCACTGACGCGATGCCTCCTCTCCTTCCAAGAGGTAACCAGTTTTCTGACCGTGTGTCGGCGTCCTGTTGCTCCTGTGACAGGTCGCCACGAGCGCAGTGGCTGAGAACAGCACAGACGTAGTCTTACAGTTCTAGGGAACAGAACTCCGAAACCAGTGTCAGTGGGCTGAATCAGAGTTAGTCGGGCCGGTTCCTTCCTGAGGGTCTGGGGGAGAATCCGCTCCTTGACTCCTCCACCTCTCGAGGCTGCCTATATTGCTTGCCCACCTGCAAAGCCAGCCGTGTGGCATCTTCTTTCTAACTGATTCTCCTGTCTTCCTCTTATTAGGACCCTTATAATTAGACTGGGCCTACTTGGAGAATCAAGGATAATCTCCCCATCTCAGCACCTTTAATCACGTCTGCAAAATCCCTCTTGCTGTACAAAGTAATCCATTCCAGTTCAGGGGATCAAGACATGGACATACTTGGGGGCCGCTAGTAAGCCTACCACAGACTTTAACACCACAGGTTCACTTTGCCGGTTTTTGAACTTTATATAAACAGAATCACATACTCCCTTAATGATGTCTTTTAATTTTAAGAAGTTTTAAATTTAGAGTGGCCTAACATCAATCTTTCGCTTTAAAGTTTGTGCTTTTGTGCCTTTTCAAAGACATATTTGCCTCCCTACCCCCAAAAATGGAGATAGCTGTTTCCTCTAGTTTCTCTATTGTTTTACCAATCACATTTAAACCTATAGTCCACCTAGAATTAGTTTTTGTGGATGGTGTGAGGTAGTTATTAAGGTTCATTTTTTCCTGATATGGAAACACAGATGACCCAGTGAGATTTTAGAAAGACTGCCTTTCCCTCACTGGCGTCCACTGCTACTTTTGTCTTAAATTGCACATCTGTTTCAGCACCATACCACTCTCTCTTAATTACTGTAGCTTTAAAATAAATCCAGATAACCACCAGCGTAAGTTCTATGATATGTCCTTCTTCAAGAATATCCTGGCCATTCTTGGTCCTTTGCATTGTCGTATAAGTTTTTTGATCAGTTTACCAATTTCTTGGAGTTTGGGACTGCCCTGAATCTGTAGATTATTTGGGAGAGCATCCTTACAATATTGAGTCCTCTAATCCCTAAGTAGTTTTTTGGGTTTTCTTTAACTTGGCTCAGTGACATGTTATTTTTGCACAGAGGTTTTGTACATCCTCCATTGGATTTACTCCTATGATAAGGAATGCCATGTCATTCTGTTATTATAATGCTCTTTATCATTAAAATTTCATTTTTGGATTATTTATTTTTGTTATACAGAATACAACTGATTTTTTATATTGATCTTGCATTCAGCTACTATTCATACAATATATATAGCTTGTAGGTTCTTTTGGATCTTCTTCCTCTAGCTTTATCTGTATAAATAATGTGTATGTATACATATATTCATATATATTTCTATATATTATCCATGATGCTGATGAATAATGGCATTTTTCTTTTTCATTCCCATACGTATTTCTTTTTCTTGCCTTATTGCACTAGCTATGATCGTCCAGTCCAATACTGAATATATGTGATAACAGGCACCTTTGTCTTATTTCCAAACTAGGGAGATTATAATGTTGTTGCAGGGTCATTCATGGATGCTTTTTATAGGATTAGGGAAGTTCTTTATATGTCTAGTTTGCTAAGAATTTATTTTTTATCATGAATGAGTGCTGAATTTTATGAAATGGCTTTTCTGTATCTATTGAGATGACCATAAGATTTTTCCCTTTATTCTGTTCATGGGATACACTAGTTATCTTGGCTTTTTATTTCAAAATAATTTTAGACTTCAACAAAAGAGTTGCAAAAAATAGTACTGCTTCATATATCCTTCATCCAGCTGTCCATAATATTCACTTTATATAACCCTAGGACAGTGATCAAAATTAAATAATTGACACTGGTACAATAATTGTAATTATACTACACGCTTCGCTCAGATTTTACTAGTTTTTCCTCACATGTTCCTTTTCTACTTTAGGATCCCATCTGGCATTTAGTCGTCTCCTTAGTGCGCTCTAATCTTTGGCAGTTCTTCAATCCTTCCTTGACACTTTTGAAGAGAATTGGTCAGGTATTTTTTAGAATATCCTTTAATTTGGATTTTTATGATGTCTTCTCATGATTCGGTTGAAGTTTTTCATTTTTGAGAAATTACTAGAGATAACGTGCTCTCTTCCCACTGCATCACATTGGGGGTGTATATGATATGTCCCATTACTGGTGATGGTAACCCAGTCACTTGGTTAAATGTGGTTTCTGCCAACGTTAATTGAATTCTGAATGCTAAACTTTCCCTATAGTCTTGGAATAAACTCAAATTTGTCATGACATATTTTTCATATATTTAAGGCCAATATTTTGGATAGGATGTTTATAAGAGAGCTTGGTGTGAAATTCTGCTTTTCTGTAAAATCTGTGTCAGGATTTGGTATCAGGTTAAAGCCGCATCGTAGCACAAGGTACTATCCCTTCTTTATTCCCTGGGAGAGCTTATGGTTCATGTAAGATTGCAGCTATTTTTTTCTCTAAATATTTGAAAAATTTATGCATGAAGTCATCTGGGCCTGACTTTTCCTTGAGGGAAAGTTTTAACTTATAGATGCAGTAGATAGAGAACAATTTTTCAATTTCTATTTTTCCTTGTTGCAGCTTTAGTAGTGTCTTTTTTGAAGAATTTACCCATTTAATATTTTCTAATTTATTGGCAGAAGCTTATCCATATAGCCTCATATTCTCTTCCAAACATCTGTGTGATCGCTTGTGAGCTGCTCTTTTTCATCCCTGATATTGATGCTTTGTTTTCTCACTTTTTTCTTGATTATTCTTGCCAGAACTTTGTCACTATCACGACCCCTTTGAAGAGCCAGCTCCTGGTTTTGTTGACTGTCTTCCTATTTCATTAATTTTCTCCTTTTATCTTATTATTAATGTTCTTCTACTTTCTTGGGTTTAATTTGCTGAGATTTTTCCCACCTAATTTCTTGAGATAGATGTTTACATAATTGATTGACAGCCTTTCTTCCTTTTTAACAAGGCATTTGAAGCTATAAATTGCCACCACTCCCTAGAGCACAACTGGAACTGAACACCACATGATTTGATGTTTTATTTTCATCATCATTTGCTTGAAATAATTTCTCATTTTTTCATTGATTCACAGATTAGTGAGAAATGTATCAATGAATTTCTAAAACTGTGGGGATTTTTCTAAGTATCTTTTGTTATTTATTTATAGCTGAATTTTACTATATTTTTATAGAACCATAAATTCCCCCGGGGAAAAGGAAAGAACACTTACCACTTACTTTATGAGGACAGTTTAACCTTAATACTAAAAGCTGACAAAGATACTATGTAGGAAAAAAAGGAAGGAAAAGATGGTTTAAACCTGAAATTGCTTGAGATTTGTCTCATGGACCAGCACATGGCCGATTTTGGTTAAGTGTGCCACATGTACTCAAAATTTAAAGTGTGTGCAGTTTTCTGTGCATAACTAAGTCACATTTGTATTTGTCAATTGTGTTGTTCAAGTCCTTGATATCCCCCTGCTTTGTTTGTTTTAGTGCTTGTTCTAAAAGCTAGTGAGAGAAGTGAAAGTTGTGCTAAAATCTCCCATTATAATTGTGGATTTGTCTGTTTTTCCTTTTAGTTCTGATTTGTCAATTTTTGCTTTGTAAGTTTTCAGAATGTGTTATTTGAATTGTTGCATCTTCCAGATGGGTTCATGTTTTTATCCTTATGAAATGTACTTTATCTCTTGTAAAGCTTCTTGCCTTAAACACTTTTTTTTATTATTAGTGCAGACATACCAATTTTCTTCTACTTCGTTAGAAATATACTTTTTCTTCCTTTTATTTTCATTCTTTCTGTATGCTTATATTTGGGGTTGTATGTTTAATTTTAATCCAGTCTGAAAATCTTTGTCTTTTAATTAGAGTATATAATCTGTGTACATTTAATACACTTACTGACATACTTGAGTTTAAACCATCTTATTCTCAAGAAAAAAAGAGAGTCTACACAAATAAACTGAATCAGAAATGAGAAAGGAAAAATCACTACGGACACCACAGAAATACAAAGAATTAAGAGAGAATACTATGAAAAATTATATGGTAACAAATTGGATAACCTAGAAGAAATGGACAACTTTCTAGAAAAATACAACCTTCCAAGGCTGACCCAGGAAGAAACAGAAAATCTGAATAGACCAATTACCAGCAAAGAAATTGAATTAGTAGTAAAAAAAACTACCTAAGAACAAAACTGGACCAGATGGTTTCACTGCTGAATTTTATCAAACATTTAGTGAAGACCTAATTCCATCCTCCTTAAAGTTTTCCAAAAAGTAGAAGAGGAGGGAATACTCCCAAACTCATTCTACCAGGCCAGCATCACTCTAATACCAAAACCAGGCAAAGACCGCACCAAAAAAGAAAATTACAGACCAATATCCCTGATGAACATAGATGCAAAAATACTCAATAAAATATTAGCAAACCAAATTCAAAAATACATCAAAAAGACCATCCATCATGATCAAGTGGGATTCATCCCAGGGATGCAAGGATGGTACAATATTCAAAAATCCATCAACATCATCCACCACATCAACAAAAAAAAAGGACAAAAACCACATGATCATCTCCATAGATGCTGAAAAAGCATTTGACAAAATTCAACAACCATTCATGATAAAAACTCTAAACAAAATGGGTATAGAGGGCAAATACCTCAACATAATAAAGACCATATATGACAAACCCACAGTCAACATTATACTTAACAGCGAGAAGCTGAAAGCTTTTCCTTTAAGATCGGGAACAAGACAAGGATGCCCACTCTCCCCACTTTTACTCAACATTGTTCTGGAGGTCCTAGCAGTCAGACAATACAAAGAAATAAAAGGCATCCAGATTGGCAAGAAGAAGTCAAACTGTCCCTGTTTGCAGATGACATGATACTGTATATAAAAAAAAACCCTAAAGAATCCACTACAAAACTACTAGATCTAATATCTGAATTCAGCAAAGTTGCAGGATACAAAATTAATACACAGAAATCTGTTGCATTCCTATACACTATGATGAACTAGCAGAAAGAGAAGTCAGGAAAACAATTCCATTCACAATTGCATCAAAAAGAATAAAATACCTAGGAATAAACCTAACCAAGGAATTGAAAGACTTATACTCTGAAAACTACAAGACACTCATGAGATAAATTAAAGAAGATACCAATAAATGGAAACACATCCCATGCTCATGGATAGGAAGAATTAATATTGTCAAAATGGCCATCCTGCCTAAAGCAATCTACAGATTCAATGCAATCCTCATCAAAATACCAATAGCATTCTAGAGCAAATAGTTCTAAAATTCATATGGAACCACAAAAGACCCCAAATAGCCAAAGCAATCCTGAGAAGGAAGAATAAAGCAGGGGGAATTATGCTCCCTGACTTCAAGCTCTACTACAAAGCCACAGTAATCAAGACAATTTGGTACTGGCATAAGAATAGACCCATAGACCAATGGAACAGACTAAAGAGCCCATATATAAACCCAACCATATATGGTCAATTAACATATGATAAAGGAGCCATGGATATAGAATGGGGAAATGACAGTCTCTTCAACAGCTGGTGTTGGCAAAACTGGACAGCTGCATGTAAGAGAATGAAACTGGATTATTGTCTAACCCCATACACAAAAGTACACTCAAAATGGATCAAAGACCTCAATGTAAGTCATGAAACCATAAAACTCTTAGAAAAAAACATAGGCAAAAATCTCTTGGATATAAACATGAGCAACTTCTTCATGAACATATCTCCCTGGGCAAGGGAAACAAAAGCAAAAATGAACAAGAGGGACTATATCAATCTGAAAAACTTCTGTACAGCAAAGGACACCATCAATGGAATGAAAAGACATCCTACACTATGGGAGAATATATTCGTAAATGACATATCTGATAGGGGGTTGACATCCAAAATATATAAAGAACTCACGCACCTCAACAAACAAAAAGGAAATAATCCAATTAAGAAATGGGCAGAGGACATGAATAGTCACTTCTCCAAAGAAGAAATTCAGATGGCCAACAGGCACATGAAAGGATTCTCCACATCGCTAATCATCAGGGAATGCAGATTAAAACCACAATGAGATATCACCTCACACCAGTGAGGATGGCTAACATCCAAAAGACAAACAACAACAAATGTTGGCGAGGATGTGGAGAAAGGGGAACCCGCCTACACTGCTGGTGGGACTGCAAATTAGTTCAACCATTGTCGAAAGCAGCATGGAGGTTCCTCAAAAAGCTGAAAATAGAAATACCATTTGACCCAGGAATTCCACTCCTGGGAATTTTCCCTAAGAAGGCAGGAGCCCAGTTTGAAAAAGACAGATGCACCCCTATGTTTATTGCAGCACTATTTACAATAGCCAAGAAATGGAAGCAAACTAAGTGTCCATCAGTAGATGAATGGATAAAGAAGATGTGGTACATACACACAATGGAATATTATTCAGCCATAAGAAGAAAACAGATCCTTCCATTCGCAACAACATGGATGGAGCTAGAGGGTATTATGCTCAGTGAAATAAGCCAGGCAGAGGAAGACAAGTATCAAATGATTTCACTCATCTGTGGAGAATAAGAACAAAGAAAAACTGAAGGAACAAAACAGCAGCAGACTCACAGAACCCAAGAATGGACTAACAGTTACCAAAGGGAAAGAGACTGGGGAGGATGGGTGGGAAGGGAGGATAAGGGGCAAAAAGGGTCATTACAATTAGCACGTATAATGTAGGGGAGCGGACACAGCGAAGTCAGTGTAGCACAGAGAAGACAGGTGGTGATTCTGTGGCATGTTAATACACTGATGGACAGTGACTGTAATGGGGTTATGTGGTGGGGACTTGATAATGGAGTCTAGTAACCGTAATTTTCTTCATGTAACTGTACATTGATGATAACAAAATAAACAAATAAAAAAATTAGAAAACCTACCATCTTCTTGTTTTCTAGTTTACAATTGTTCTCTTTCTCTCCTCTTTCTTCTTTTGGATTAAAGTGGGTTTTTTTATTATTCCATTTCTCTTTTTTGTTAACTAGTTAGTTATTGATTCTCTCATTATCCTTTTATTGGTTGTCCTAGACCTAAAAATTACAACATTCATCCTTGACTTGTGAAAATCCAATATAAATTAGTATTTTTTCGATTCATGAATAATGTTAAGGACATTGGGATACCTTAACTCCTTTTTCCTTCTTTTTATATTTTGTCTATTGTTGCATATTTTAATTGTACACATATTTTAACTGTCTCAAGATATTATTTTTGACAGTCAGTATTAATTTCAACTTCCCCATGTACTTACTCTTACAGAGTTCTTCATTTCTCTCTGCACCTTCTTGCTTCAATCTGGGATTCTTTACTTTCTTCCTGTAAAACTGTTTAGTTTTTCCTTTAGTGTCTTTCATCTGGTAACAAATTATCTCCGTTTTTTTTTTTGACTGGAATTGTCTTTATTTCACTTTCATTTTTGAATGATACTTTTTGGGTATAGAACTTCAGGTTAACAGTTATTTTCTTTTTAGCCTTTTAAAGATGTCATTTATTTCTTGGTTTCCAATGTTTTTGTTGAAAATTGGTTGTCTTATATAGTGTCTCTGAACAAAGTTTGTGTGTATGTGTATGTTTTAACACTAGCTGCTTTCACAGTTTTTTTTCTTTGGTTGTTTTTCAGCTGTTTTACTATGATGTACCTACTTGTGGCCTTCTTTGTATTTGCCCACTTGGGGTTTATAGCACTGTCGGAATCTGTGGCTTTATATCTTTCATCAGTTTTTTAACTCCTCACATCTTCTCTTAAAATATAGTTTATGCTATATTGTCTCTCTCTTTTCCTCCCACGACTCTAATTACACAAATGTTTACACTGAGTCCCCTACATCTCTTAGGCTTTTTTCTGTATTTCCTAAACTTTTCATCTTGTTGTATTGTATTGAGGTCTGCATATTTTCCTCTGGCCTATATTCAAGTTCATGAATGATCCCTTCAGTTGTGTCTAATCTGCTTTTAGACCCTTCTATCAAGTTCTTCATTTCAGTCCTAGAATTTTCATTTGATTCTTTAAAAAACAGATTCAATATATCTACTCAAATAATAACTTTTTCTCTTGGCTTTTTGTCATTTGGCGCCCATCTCCTGGTATACCTGGTATTTCTTTTTTTTTAATTCCAGATACCATGCACAAAAAAAATTAAAGTAATTATTTTAGACTCTGGATGATGTTATCTTCCTCCAAAGCAGATTTACTTTATTCCTGGCAGGCAGTTATTTATGAGAATATCTCCTTAGTCTACTCTGAGACTCAACTGATTCAGATCTGAGTTTCAGCCTCTGTGAGGGCTCATCTATTTTCAGGCTAGCTTTCCTGCCAGGGTGGAGCCCTTCAAGGTTCCCAGATGAAAGACTGAGATGTTGGCTAGGATCCCTCCTCTTGGAAAGTCCTGAATGCCAATTTCTGTCTCCTCAGACCTGAGACTGCCAACAGTTCTCAGCTCCTCAGATTATCTGTATTTATTGACAATCAACAAATGCCTCACGGGGAAAACAGCTGCATATGGTAAACCGCTTACCTCTCTGTATCTACTTTTTCTCTAGTACGTTAGTTCCTGTTTTAGTAGCTCTCTGATGCTTTCAAGCAGATGTTTTTCAGTTAAAAAAAAAATCTAGATTCTTCTGGTTCTCGTATGAAGGATTGGTCTGATCCAAGCAGCCCATCATGACTGGAAGCAGGAGTCTCCTCCTGAGAAGTTTATCCCCAGTACTGCTCTATTTCGTCATCCTTGACTCCTGCCCTTGAGGAAATTTTGCTATAAAACTCAGACCCAGTCGCTATAATGAAAAATCTCAGGATAACAAAATTAATTGATGCCTTGGACACTACTATTTTTCAAGCAATATCTTACAATGTCAACAATAATAACTAACAATTATTGAGTGTTTGCCCTGGGCCAGGCCATGTCCTGTCACCATACACATATTAATTCATCTAATGGGAAACAATGAAAGTCTGGCGCTGTCCATATTCCTCAATCACAGATTTTGACCGATGGCGGGGCGGGGGATGGGTCATGGGGGACAGATGACATATAATTCAATAAAAACAGCCAAGGCACAACTATGAAAAAAGTTTAGACATTATCTAGGCTATCAGATTACAGGGACTGCACAGGTAATCTATAAGGTAATCTAGAAACCTCAAACTATTTTCCCACTGAGGTGATGAAATGTCTGAAGCATTTTATCTTTAGAGAACATGATATAAAGGATGTAGACGTCATCACAGGGGGAGAAGGGGGGACCACCAAGAGCTTATGGCAACTGTCCCTGGGTATCAAGAATCCGCTTTGTTTGCACTCAGCAGACACCAAATCATTGCAGGTTTAGGCCATGGAAGTGAGTTGGGTGACAGAAACGAAATAACAGGATAGGGACTATGGTATTGGTGACCCCAGACCCTGCCAAAGGGAACTGAAAAGGGTATTTAGCGTGTTTGCCCAGGAAAGCAGAAATGTACACTGAACACCAGGCACAATCCAGGGCCTGACCCTCCTCACCCTTCTGTGCCCTCGAGCCTAGGTAACAAACCGTGGGAGCCTCATTCTTGTTACTGGTTGATTCTATCTGGCTACTTCTGTACTCCGGAAAATTTTGTTTCCCCTGGTGAGCAGTCTGGGTGGATGAGGCGTGGGCTGTGGAATAAGTGTACTTTGGTTCAAGCCTTGGCCCTGTCACCTCCATGACCATGGGCAAATCATTTCACCTCTCTGAGCCTCAGTATGCTCATCGTGAAACGGAGGTAACAGTGGTGATAGCTTTCAGGACGACAGGAGATAATGCCAGTGGAGAGCTTGGCAAGACACTACGCGAACACCGATGCTGGCTGGGGCTGTGCGACCCAGAGGAGGGTCCCGCCGTGTGGGGGAGGGTCTTAGACTGCTCTCCCTGGGGTGCTCCTTTGAGAGGCAGCCTCAGCAGTGCCCGGGAGGGGAAGGAAGAGGCGGAAACCCTGCAGGGAACTGGGTCTATTTCAGGACAGCATAGGTCTCATCCTCCCCGGCCCGCGCCCTCCAGAGGGAGTGGGTGGGTGGTGTTCGCGAGTCGGTGAATAGATGATGCCTCCCACCCTGCGCCCGGAGGGCTCCGCCACGGACCTCGGGGTCTCCCACCCGCCCCGCTCTCCCCTCGGTGCAGCGTCACACATCCGTTGGTCAGCTCTTCAGGGAGTTGCATGCGTGTGCCATTTGCCCCAGGAGGGCTGAGGACGCGCGGCCAGAAGCCCCGTCTCCTCTCGCCGCGGGGCTGGGGGCTGCTGTCCCCCCGCGGCCCTCCCCGCCCTCCCCGGAGCCCCTCCGGGGCCCTTCCAGCTCTGGCCACCGGACGGGGAGGGCGGTCTCCGTCGGAGGCCCTGCAGCGGGCCTAGGGAGCGCCGCAGCACAGGCCCAGGGCCCCCGGAGGTGCGCGGAGCCCCTTCCCGGTCGCGCGGATCGCGGCTCAGGGCGGGGAAGGAAGCCGCGGGGACAGCTGACGCGGCGTGCGCTCCGCAGCCCCCCATATTCCCAAATCCTCGGCCCGCCCGCGGCAGCTCCGGGGGCCACCGCGGGGCGCTGCGCTCGGGCCGGGAGGAGGCAGCCCCGCTGCGGAGTCCGTGCCCAGGAAACGCCCCGCCCGCGGCAGCGCGGGCTCTGCCAGCAGCGCCCCCTGGGACCCGCTCAGGCCTGAGCTGTGAGTTGGGGCCCGGGCTCAGGACAGGGCACCGAGGAGAGGCAGGAGAGGGGGAGGAGCAGGTCTGCGGGGAGGTGGGGGAAGGGAGTGAGGGGCAGGGGTGGGGGGAGAGGGGCAGGTGGTGGGGGAGAGGGCAGGTGGCAGGGGGAGGAGGGGCAGGAGGTGAGGGGAGGGTGGAGAGGGGCAGGGGGTGTGATGGGAGGAGGGCAGGGCAGAGGGGGAGAGGGGCAGGGCTGTGGAGGGAGAGGGCAGGGGTAGTGGGGAGAGGGCAGGGTGTGAGGGAGAGGGCAGGGGGTGTGGGGGTGAGGGACAGGGGTGTGAGGGGGAGAGGCAGGGGGGAGAGGCAGGGGTGGGGGAGAGGCAGGGGTGTGTGAGGGGCAGGGGTGTGGGGGGAGAGGGCAGGGGTGTGAGGGGAGAGGGGCAGGGGTGTGGGGGTGAGGGGCAGGGGTGTGAGGGGAGAGGGGCAGGGGTGATGGGGGAGAGGGCAGGGGTGAGGGGGGAGAGGGGGACATGGGTGAGGGGCAGAGGGCCGCCCGAGGTCAGGGGGGCAGGAGCGCTCGGGAGAAGCGGGCTTGGGGGCGGGAGCGCAGGGTGGGGTGTCCGTGCCCCCTCCCGCCCGCACCCCAGCCCTGACTGTAGGACGTGCCGCCTCCCCGCCTGCCGCGCGCGCAGCGGTTCCGAGTGCCCCGAACCTGCCTCCGGGGCCCATGCGGCGAGCCCGCTGCGCCCGGCCCGCCCTGAGGGAGTTCTCCAGGCAGATGGCGGAGCACGCGGCCCAGGTGGTGTGTAATCGGCCCTCGTGGGCGACACGGGGAGGAAAACATCAACACCCGGAGCCGGGGAATCAAAGCTGCTGCCAGCCACCCGAATGTCTCAGTGGCTCCGTCGCACGGATCCTGAGCGCCCTGCCCGCCTCTGCCCCGAGGGGAGGCGGGGAGGCGGGGGCGCCACGTGGGCCAGTGGGTGTCCCTGCCCTTTGGGTGCCTTCTCGGCCGTCGGCGCTCCCAGCTCTTCCCGCTGTGCTCTCCTCGAGCTGCCCTTCCCCGCCTGCTACCTGCCCCCCTCACCCCTGCCCACGGGGCGAGCTTGCCCTACACTGCCGCCAGCAGCTTGCCTCAGCCCCGGGGGCGTGGGGCGGCCGGGAGCCGCGGTGAGCGCAGTGCATGGGCTCTCCCACCTGCCCTCCGGCACCCAGGGGGCCCAGGCTGGGCGGCAGGCCGGGGAGGTCCCCAGCGTCAGCAAGGCCGTGAAGGCGAATGTCAGGGGTGCCTGGGCCCGCTCTGCGTCTGGGGACTGTTGGGGAGGTGGAAGGGGGCCGCTCAGGGCCAGCAGACTCGGCCGGCGGACGGGGTCCGAGCCCTTTCAGCGGGCCCTGTACGGAGCCCCTCAGCCCCTGGGAGGCCCCTTCAGATCTCCTGCTCCTCTTCGCTCACCCTGTCAACGCGCCGTGGCAGGTGCCGTGGGGGCACAGCCGGCCACACCGCCCACTGCAGGAGCGTGACAAGGGCTGCGCAGAGGAGGGGACCCGGGGCTGCGGGGTGAAGAGCGCCTCCCAGAGTGGGTGTAAGGGACCAGGCCTCCCCAGCCCTGGCGCTTTCCCGCGGCTGCTCCGGCCCCGCCGCTCTAACCAGCGAGTGAAGGGCACCCTGCAGTGGGAGACGGCGGTCAGAGACACCCTGCACCCTCCAGAGAGCCTCTGGCCGCCCGGCCCCTGCTTTCCCGCTCCCAGGAGCCTCCTGGGGCCCAGTGGTTCTTCAGACAGCCCCTTGGTGGAGTCTGAGGCCAGAATACAGGTGACACTGGGACAATAACCCCGGGGGCGTGGGCGGTGGAGTGGCCGAGGAGAAACACCACTCCGCCCTCAAGCCCCTCCCTGCGGGCGGCCTTCTCAGCCCCCAGCTGGCCTGTGGGGGCGCAGCTCAGCGCGGCCAGACCGCCAAGTCCCCATTTGGAGGACCCCATTTCCTAACCACCCTGGCCCAACGTCAGTAGCAATATTGCCCCCCAGGAGTGGCAGGCCATTTCCTGTGGGAGCCGCCAGGGCTCCGACAGCAAGGTCAGACACGCAGAACTACTCCCTTCTGGGGTGAAAAACCAAGCTCAGAAATCAGAAAAACAAAGTTCCCAGCCCAAGTTTCCTCCACAGAGACACGCTCAGCGGCCCTCCTCCCAGCCGGGGAGGCCGCATTCCTCGCGGGCCACCGGTTAGGGGCTAACGGCCCCCAGCTATGCCAGCTTCCAGGCCTCCTCAGCCCCGTGGTGCGGGGTCCGCCTTGCTGCCCGGAAAGAGCTTAGGCCTCAGAAACCCTGTGCTGTGCTGCGGCAGAGGGCACCTGGCACCTGGAGTTAATGGTGTGCATGCTGTGCGGTTTTTCCCAATAGGCCAAATTAATAATAGCGTGTGCCCTCCCCGCTGGCATTGTGAGCTCTGTGAGGCCCTCCAGCTTGACCGCAGCACAAGGAGGCCGGAGCTGGTTCATCCGTCTGCTGAGAACATTGAAGCCGTGCAGCCAGCGAGGAATTTAAACCCGGCTCTGTTCTCTTTTCACCCATCCTATCACTTTGATCAAGACTGGATTCTCAAATGTGCGGAATAAACATAATCACCACCTTAAACATCTTTAAAACCAGAGAACAGAGGGTTGAGAATTGGAAGCAGCAGTTTTTCCCGCCACCGGAGGGGGCTCGTTGGAAGACAAAATAGACCCAGGCGGGTGCGGCATCACAAATGCAGAGGGGTCCGTGACACTCAGTGACCCGCCAGGGACACAGTGACACAGTGCACTCTGACCCCAGAGAGGCTCACCCACACGTGTCAGAGGGATTAGCCTCTCGTCCCATTTGTCAGAAACAGGCTCTCAGGTGCTCTGAAAGACATGATTTTGTTCAGACAAACTTAAGCCCTCCATGGCTGAACCTGGCCTGTTGACACAGGTAGCCCACTGGCCGGAGCCGTCTGTGAGCCCTTGTCCTCAACCCCACCTCCTCCCCGGTCACCACGCCGGCACTCTGTGAGATGTCTACTCTCCGGTGGGAAACAATCAGTTAATTAGATTGGGTCATTGAGTTCACCTCCAAAGCCCAGAAACCATCCAAATGCCCTCCGCACCACGGTGCATTCAGACAATGGAATGTCCCTCGGCAACCCAAGGGGCGAAATGCTGTTCCAGCCGCAAACGCTTCCTGATAAGTCAACGAAGCCAGCCTCGAAAGGCTATGTAGTGTGTGCCTCCGTCCGCATCACCTTCTGCATGGCGCCCAAGCGCAGGCCTAGAGGAGACCAGCGCCTACGGGGTAAGTAAGGATGTGACCGCAGGGGGTAGCCCCACGGAGTGGAGGGGGGGTGAGGGAACTGCTCTTGATCGGGGTGCTGACTACATGACTGTATGTCTTTGCTAAAACTCATGGAACTGTACACCAAAAGGAATGAATTTTACTATAGGTAACTTAAAAGACATTTTTTTAAATTAAAAAAATAAACTCCTCTGAGCATTTTTACAAATGGATCATTGGGAAAGGAGGTCCGCAGCATAGTCGGGCGTGGCGTTGTGTAGGCCGGGCAGGGTAGCAGGGTGTGTAGTGGTCTAGGAATTTGGCCGCCGGTTCTCTAACCCAACCCAAGCCGGTCGCCATCACCTGGGTAAGGTGTTCTGGGTACAGGGTCTGTGCCTGTGTGATCCGATTCCCTGGATCTGCTCTAAGCCTGGGAATCTGAATTCTGAACAAGCTTCCACGGTTAACACTGCACATTTGGAGGCCACTCTCAGGCCTTTCTTCATTATTTGCAAATTAAATTCTTTTGTGAGCAAATCCCTTTTATGCTTCAGTGTTTCCACCAGTCAAACGGGGGCAATCAGCCAGTCTCCCGCTTCACAGAGACCCGAGAAGGGAGGGCATTCGGGTACCCGGTGGGGCTGTGTGAAGAAAGTGAAGGTTCCTGTGGCCAGGACTCTCACCTGGCCCTGGTTGGCTGGCTCACTGCACGCATGTGGGTAACATGTTATTCACTCTATATAAAGAGCTCTGCCCAGTGCTCCGGGTGACACGGTGGCACGGCTGCAAGGCTGCAGGAGAGCAGAGACGAGACTGGAGTAGTGGCAGCTAGGACAGAGACCGAGATGGCTGCAGGGGTAGAGAGGCCCAGAGGCAGAGACCGGCTTGCTGCATGCAGACTCGCTCTGAGTGGACGGGATTCTGGTGACTGACGTGCCACCGTGGGGATAAAGTTGGGTATAAACCCTTTCACCCTAAGAACATTTCTTCCAGTAACCTGGCATCTTGGGATTTACCCAGCCTCTTGGGAAGTGGTAACTTTGGCCTTAAGGGGATGTGTCAACATGAAACTTCATCTCTCTGAAATGCTTTGTTTTGTTTTCTCACAGAAGAAAATGCAAAGCCCCAGGCATTGCTCTTCTGGGATAATAATTCTGAGCTCTAGAACCATTCAAAAGAAGGCAGGATGAGAACTGGATTCAAATCTCAGTCCCACCACTTCCCACCCATGATTCCGGGCAAGGGATTTCACATCTTAGAATCTCAAATTCTTGCATTCAAGTTCTTCAGGTGTCAAACGGGGTGATAACTATGCTTACCTTGCAGGGATACTGTGGGGCTTGAAAGACGCAAGCTGAGGTATTTAGAGGCGAACGGTTAAGGCAGCTGAATTTGCAGAAGTTTCAGCAAAAGCAAAAAATATATACATATAAATACATAAATATGGCAAATGTTAAGAATTGTTGAGTCTAGGTGGCGGGTATGTGGGTAGTCAATCTTTCAACAGTTTTGTACAACTGAAAATTTTTCATGATAAAATCAGGAAAAGGGGATGCACCAGAGACCCTCAGCATGTGCCTGTCACTCAGCAGGTCGGAGAGCAGGGGAGCTGAGGATGGCAGGGCTGGGACGGGAGCAAGGGCTGCAGGCAGTCCGGGCTGGAGGGGGCGCAGCCGCGCCCAGCCCTGGGAGGGTGAGGCATGAGCACCGCCCTCAGGCTCCCACCACCAGAGGCTCTGCATGCGGGAGAGGGTCCCACTCCAGTCGGGGGGGCCCTGATGCGTTCCCTTCCTGCTCAGGGACCTGGGAAGAAGCAGCTGGGCCACTGTCAGGGGCTTCACGACCTCTTGGTTGGGGGGCAAACAGGACAGGCATCCCTTGGGCCTCTGGAGGGTGTAATTTACAGACCCTCTGAGCCCCCGGACATACAAGAGTCGTGCTCAATAGCTGTCCTGAACCCCAAAGTGCCAATAAACGAGGAATGAATGGCGGGCGGGGGTCAGCAAAGCCATGAGGACAGCCCTTGGCCTGGTCCCCACTCCCTGCAGCTCTACTCGGCCAAAGGCTGCCCCAGGCCCATGGCTGTTCCTCAAGGGCCTTTCCAGGTCCTGTGGCAAAGCCTGACGGGGATGTATTCACTTCCTCTTGTTGCGGTAACAAATCACCACACACACAGTGGCTTAAAACAACGCAACCATATCATCTTACGATTCTAGGCATCAGAAGTCCAGAACGCGTCCCACTGGGATAAAACCAAGCAGGGCTGTGCTCGTTTGCTGTGTCCCTTCTGGAAGCTCTTTGGCCAGAATCCATTTTCTGGTGTTTTCCGGTTTCTAGAGGCCGCCCTCATTTCCTGGCTTGTGGGCCTTCCTCCATCTCCAAAGCCAGTGGCATCCCCCTCACAGTGCCCCCTCCCTGGCTCTGGCTCTTCTGTCTCCCCCGACCCCGTTAAGGACCCTTATGATTACACGGGGCAGACACTCTCATTTCAGAGCTCACTAATTAGCAGCCTGAACTCCCCTTTGCAGATGACAGGTTCACAGGTTTCAGGGACAAGGACATGGACATCTTTGGGGCCCACTATTCTGCCCACCATGGAGGATGCTCCTAAATGAATAACCATTTGTACTTTTACCCCCAGGAATTTTCAAACTTTAGTGTACTTTAGAATCATGGAAAACAGTTTTAAAAAGGCAGAATTTGGGGTCCTGTTGGATTCTGATTTAACACTGGAATGGACCCAAGGAATCTCAAGTTTTAGGAAGCTCCCTCATGCCTTCCTTTGTCACTGGGAAGGGTATAGTGGCTGCATTTTAGAAACCTAGTTACAAAACCTATGATCTGTGATCTATTGAGCAGTTCCAACATACTAATAAGTGTCAACTAGGTTTATCAAGCATTTGCTAAGTGTGAGCTACTGTTCTACACGCTATGTAGCATCTCATTTAATCTTCACACTAACACAATGGGGTAAGTTTATTACCATCATCTCTATTTTGCATAGAAAATGGACATGCAGGAGCTTGAGAAATCCTTTGGAGGCCTGGGGCAGAGGGCCAGGTTGTAGGGAGAAACCATTAAACTTTAGGCCCATGTGGGACTCTGCCTCAGTTTCCCTTCTGGAAAACGAATGCATCACCCTCTGCAAATTCCAGACCCAAGGCAGGGCCATGGCTCTGACACCTGCTCCACAGCCGGGCTTGTCATGGCAGCCTCCTGACACACGGCCTGTTCATGGAGTGGGCTCTGCGGGGTGGTGACGGAGGCCCAGAGACGGGCAAATGACTCGCTCAGGACACACAGTGTTGCGTGGCAGAGCTGGGACCAGGAACAAGTATTGCCCCGTCATCTGAGCTCTTCATGACAATGACCGCGGCACACAGTGGGGCGTGAGCACGCTGCTGCCCGGACCCCGGAGAGCATCAAAGAAAACGAGCAGAGAAACCTCACACGCAGGCTGCCTTTTATGTTTAATTACGATGCCATCTAATTATACTGATGGGGTTCATTAATAGGTCAAATTTTATGTTTTTATATGATAAAAACCAACACCCAGAGTGGGCCGGTGGGGACCCGGCTGACTTGCTGGGAGAGCACCTGCACTCCGCACGGGAGCTCCAGGGACGCTCATAACCCGGAACCCAGGCCGCCGTGGGCCCATTTCGCAGAGAGGAAACAGAAGCTCCGGGAAAGCGGCTGCCCTGCCCATCACCACTCAGCTAACGAACAGCAGGGCTGGGCACAAATCGAGGCCTCACTCCAAAGCCGAGTTTCCCACCCTACTCTGGACCTGGCTCCCCGGAAGGCATGCAAGGCTCCTCCGTCAAGTGACTCAGTTTCCTCTTCCGTAAAAGCCTGCCTCCTGGTTTCTGCATTCCCTAAGGTGACGCCCCTCCACCCCAGGTGCTAACCTGCACAGTAGGGCAGGAGTGGGCCTGGGGACGGCCGCGTGCTGTTGGGGCCTTCCTTGGGGGGTGCACCTGCGGAGCCCTCAGCCGGAGCCCCAGCCCCGCCCTGCTCTGAGTGCCCCCAGGCCTGCCCAGGGCACCAGCCCCCTCTCCAGGTCCAGCCCCGCTCCGCTCTGGCAGCTTGTGCAGTCTGCCTATGAATCGGTCTAGGTGTGTGGCTTGGTGCCAAAGAGGCCAGACTTGTTTGCTCGCTGACAGCTCCCTCTGGCATTCTGGGAGGCAGGGGAGAGCAGCTGTGAGGGCTGGCTGCTGACCTGGGCTGGCGCCCCGGCGGGTGGCGTGAGGGGAGGAGCCTGTGGCCAGACCGGAGGGACAGGCTGGCAGCAGGATCTCAGTGTGCTGGCCCAAAGGCAGGGTGCAGCTCGGAGTGCCCCTCCTCCCTTGTGGGCACCACCAGGCACCCCAACCTGCCTGCCCAGCCTCTCTCCCACCTCCCGCCCGACTCTCACTGGCACTTGCACCCTGGGCATAAATGTCAGGGAGTTTGGAGGGGCACAGGGACAGACAGACTTACAACTTACATTTAAAACATTAAAAATATGAGGCTGTAGAAAAACAGGGATTCTCACATTGCTCGTGGTGTGAACTGGTACAGTGCAGGGCAATTTGGTCAATTCCTATTCAAACTGCAAATGTGTATGTACCCTTTGACCTGCAATTCCACGTTTGGGCATAAATCCTATAAAGATTCTTACGCATGTATGTAATATAGACATAATGTTATTCTCTGCAGTGTTGCTGACAGTAAATGTTTAGAAACAATGTCATGTCTGTCAACAGGAGACTACTGACCAAATGAGTAGGATCCGATAATACAAGGGGACACTCTGCAAGCATAGACGTGAAGATGAGTTGTATGTGCTGATATTTCCTCCATGCGTGAGAAATCGTTAACAAAGCAAGATGCCGGACAGTGTGTCTAGAGTACTTTTTGTGCATTAAAAAGAGGAATGTGAGAATTTGTGTTTTTATTGCTTGTAGGTGCCTAAGGAATTCTGGAAGGATATACAAGAAACTTGGAGTGGCGAGAGCTGAGGCCCTGGGCCCAGTGGGAGGCCCGTGAACAGGACACGAGAATTATTCCCCTTTCTGTTTTTACCTTTTAGTACCTTTCCCCAGCCATAGTTCACACTGGCATACACTTATTTTTGTTCTGCTTCTTGTTGGTCTTTTATTAATGTATGAGGTCATAATGTAATAAGAGTAATGGGTAATTTCTAAGAATACATCCAATATAAACATTTTCTGTGTATACGAGTATTTCCATAATTGTTTTAACAAATGCATATTTTGTTCTGATTAGGTATTTTCTACACTGACACCCAAGATGTTAATAGGAGGAAGTTACGGAAACCCGAATTCATGAAGACAGCTTTGCAATGGCACTATTCCTTATCAGTCAGGTTCCTGTTAAACAGTGTGGTGGCCTCATCCCCACTTCCACCAGCACCCTTCCCACCTGGCCCCTTCCACCCTCCTGCCTTAGAAGCGGGGAGGCAAGCCAGCTGCTCCAACTTGGCTCTTCAGAAACTACGTTTATGTTTATAAAGTAACAGACTTCCACTTTGATAAATCAAAACAGTACACAAGGCAGCCAGCTGAAAGCGAAGTCCCTCGCCTTCATCCCTGACGTCTCCAGGAGCACATTCTTCCTGGTTTCTTCTCCATCAGGCCTCTCAGGGCAGCTGGGAAATCACAGGGGTGCGGAGCTCCTGACCCCTCGGCCCTCGGGCCAATCTGCAGGGCCTGGGGCAGCCCGAGGAGCAGCTTGCTGTCAGCCCAGTGGGCCATATACATCACTTTCTGTGGGGAGCCTCTTGGGAAATGGTTCTACGATCCCCACGCCTGTCTTTTCCTTGACGCCCTCCTCTGGGGACCCCCTTCTGCAGCTCGGGCTCCTGCGGGCTTCCCCTCTTTCTAGCGGAGTCCGGGCTCCCCGGTCTGCGGTCCTCCGGCAGCCCACTTTTCTCGCCTGACTTCTCACCTGTCTTCCTTGAGCTCTTTAAGCCTCAGATAAGCCCACCACTGTTTCCCTCATTCTCTCCTACCTCCAGCCTTTGTCCCTGAGATGCATCACTGTGCCTTCCCACTCAGATGCTCACGGCCTCTGGGCTCGGCGGGTTCCCCTCTCCCTGCAGCCCAACAGCCCTCATGGGCCCCACGACTAGAGCTTGCGCCTGCAGACCTGCGTCCCTCCGTTCAGCCACGCCAGGCCCCGCTCCCTGGGACACACACAGTCCCCGAGGCACAGGAGGTGCTGGCAGGACAGATGAACGCCCTCAGAGGTCCTGAGCCGGTACAAGGCCACCGAGACGTTTCTTTCCTGAGTGTGAGTGGGGATATTTGTAGTGCTTCTAGTTAAGTCCTCAGAGAAGACAGAACTAAGTTACTGCGTGACAGAGAGCAGAACTACGCACACACAATCTGATTTTCTTCAGGTCTTAAGCCTTGCCGAGAGCCTCCCCTTCTAATGTGAGCATCTGGAAAAGCCTCTCCCCCCAGCTCCCAGGGGTCCAGCCCACGGAGCCCAGCACCCCCGCTTCTCTGTTGGAGACGCAGCAGGGCGAGGATGGAGCCCTTCCCACTGGGCCTCTCCCCATCCCCCAGGGCACCCTGACCTGCCGGCCCGGCACAGGAACCGAGGCCCCCACAGCCATCCCTGTTTCCCGTGTCCAGGGCAGTGGCTGCGGGGGACGGTGGGGGGTGCCTGGCAGAGTAGCTGATTCGTGTCACATCTCCTCACTGCGTGAACATTTGCAAAATCACACGCCTGAAGTGTTGTAACCAGTCCAATTCTAATGTATCTGCAAAGACTAACTAGTCCAAATTCTTCCTCTCTAAAACCAGAAGTGGAAGCAGTAGAGTCAGCAGGAATCAGCCCTTCATTGGTCAAGGTCGAGCACCCGCCAGCAGATGACCTTGCAGAGGGCGTGGCCCAGGGCCCGCTGGAGCTCAGCACAGGGTCTGGCCCGCCGCCACGTGCAAGACTGACTTGTAATTGTTGACCATTAAGTTGACTTTGATAAGTTCTTAGTTGAATCTTTACCTGGGTTGGGAGGACGCTACTGGAGTTCCGTCTTAGACAATCAAAATTGGGAAGCAGTCTGCAGTGAGGGTGACTAGCCTCCTCCCAGTCGGCTTTGGCAGGAGGAGATGGTGAGGTACCTTTATGGGTAATTAAAACAGCGGTGAGGACAAGCTTCAGAATGATTCTCCGCCAACACAGAATTTATCCCAAAGGGCAAACTTTAAAACCTTTTTCTACCTGCTGGATATACCTGGAAGTAGCAGTCCGTCATGTCGCTTGGGACTTTGACCCCAATCCTAAGGCGTTTTTAAAACATGTCTGTTAAAATGAAAACCACAATCCAGGCGACTAGGAACAGTTTTGCAATAGGGTGAGTCCCCCAGCTTGACTGCGTGGCCTTAAATGTGCACACAGGAAACACCTAATTGGCGGCCAGAAGCCTGAAGCTGTTTGACTCTCCACAGGCAGGACAGTCAACGATGGATGCTTGTCTGCTGGACACACGTGGGTGAACCTCACCAGGACACAACTTTGGCAAGCCCAAACCTCCGACACTCAGCGAGGGCAGGGAGCCTGAATCCTGCCTCCGTACCTGGACTCAGTGCTCCCCAGAGGCAGCCTCAGCCCCGTGGACGCCACGGAGCTGCTTGTACCAAGCCGTCTGGCCGTCAGTGGAGGCCAAAAGCAGGCCCGAGAAAGTCTGCTGAGATTCGCCTGGTTTGGAGATGTCATGACAGAGTCTGAGCTGGTGCCTCTCCCAGCCTGTGAGGCAATGCCACAGGAAGGCCCTGAGCTAAGCTCTGCTGTTTCATGTCTGGGGTGAAGGAAGGAGGGAGGGAGAACAAAAAACTTCTTAAGAGTAAGACAGAAGGTCACTGATGCTTTATTTACATGCGTCACCATCTTTTACAAACTAGATGATGGCTTTAAATGGATACACAAGGCAGTATCTACAAACACTGAGGAAAGTACTGCATCTCCATTTCATTTGGAAAGGGGAAGGTTCCCAAATCAAACTGGTTTTGATTCTTGAAAAGAAAGATGGTAGAGTGAATTCATGGCAACATAAGGTGAGACAAAATCCTCAGTGAGAACGCACTGTGATAGTGTTCGCTCTGAAAGGAAGGATGAGACGCTTCAAACCAAAGTATCGGCTGCTGGACTCTTAGGGGCTGAACATGGCCATGCGCTGTATTGAATCCTAGTCTGTATGGGGTGTGAGCAAGGAACTGAAACAGGTGAGACAGTTTTACAGACACTGTATACAGATTTCTTTCTGTTCATGCAACTTTTTTCTTAAAAAAAAAAGTTAAACCTGTGAAGCCAAAATTCACAGTACATTTTTTTTTAATATCAACTAATTTTTCTGGTCCTCCCTTCACACCTGTGTATATTTCCCATGTACACAACGTGCTGGGACAAATATACCAGAGAAGACTGATTGCCAGGCAATGAGATAATTGGAGAGAAATAAGGGACCACGCACATAGATTTTTAAAGAGGCCGCACAGGTATTTCTGGCATGTGGCAGAGGCCTCAGAACCAATCATTCATCGAAAGAAAGAAAAATAAACCCACACGTAAATAAAACTAAACAAGAGGGAAATAGTTCATTCATTCAAACTGCATAAAATACTCCCACCAAAGATATGGATCAAAGGTACTTGTTTCAATCCCTTGGGCCCCTCTGCCACGGTGTGTGGGACAGACGGGGTCTCACCTCCCGCCGCTGTGCCCCCCCGCCCTCCTCTCTGGGGCGTGCTGGCTTTCTCGTACCTCTTTCCCAGTGATTGCTTTTCTACAAAATAATTTGCTTTTCTTAATTAAAAAAAATTATGCCTAATCATATAGTGTTCCCTAAATACAGCAAGAAAAAGGAAATCTGAGTTCAGAGCTGTAGAGTTCTGTTTCTGCTTTCATGGAAAAAGGGTGATGCTTCTAGTTCCCGCCAACAGCGTGCGGCATCAGCATGTGCAGCAGGACTGGGGTTCCCAAGGGATCCAGGTTCCCTTATTCTTCACGTGGGGCTCGTTAGGTAGAGACAAATCTGCCCCAGCATCTTTAGCAAGTTCTGAAGCCACCTGACATGACACCCTGAGCTGGGCACGCGTGGGTCCTGAGCAGTGAGCCTCGTCCCTCAGGGTGGGAGAGCAACACACACACACACACACACACACTCATATTGTCCTACACATGTGTGCAGGCTTCTCCCGTTAACAGGGAAGACAAACTTCTTAAAAAAATACGTGTTTCAGTAATCATTACATTGTAGAGGATGCAATAAAGGAAGCTGACCTCCAATTCATTCACAGTTAATGGGGTTCGCCGACCCTGGCAGTCAGTCCTCACACCAGGACAGTGAAGGCTTATGATAAAGCTCTTTTCTGACTTTGGTAAAAGGTATTGGGTTTTGGAGCCCTGAAGAGAACAAGAGCCCCAGGGTGCCTGTCATGCTTTCAACATCAGTCCTCTTTCTCACTTCCCCCCAGCAAGTGGAAGGTACCCTAGGGCAGCTTATCCAGAGGCTGACATAAGCCTCAGATAGTTCTCATCGGGATGCAAACATAACAGCTTCCAGGCTCCTCGGGGCTCCTAAATACTCTGCGGAGATGCTCCAGGTCAGAAAACCTACTGCGAGGGACCCCTGACCCTCAGAACGCCCCTGGTGGCCGACAGCAGGGTCTCTAAGTAAGAGGACTGAGGTCACACCTCTGCCCAGTCTGCCCGCCTCAGAGCCCAGTGGGTGAGTGTAGCAGAGCCTGGCCTCTAGGCAGGTGGCCAGGGTGAGCGGGGCTGCCATGACCCTGGGCAGGCTGCCCTGTTCCATTCTGGCCTGACCCCCTGCTGGGGCTGATGCTGGCTCCTGACTGCTCTGATCGCAGCTCTCCACAACACTCCACCTGGACATGCTCTCCTGGTCACAGCGTCCCCCCCGTCCACGCTCCTGACGGGTTCTGGGGCTGCCTACTCTCATGCCGCCTCGGTCCCTCCTTCAGCTGTTTTAGACTAAGTTATAATATGCTTCTAGGGTATTTTGTAAGACATTCTGCCTGAAATCTAATAAACATTGAGAGGAAAAAAAAAAAGAAATAGCACAAATCTGAATGGAATTCAACAGTTGAAGTTAAAACCTATGGAGGGTAGCTTCTCTCACTCCCAAAGTTGCTCCCAGGGTTACAAAACTTCAAAGGTGAATGGCTACTTGTTAGCCTGTCTCTCTGAGCTCAGGAGAGAAGCTCTCAGGGCTCTGCCTTGTGTTGGGCACTCCCCACCCCATTCCCTGCAGCCTTAGCCGGCAGTATCACGTCGGGACCCAGAGGGGCAGCCTCCTCCGCTGACACTGCACAGTGTGCGTGTCCGGCAGACCACCAAAGAATCAAGAAGTGGCCAGCGCTGTAAAAAAACAGTAAGCAAAAGCCTGTCTCACTGACAAGCAGACCACGTGAATAGGATACATGTTCAAAAAAAATTATACATACTTTTAAAATGAAGATTATAAATGTGTAGCAGTTTAGAAAAGGTGTTATGCTACAGGTCTACTATAATCACAACTGCACAACAATTTACAGAATCAGTAAGAGGTGGGGTGAAAGCAACGGGGCCACTGGGTGATGGCCCCAACGAGGCAGGAGGGACGTGTGACAATACCAAATGGAACTTCCACTATGCAGGAGCTGTTACCACCAGCACCACCGCCACTCCAGAGGAATTACAAAGCCAAAGTGCACAGGGGCCCCTGGCGGCGGGCAGCGGGGGGAAGGGGGCTCGTCTGTGTCGGTGGGAAGGAGTAGCCCCCACTGCACGGTGCAAGCGTCAGCGAGAACTCATGCAGGGAGGTCTGTGCTGGAATACTAGCCTGTGTTCCTAACGTCCATGCAGAATGCTCCGTTTCTGTACTGTACATGATAAAATATATTTATACATTTATATGCATAATGCCTTTTATGCAAAGAAAGGAGTCTTCATATAGCGCGTTGGAGAAGTATGTATACACTGCTATCACTGCGTCGTCACCCCGGCTTCCTATGTACCAAAGGTGTTCCCAGCTATCTGTCTACCGAGGGTAACTAATATAATCACACTTTCCAGGTCAAACAGAAGCACCTACACAGCACCGTGACTTTTTGAAAACAAAATGAAATCCAGAGAAGCAAGAAAGTGGGGGAAAAAAATCTTAAAACTGCCCTATCTTGTACTTCCACTGTCACTTGTACAATTACAATCTAAGCTCATATATATATATATATATATATGTACATATATACATACATACATATATAAAATCAGTTTGTATGCTATTGCCTCTCACACATCTGGTAGATCGGATTACACACAGAAAGGCTGAAAGTAATCAAGGGTGTGCATTTAGGAAAATAGTGACTTGGGTTTGTACTTTTCACACATTTCTCACTGCAGGCTTAATGCTCACCTGGAAGTTCTTCTGCAGAGCAAAATAGGACTTTTTTCCCTCTTTAAAACTAAACCCTAAAGTGGCATTTGGCAATGTGTGGACAGATGAGCTCATTTCTGTCTGGAGCAGGTCCTAGTTTCTAACCAACATCCCTTCACTGTTCACTGCATTAGCTGAGGCTGCTGACAGGAGGCGACAGGCCCTACTTATCTGGCAACTGCAGAGCAGGCGTGGGGGCCTGACCCGTCACCACCGACTGAAACACGTGGGGCCCAGGTGGCACGCTGGCCCTTCCACCTGTGCGGAGCCCAGTCCCTGACTGTGTGCACAGCCAACGCGTGTGCTGCTTTTAGAAAAGGGTAGTTTTTCTAAAAGAAGAAAGCAAACCCCCTCTAGTTTGTGCAGGTTGTTAGTTTATGATGGAGTTCCACAGGCTCCCATGCTCGTGAGGCCAAAGCCAGAACGGTAACGGGTACATTTTCCTTGTTTTTAAATATGCCAGGTGAAAGATGATCAACATTTTAACATAAAAATACTGCAAGTTAATGCATGAGAAAAACTCAAAGTCAGGAAAAACAAACACAAAAACACTTAAAACATCCCATAACCCATCGTGATATTAAACCGCCACAGAACAGCCAGCGGGGGCTCCGGGTGTGCTCTGGAGGGTGTGGGGTGCTGGCCGGGTGCTGTCCTTCGCTGGCAGGTGGCTCGTCG
The DNA here is from genome assembly GCA_032199065.1 of Smutsia gigantea. Taxonomy (NCBI): domain Eukaryota; kingdom Metazoa; phylum Chordata; class Mammalia; order Pholidota; family Manidae; genus Smutsia; species Smutsia gigantea. Next base: position 44,881 of record JAVSCE010019910.1, read on the forward strand.
CCCCATAGAGGAAGATTCTGCATACTGCACAGGGTCCTGTTCCAAGGGTGGGTGCTTCCCCTGGGGCCGGGGCTGTTACCAGTCTCCGCTGGGCTAGGAACGTGGTGTGGGACTCACAAAGGCGTTAAGCTGTAAACGGTATCACTGTCCACTTGCTGAGAGCAGATTTGGCAAAGGGTTTTCTCTGTAGGTCTTGTGTCAGTTTGAGGGTCTACAGGAGGAGAAAAGGAAACCAGAGACGATTCAGGACATTCAAGCAGTCAGAGCAGCCCCTCCAGGTCCTGCTTCAGCAGCCCCGCCACCCCCTCCCCACCCCACTCCGAGCCAAGGGCCTCCTGGTACAGCTGTCTGCTTCACCAGCTTCAAGGATCTGCCAACAGGACAAAGCGTGGAGACTACTTACCTCATTTCTGTGCTTGATCACAAAAAGCTGCCAAGCTGAAAAGCCTGGAGGAGGTGGGGCCACTCGTGTTTGGAGGTTAACAAAGAAAGGCAAGCTGGGGGTGTGCTAGCGGGCCCTCTCAAATCAGGGCTGCCCAGGGTGCAGGTGGAGCTCTGCTCCAGCCTTCTGGAGGTCGTCTGGAACACTGGGCTTTCCTGCTGAAGCCAGGGGGCCAGTCACCCTAAGCAGACCAGCTGGGCTTCTCTGGTTCTTCCCCATGGGCTGTGTGGGCCCCACATCCTATACTAGGCCAGGTGAAACTGGCCCCTTTCCAAAGGCTTAATCTGCACCGCTGGTGGGGGCAATAAAGGAGTAAGTCATCTCCACGTGGGCTGTCTTACAAATTTTCTTTTTATATTAAAAATCTGCAGAAAAAATCCATATCACACACACATATGGCCACAAAAAGCATTCCACAAAACATACCTTTAACAATTAGCATTATTTTTCCCCAGTGTTCAATGTAAGGCATGAAAGAGGCCCTCTCAGAGAGTCTGAATTTATACAAGTCTTACACAGACCATGCGGCCACCAAGCCCAGGGAAGTTGGAGGACTGGGAAAAAGGGCAGTATACTCAAAGAGATGTGGCTGCAGCAATGGACACGACAGGCCTACAAAATGAGACCTTTGGTTTGCAGGGACAGTGTTGGCTGTGGTGGCAGAAAAAACAAAGGTTCCAGGCCAAGAAATGCAGAGCATGGCCATGGAGGTACAGCAGCTCACGGTGTTCTGGCCCGATAAAGTAGATGGGCACTGAAGCACCAGTGAGCTCACACACTGAAACCCACACACACACACTCACTCCATCCATGTGTAGTTGTCACACGTGTACGTGTGACCTCAGTCTCCTCTGTGGCCGGACTGACTGGTGCTTACTCCCACTATCGGGGCCTCGTGTCTGTCACACCGCAGGCCCCGGGTCACAGCAGCCCTGTTACGGTCCCAACAGGACTCTGGCTTTCAGCAGAGGCCCAGGCCATAGAGCAGGAGCGCCCTTCTCCTTCCTGCCCCCAGGGCTCCGCCTCCTGGCCGGGGCCTCTCTGGAGGGCATCTCTGCTCTGTAAGGTGCTCCGTAAGACTCTCACCGCGGCCTGTCCGAGAGTGGCTTGCTGCTTCAGGCGAGGCAAGCTGGAGCAGACGCTGACTGCGGTACCTCTGAGGCACTCTGCCTGCCAGGGCCGCGCTCTCCCACTTCTCTCCCCGCCCCGGCTTGAGGGGCAGGGTGCAGATACAGTCCTCGGCAAGGGGGTTCAGGTTTCCCTTCCCAGCAGTGCTTAGTAACCCGCCCCCTAACATCACTGTGCGGTGAGGCAGCAGGGGACTGACTACCCAAGTCCCAACCCGGACGACTCACTGCAACTGCCAAGGGAGAAGCTGCAGAGCATTACCTGACTCAGGTCCCACCCCCCGGGTCCCTCTGGTGTCAATTATCCAGCCGTGGACCCAGTGCACGCGGGGAAGGTGACTTGGTTCGCTCCCCGAGAGCAGAGGCCGGGCATGCAGCCTGCTCTAATGCTGGCGCTGGGGCACTTCCAAGCCCCAACACGGCACCCTGAGTGGACCAGGCAGGCCAGGGCACCCACAGCCCCCGCCAAACACCCCTTCTCTCAGCGGAGGGCCTGACTCCTCAGGGAAGCTCCCCTGTAAGGAGGAGACGCCCTGCCCACTGCTCTTTCCCTGGGGCCCCCAGGGCGCTCTGTCCCGCACCCCGTGTGCTCAGACGCCAGCCCGGGCCTGGAGGTTTACAGCAGCTCTCACAGAGGACAAAATGAATACAGAAAGTCCTACTCCACGGGACAGAGGTAACTTGTTTCCTCCACAGTAGAGGGCAAACAGGTTGTGAAAACAGAAAGGAAGATAAATATCATCATGTAAGAGGAACACCAGAATCGCCATTCTGAGGAAGACCTCTTGACTGAAAGCAGTCCTCAGGAGAGCAGCCCCTCACCTGCCTCAGATTTTTAACCATTTTTTGGAGGCTCCATTTGCATGTGTTTCTCTGACGTCACCGGGCCCTGTGGGAACAGGGAGGGCACGTTCGGCGAGAGGCCGGCTCTGACCGGGGCCCGACTGGTATGTAGGGCGGGTTCACATTTCGTGCCTTTCAAAGAAGCTCCCAGCACTCTTACACTGTTTAGAGTGAAACACTTCAGGCAACTGGGAGGTTTGTAGATGTCGATGCCCTTCTAGGCTTAAGAACACATTGGACCGAGCAAGACTTTGCACAGACAAGCAAGCGGACGGCTGAAGGGGCTTGGCGCAGTCACCCTGCAGTTGCTAGGCAACGGGCCAAGGGACCAGACGAACACGTCCCGTCCTATCAGTGACTTTCATTGATGGGGGACGATCACATCCTTCCCCTCCCTGCCCAACAAGATGTTTGAAATCAGGCTGTTGATGGGAGGAAAATGAAACGGGGAGACCAAATGATGAACTCGCTCTAAAAATATCTGTGGATGCTGTCATCCGGCCTCTGGTGAGAGGGAGTCCCTCTGTGGTCTTGGCATCTGCAGGGAAGACAAGTTTCTGCCTAATTAGCACAACTAAATCACATGACATTCTAGGAAAAAGGGCAACGCCTCCAAAAAATTCTACACGGAACATAACCTCAATCAACTTCAGCCTGGGAATCAAACATAAATGCCCCCGGTGCCCCTCCCACAACTTAGTTCCGCTGTCAGAAATGCAGGTTTCTCAGTAGGGTTTTTATCTTCTTGGCAGAGAGGAAGGAACAGGACCCAATACCAATCCGACATGGGGGGAAAAGGGGCCAGCGAGATGCACCCCTTACATCCACATGCTGCTTTGCTAGCTAAAACTAAGCAACGTTTGGAGGAAAGTCTGCAAATTAAAGACATACGCTTTCCTCATGCTTTAGACACAGGCGTAGTTTAAGCCAAACCTGGAGCCCCTGGGAAAAGCCAGGGACTAAATAGGGAACATTTAGGAACTGAACCCACATTTGCTCCTGGGCAGGCAGATACTCATGGAGAAGGTGCGGGTGTTACAGGGAAGCCTACCATAAGCAGCTTTCTGTGGCAGAGGCAATTCTCAGGGAGAAAACGGGGGCACTCAGTTATATACCGTTCTTTTTTAAAGCTTAGTTGCTGAAGAAGCTTGACTTGCCTAAGTATCTGTTCTGCTATCTCCCAGGAATTCCTGGGCTTTCCAGGTGGCAGGGACAGCCCATCTGTGGAGGCTGGCGACACGCTCATGAGCCCCTAGGACACTTCAGAACCTGGGACCGTGAGGGCTGCCCTTCCAGGCCGAGGGACCGAGAGCAGGCTACCCTGCAGAGGCACAGACCTCTCTCCCCTTGCCTGCTTGTAGGGATTGCTGACGGTTAAGGTAAGCTTGACTGACGGCGTCCTCTCTCCCTCTTTATGTTGGGGCAGGCATTATGTTAGCCAATCTGCCATCCAGAGTCAAAGACGGTGAGTGACAGGGCAGAAATACAATGCACATTAATTTGCTGTCAATAACAAAGTTGCAGAGATCCCATATTTCCTGAAGACACTTAGATTTTCAAACCACACAGGATAGCCCATGAAGTTCTGGATGACATTATTTTCAAGAACTGCTTTTTTAGGCAAAAGCCTTTAAAAAAGTGTTTGGGCCCTTTCTGGATTTGTGTTTTTTTAAACTTAATTATAATATCCCAAAACCTTAGCTGGCAGAGACCTGTGGGGTCAGACTCCACCATCGTCACCCGGGCTTTGCTTCCACTACTGCTGATGGGAACAAACCCCCTTGTCTGATGGGTGGGGTCCAGCCAAACTGCCCCCTTCGCTCTCTTCGCCCACGTGAATCACACCCACACATCCAGGTGGCTCTCGCTGCCCCACTTCCCCAGGCTGTCCTCTGCTCAACTCCTAAGCCACTCACCCGGCACCTAATCATACAGTGGCCAGAATGGTTACTGTTTCACAGATACCGAGCCCCCAATATGTTGAACTCCTTGAAAGCAGAGCAAAGCCTTGAAATCAAACCCTTCTGGAACACATCCTACTTTGAGAGCACTGTCTTACGCACAGTATTTGCCCTCAAGAAGCCTACATTCTAATCAGGGACACATTTTCTTCATGTCCCAAGTAGCCTGGAAAGTTGAAATTTAGAATAGGTGTACAATAATGTTGGCCGAAGAAACCCTCCTGGAACAGCCCTCTCTGCCAATTCAAATACTTACCATCATTTAAGTGCTACGGCTTCCATGAGGCATTTTAAACCTACTCGCATTTGCTAAGACTTAATCTTATTTGAATCCAGGCAGAACCTACCACTTATGGAACAAGACCTAGAATTTTAATGCCCTTTTTGGGAAGGATGGCTCCTGATTACGTTTTCAAAACTTCTGTTTCTTGTAAGATACAACCTCCTAAGGATCAATACAAGGCACAATTTTAACATTCAACTAATTTAATCTTTACAAATGAATGATCAAAGAGATTTTAAACAGCATTTAATGAAGAATTTGCCTCTCCCACCCCACCACACACATCCTCGATCATCAGCCCCCAAACGAGGAGTCTTGCTCTTCTAGCTCTTAAATCGCTGCCGTTGTCAAAGTGGGTGTCATCTACGAACAAAAGGACACTGCACCCCAGGAGGGAAGAGCAGAGCTGTCGGCCTCAGGGGCACACCACACTGCTTGTGTCTCAAGGCGGCCCCACCCCGTGATTCTCCAGTGCATTTTGGGAGATGACCGGGAGCACAGCCCCCTTCTGGCAGGGCCAGGCCCGCATGTCTAAGGGGTCTGCTGCCCTTGCTGCTTTACATACACAGGGTTCTGAAGACAATCTGACTTTTCTGAAAGTGATTCTGCAACTGAAAACCCCAGATCAGCTATTTGTGTCCCACAGGCAGCCCAAACTACTTGCCCACGGGTCAGGCGCAACTGGGTCACATAGAAGGGGCAGCAGAGGAAGGAGGGTCTCCAGAGGGACCCCAGGGCTGGTGGGGACAGAGGCCACCCCGAGATGGGGGTCCGGCCTGGCCAGTGCTCCCTCCCATGGGGCTCGGCCCACAGGGCAGCCGAGCTGACTGAGCTGAGCAGGATGGGACTGAGGACTCGGGGGCAGGCAGAGGGGACACCTTCTGAGAGATGTGTCCCTCAGTACCTATATTCTGATCACTCATAGATCCATCAGGCTGTACTGCTTTCTGATCATTTCTGAACATACAAATGACCAATGAAGTTCCAATTCATTACAGCGACGCGTACACAAGCGAAGGCCCCGTGGAAATTAATTTTAAATTTCACCTCAGAACCTCTGGCCTTGTCTTTTGCCTATTCATTTCCCTTAAGGAGTCAAATCACACACTCCACAGATAGGAATGCTTCAAAACAAAATCTTATGGTCCAGACTTCTTTGGCCAGAGAGAGACAGAGGAGGGGGAGGGGAGTGAGGGCCCAACGACACACAGACCTTCCATCGGAACAAGACTGGGTCATCCCTCGGCACACCTGCCGAGGCCTTCGTGACCAAGTGACTTTCATCCTTTGATAGAGGAATGCCGTGGGTTTAGCAAAAAGGTTGTTTAAGAAACAGAAAACCTAGAGTTACAGAGCAAGGTCCACATCTGTTTCCGGGGAGGGAAACAAAGCGATGCACCTCTGCCGATATCCTCCCAGAGTGCCGCGAGTCAGCTCGGCTGGGCCCACGTCTCTGGGAGGAAAGCCCCTGGAGAAGAAAAGCCTGCTTTCTCTGGGTTCTCACTGAGCTTAGGGTTGGAAGAGATCTTAAGGATACAGTGCTCACATTATCCGAACCCAAAATTGCGTCACGTTAGCTAGTGAGGGGACAGCCACCAGCTCCTGGTAGCAGGGGGTTCAGGCCAGGCTGCTGCCAGCATCATGGTTTTGAGTGTCTGGCCATCTTCCTGCTCCCAAGAAAGCCTTGGGGGATGCAACAGCTTCTTCCTGTGTGTGGCCGGGCAGCCTGGCAGCGGGAAGGGGATTGGACTTCCGGGCTCCCTCCAACAGGAAGAGGTACGCCCTGAGGTAAGATGGGAGGAACAGGGCCAGCCTCTCCCTTCTGCGCAAAATGCTACCAGACACCCTGGGTGGCTGGGAAGCTGAGGCCACACAGCGAGGACAATGCTGTAAAGATGCTGACGGAGCGCTCTGGGCACCACGGACAAACTCCTCTCTCCATCTGTGGCAGAAATTTCCTTTGTCAGTGAAAACACAGCATCTTTCATGGGTCCCCCAAACTGGTTGGCAGGCCCCCTAGGGGACTTCGAAGGCTTTGCCTAACAGGCAACTACTGCACCTTTCCCGTGAAGAGAGACCTGACGGGCTCCAAGAGCAGGTGCCCTTTCTGCCAGCGGTGCGAGACCGGCTCAGCTGCTCCCTTCAATCTACACTCACCTCTGGAGCCATTCTAAATAAGAATAAACATTAAATAACATTTTTAAAAGTTGCCAGAGGACTTCAGCCCACATCAGAGCTAGTCTGTACAAGAGCTCTGTGGGGTAGGCTCTCTTCTGAACCCATTTCACAGGAGAGTACACAGGCTCAGCAAGAGGACTGGCTCAAAATGCACAGCCACAGAAACGGCAGCCGTGCCCCAGCGCCCGTGCCCCAGGGCGCACGCACCACCGCATCACTGAGCCTGGGGCGCGCTGCAGCGGAGGCCGTTTAAACCCACAGGTGCCCTCAGAGCAGAGCCCCGGGGAGAGCTAGCCAAGGCAGGTGGCCGCTCCGTCCAGCTGGGATGGGCCAACCCGAGAAACCAGGCGGCGCCCACAGTGAGGGCTCCGCAGGGCTGTGCACAGAGACCAGGGCCCGCGTTTCGCCTGAGCTTCACCGTGCCAGGATGGGGCCTGAGTGGCAGGGCCTCAGCTTCTACCTCCCAAGGCGGACTGAGCAGACCGTGCAAACAACAGCACCACCTTCCAAACCAGCCACGCAGGCCTGGACAGGGGCAACCTCAACCCTGTGCCATGGGTACTCCATAAACGAGTTTAGTGAGTTCAGGCTTGAGCACTCCTACCTACTTGGGGCCTGCCACTGTGCCAGGCAGCTCGTCTATCCAGGAGCAGAGCCCACACTCTACAGCTGAGAAAAGCTTGTGACACAACAAGGGCATAAAAAACCCAGTGACAATCAAGAGGGAAAAAGCAGAGTCCCTACTTCTCAAGGGGTGCCTGCCCTTGTTCAGCAATATTCAAGGCAGGACTTCTTAGGGGGCTCCTTAGAATACTGGTCCTCTGGTTCTTGAAGAAAAGGAATTTGATTCAAGATCTCAAAGGCACTGGGGAAATACTGCAATCCTACTCTAGAAGGTTCATGGGGCATATTAACTTTCAAGGCTCTGAGAAGTCCCACTGGAAACAACTCTATTTCAGTTTAACATGGTATTCCTCAAACTCGCTTGACCACAGAATCCGTTTTCCACTTAACACCCATGAGTGTCTTGAGGATCTAGTATTCCATGAAACACTCTGACAAACACTGACTTACAGGGCCTCTAAATATCTGAAGTGCCACTACTTTGCAAAACAAAATTTTATTTTAGTTTTGGAAACTTTAAACTTCAAAACAATTTGGAGGATGGGGGAAAGCAAAACCAAATGAACACCTAACAAAACCAGGTGATGGCACTTTCAAGGTGGGGATCTCCATCCTGGAAGGAAAATTCAGTATTAAAATGTGTCTCCAAGTTGAGAAAATAAAGCGCTCAGCAAACATCCCTCCACCTGCCCCAGGGGCCAAAGCAGACCTCGGGCAGGCCAGACCCTGGTGGTGGCACAGCTGCAGATCCCAGCAAGACCCTTTGTCCAGTCTCTGTACAGAAAGGTAGGCCCGGGAGCCACATGGACAGCTGCTGCAGGAAGACCCTACTTGTAACAGAAAATGTTATTTATATGATGTTAAATATTGAGCATTGTGAACCCTCTAAAAAGCAGCATTTAACGGGAACTTAAAGTTAACAAGAATTTCCAGTAGCAGTTCTGGTGATTTTTGCCTTACATATTTATGCTCCAAATAAGCTCTGTAGCCAAAAAAGACCTTCTGGAAAGCCATTTATAAATGTGACTGCTTGAAGGGAGAGTGGCTCAGGCTGTCCCAGTGTGAAGCAGGCTGACCGAGGAGACCATGGGTACACAGGCAGGCCCTCGGGGCTGTGTGCCGCCCTCCAGGACAGAGTGTACAGAGGCGCACAGCTCTGCCGATGTTCCTGCACTGCTGTCAACACCAAAAAGACCCTGACAGCCAGTCTCTCCATGAACACAGCTCAGACCTTGGGCTTCTTAAAAGGTGAGAATAAAGGTCCCTGAAGATGCAGTATTCTTGAGGCTGGCGGACTGTAACCAAGGACAGACCAGAGTCACAGCCACAGATGACAGAGTGTGCCCCCCATGCGACACGGACAGAGGCATATTACCGTGCCTTACATTCCCCAGCACGGAAATATCTACATCAAGAAACACCATGGCATAAATTGCCTGTATTGCTGGTCTTTGGTTATAATTAGGCCTGTCCCCCCATGAGTATTTAAAGGCTTACCAGAATCAAACATCAGTCCAACAAGCATCACAGATTTGCTCTTTTTGGGAAGAACCCTAAATACAAACTCCAGACAGCCTCTGACCCTGGAGCCCGCTGTCCCCACACCAGTACACAACTCTTGTTTTATATTTCCCTATCCTCACTTATCTCTCACCCTGGCCATTTCAGAAACAGAATGTTAGGTTTCAGGTTTTAAAGTATGTAAACTATACACTGTTAAAACTCTATGACTGTCCTCTTTTGACAGATGAGGAACCTACTATTCTAAGAGACCCATTAGCGATGAGGCCAGTAGCAGAAACGAGAGACTACCCCTCTCCCTCCTGGCTGATATTTTCCATTCCTTGTCATAAAGTAGTTTAAGACAAAACTAAATATGGGGCTGCTCCTTCACATTCTCCAAATGCCAGCAGATGAAGATGAATTAAAAAGCTTGTGAATTTAGGCAGCATCTTTTGACATCAAAACTACAGTGAGACTGAAGCTGCTTTCCCTCCAAGAGGAGACCTGTCAAATTCAGAGGGCTTATGGGAAGCTCAGCCTTGTAACCACCACACGAGCTCACCGACTTGCACGTATGTGTGCCCAGCTTTATGAATGCCTGAGAGTGGACAGTGTCCTCCACACCCCAGGAGCTGGCACTCATAGAAAGGTATGGTTATTTCTCTTTTAGATAGACCCACGGGTCAAGGGATTTACATGTGGTCTGAAATGAATGACACGTGTGAACGACAGAGCCTGCAGCAAGACTGTCAACTGGACAGAGCTGCTCCATTAACTCACAACCAGACAGCACCAGTGCAGGGTTTCAGAGCTCAGCTAGCAAGCCAGGAAGGGACCCTGCAGAATGCTGTGGCTACTGGCTTAAAAAAAAAAAAAAAAAAAAGCCAAACCAAGAACATCATTCCAGAACAACTCTTGGGAAGCTGGGGGTGCTTAAGTTGGGAGAAGTGAAGTCTGAAATGTGGCCTCAGGCCTGTGTTGGAATTTAGGAGAGACTCTTCAGTAAAGTGATAAATACAAGTTTAAAAGTAAAGAATATACTTCAGGCCACACGTGCTCCTTGCTGTTTAGAGGAGCGATTTGTTCCAAAGCAAGATGGAAATCCTAAGCCCAGAAACGAGACTCCCTCAGAGGCCCCTGCACAGTCTTTAGGAAGTTTCTTTTCTTGCTCTGGTCATATTTGGTGATTTTTTTCATTTTTAACTAAGGAAACAGCTTCTCAAAACAACCTCCCCAAAATGTTCTGAGAAAAAGGTGATTAAAGGTTCCATTAAGGCTTAATAACAATATGCACTATTAAACTACCCCAAAGTAGTTATTATCAAAATAATAATTCACTACATACATTTAAAAACTTAAGTAAGTCTCCCTTAAAATAATTTTATACAATCTTTTAGAACCAGAAAGGTCTACTCTTCAACTAAAACAAAACCTACACTTGAAAACTCAGACAAAAATGGATAGTACATTTTCTTCCGAGCTTACTCTTTTCAATGAACTAGAAAGTGGCCTCCTTACCACTACACCAAAATTAAAACATACTTGTGTCTTGAGAAGCTACAATCACATTCCTCTTCATAAAAAAAGATTATTTATTTATTCTTCTATAAGCCAAATATCTAAATTTCTCAAGGCAAGCCTCCAGCAGTCCGGGTTCTGGTATGGAAGTGTGGCAGCCTATTTAGCTTCCATTACAGTCTTTGACCATCTCAAGGGTTATTAAACCACTGAAAACAGATGACTGCCTGCCATTAGGGGGCTGCCCATGCCTGGGAAAGCTGAGCAGCTTCAGTGTCATAACACTTTGTACACAACGCCTTTCTGCACAGCCCGTGAGCTGCAGTGAGCCCACCGCAGGAGACCCTTCTAATTCCTTCACTGGGGCACAGGGTTAAACAAAGCTCAGATTTTCAGGGCTTTGAATCCCACTGTCCTTTACACCATTTTAAAGAAGGACATAAGTAGCTTGTTGAGACTGAAAAAGAAAAAGAGAGTTGGGGCCAGAAAAGAGCCCTTGAACACGGGAGGGTCTGGGATACAAAGATGTTAGCAGAAGACCCCAGTGTTCACCCTTCTTGAGAAGGAGTTTCAGGGCTAATTTGTGTAATATCTGCTAATCTGGCTCCAGTTCAGAATACTTCCCATTTTTTCACCATTTGGAGAAAATTAGGGAGAACTACAACAATTCAAGTCATTCAAGAAATATGGATTCTGAATTCAGCTGTGTGACCTTGAGCAAACTGCTTAACCTATCTGGGCTCCCTTACTAATCTGCGGCTCGCTATGTTGATCGGATCACACCATTCAGCCCGCTGCTGTTTTATAAAAATTACTTTCACATGCTTCAGTGCACTTGATTCTTGCAGTAACGCTGGGAACTGCAAGGAGCTATTATTTTCAGCTTATAAAGCTGGAAACTGAGGCTCAGCCCCTAAGTGACATGCTCCTGAGGTGGCCAGAAAAGAGCCGAAGTGGGAAGACCCTTCAGCTTCTGGCTGCAACCAAACGCTTTTCCAGCCACATCATGGGTATGAATGATCTTTCTGGTTTTAACAGTGTTAAAATGTCACAATTTTTACAATCTCTGTGTCCAGCCACAACCCACACCACTCCGCCTGGAAGCCGACATCATCAGACACCAGGGACGGGAAGCGCACGAGCGGGCGCGCGCGCACGAGACACGCCAGCTTCCGATGTAGCTCCGTTGCTCTTTGCTGCGCCTGGATGCCGTGCCACCTGTTCAAGAGCTTACGAGCCGGGCGAAGACTCTGGCGGATCTGGTGGAAACACTCGTGCGTGAAAGAACCCAGAATTCATGTGCTACAGTTAAATGACAAGTACCTGCAAATCGTTAACTTTACTGGAAAAAAAAGACAAGGACTCCGTAACATCCAAGAGCAACAACGGCAGTGTCGGACCTGAGAGTCCGAGAAAGTCCTTCGGCGGGTCCTTGACCTTGGCCTTTGTGTGACCTAAGGTCCCCCGTCCCTCCCTCCTTGCCCCATCCATCATTCAAGCAGGGGGCTGTGTCAGAGGTCAACGAGGGCGACGGGATGCGAAGAATGAAACCCCTGAATGTGTGTGTGTTCTCTTTACTGATGGTAAAACTCCTGAGTTGTTGGCAAAGAGTGGGGAGGGGCACCTGACCGCCCTGCCAGTCCGCAGGTGGCGCCTGGAGCCCAAGGGCTTGGGAGCCATGCTCTGTGGGCCCTGCTGCACGGTTCCCAAGCTCTCCACGGGGAGTAAGGTTCTGGTAAATGCCAGGCGGCAGCCCCCGCCGCCCCCTCTGAGGTCACTGCGGCACAGCGCCGGCCCTGACCTGCGGGCACGCCTCCCCCTCCCCCGCCGGCCCCTCTGTCCTCATTGCACCGCAGCGCCGCGCACTGACCTGCTTCGCCCACTTCCCCTTCCTCAGAGGTCCTTCAGCCTGGCACCCAGCTCTGAGATGAGGCCTGCTTAGCACCAGTGAAGGTCCCCACGCTCAGACCAACAACGTTCTGCGTGGAGATGAGGGAGTCAAAGTTAAAATCCAGCCCATCGGCGTCCATGAGCTCACTGCGGATGATGGACTCCATGTCGCACTCCAAGCTCCCATTGAACATGTCCAGGTCCAGGTCGCTGGGGAACCTCTCGTGGCTCATGACGGGCAGGTTTGCACTGGCCGAGTACAGGGAGGAGCCTGAGAGGGAGTCCGAGAGCGCTTGCATAGACTGGCTGACAGGAGACTGCTGGTGTTTGGCTGACCCCAGGCTGCTGGAGTCACTCAGGCCCATGGCGCCGACAGAATTGGACAAGGCACGGCCGCCCCCAAGCGCGCCCTGGGCTTGGTGCTGGTGGTGGAGCAAGTTCTGACCCACCAAACTGCCCTGGGCAGGCTGGGCGGCAAAGGACATCATCGGGTCGCTGCGGAGCATCACGCTCCGGCGGGAGCTCTGGGCAGACACGGCGCTGCTGGCCTGGGACATCAGGGGGTCCGACTGGGTCATCATGACGTCGCTGTGGCTGAGCGAGTCGGATGCGAGCAGGTCCTGGAGCGTCTGGGCGCCATAGTGCGGCAGGGACGAGAAGGTGGCCGGCTTGTTCTCCTGGATGGTCTGCATGGGAGACTGGCGCAGGGAGGCAAGCGCCGAGGGCCCGAACGCGGTGCCACCAAAGGCGCCGGGCGGGGAGCCCAGGCCGGAGCCCTTGGCCGGGTAGGGGAAGCTGGGGCTCCGCGGCAGCAGCGCGGCGGCCGCGGGCTGCGCCGCCGGCAGGGCCATGGTGTCCAGCAGGCCGTCCATGAGGCTATCGGCCAGCCCGTCGTTGAGGTTCATGGTGCCCGCCATGTCGGTGAGCCGCGGCAGCTCCACGGCGCACGGCTTACTCACCGACGGCGACAGGCTGGCGGGGCTGCCATACAGCATGGGCGACAGCGGCGCGTCCTCGTCCGCGGCGTCATCCAGCTCGGCACCCGCCAGGATGGGCGACAGGCGGCCGCTCACCGTGCTGGCGTTGGAGTTGGTGCGCGAGCGGAAGTCCGTCCAGGCGTCTGGCTCGTCGCCGCCGCGCGCCGCGGGGCTGCCGGGCCACTTGGGGAGCTGCGCGGGGCTGTCATCCGCCGCGTCGGTGGCCGCCTGCAGCGCCGCCTTCTTTTTGGCGGCGCGGCCGCGGCTCTTGGCATACCTGTTGCTGTTGTCCATGGACACGGCGCGCCGCCGCGGGGCCTTGCCGCTCTTCCCGCCGTCGGGGTTGATGATCCACCACGAGCTCTTGCCGGTGCCCTCGTTCTGCACGCGCATGAAGCGGCTGTGCAGCGACAGGTTGTGCCGGATGGAGTTCTGCGGAGAGAGGGAGAAATGCAGAGTGTGAGCCCGGGGGGGGGAGGGGGGGTCCAACACCGAGCCCTGGGAGTGGCCAGCAGCATGGCTCAGAGCCGCCATGTCAGAGGCTTAAAGGAAAAGATACATGTGTGCATCACCCTCCCTGGCTTGGAATTAATGACGACCTTGTCAATGGCAAGTGTCCTATTTAGGAGGTGAGAGACGATTTCACATCCAGGACATGCTGGGAATGCATAAGCTCACTGGCATTGTTTTCCCCAAATTCCTAAGTTTTGTCCTTCCGTAACCATATTTCAGAGAATGAAGTTTCCGCTCACTACAACTCATTCTCCCTGCACTCTGTAACAAGCCTCCCTTGGTCTCTCAGTGACTGATCACCCGAGGGCTACTTTGTTCTCCTAGGGTCCCCTCCTCCACTAGCACAGAGGCTGCTTTTCTTAACCACTTCAATGGACTCGGACCTGGTGTGAATTTATAACCTATCCTTTCTATGACTCCAGCTCCTCCTGGCATGATGTCACACCCGACGGACACGGACATAAGAAAAAAGTGCTGGAGTACTATTTGCTAAGTTGACAGAAGCAGGCAAGTCTCTCATTCCGAAAAATCCCAAATAACTTATACAGATACTCCCCTCTCCAGGCACTGTGGCCTCAGCAGAGCACCTTCAGCAGGGACCAGAGGAGAAAGTCACCTCACAGAGGAGAAACCGAGATCCTCCAAGTGGCCAGTCAACATCAAGAGGGTAAGTCATGCGAGAACATGTACTTAAAAAAAAAATGAAATCTCCATCACAGTGGCTCAACAGTCCACCTCCCCCTGAGTGACCATTCATCACCTTTCAGTGTCTATGAGTCTAATGCTGTCTAATAACATGTACTCTTGATATGAGGTCACGACCATGGCACTTAGCTCTGTAGTTTTCCTTCCAAAACCCTCAGTCTGATCATGAGAAAATCATCAAACTCCAATCAAGGGACGTTTAAAAAATGCCTGTGCAGTGCGTCTCAAAACTGTCAAGAGCCGCAGGAACCTACCGAAGCCTGTGACTAAACATGACATTGTGTGCTGGGTGGGTGGGTGGGGTGTTGCAGGGGCACAGCAACACCGGGTAAGAACGAGGGAATGCTGAAGAAAGTATGGGCGTTAGTTAATGATAACATATGAACATTGGTTCATAGTCGTGACAAATGCCCCAAGCTAATGTTAACAACAGAGGACACGATGTGGATATATGAGAACTCTGTACTAGTTTTGCAACTTTTCTGTAAATCTGAAACTATTCCATATTAAAAGGTTTACTGAAAAAAAGAAACAGGGCAAAATATCCTCAAAACCATACCAACTGCACCCATCCTGCAAGAATCTTTCTCTGGCTTGGCAGATCGGCCAGATGGACAGGATGACCCCGATGCAGGCCTCTGCCACTGACCGACCATGTGACACTGAGCAAGTCATTTAATCTGTCCTCAACAGCTTCTGCCCCCCATCTTCACTGTAGCCATGACAACGCCCAAACCGCCATCCACACGGGGGGCCTACAGGCGATAGAGCATACTTCAGGCCCCCCACCCCAGGGGGCTCCTCCCGCCACTATAACGCAGAGGCCGGGGGAAGAGCGCGCTGCCTGGTGGGGGCTCACTCTGACCGGCTCAGTGCCTTGTGTGCAGTAGAGGACACTGGGTGGCCTTCTCTACATCTATCTGGAATGGCACCTGCAGGCCAGGTGAGTTTTTATTTGCAAGTTAAAGACAAAAGATGTTGCCTGATGCTCTATATTAAATACCCCAAATCCTTAAAGTCACCATAGTTCTTTAAAAATTGGCAAGATCACCACCTGTACTTACGTAGAAGATACAGATCCATGTGCTCTCCCAGAATTCTCTTAAAAGACAGAAAGTCAGTGGGATTTTACTGTAAGTAGTAACACAAACTCCTGTCTCCCGTGTACATGTCCCCGTGCAGAGGGCCTGCAGCTCAGGCTGGGCCACGAGCGCCAGCAACCACGGGCCCTGGGCGGCATTTCTGCGATGGTCATACAGACACGTAAGGGAGGAAAGCAGGCGACACACCGAGTGTCTGATGAGTCCAATGCTGCCCAGGAGGCTACATCCTGCTTCTCTTTCACTCTTACGATTTTAAAGAGAATAGTAGCACTTCTAACAATGGCTCAGAAGTACACTCATTTAAAAAGTAACACCTTCTCTATAAAATAGATATGAAACATGCCCTTAAAACAACTCTGCAGGGTTCAAAAAGCAAACAAGTGTAAGGTTGTTCTACTACTGAGTACTAGATAGGTTAAATAAAAACTTAAACTCAAACTTCTTGGTGAAAAAAATGGGGCAATCCTGAAGCTAGTGGGGCCAATGTGGACACTGGCCATATCATCCCCACCCCGACCAGCCCTTTGCTCTAGATTTTGCAGAGTTCATACCAACACCCAGAATTAACAATGACCTGTCATAAGTATCCAGTTATCTCTCCTTTAAAAACTGTTTAGGGAACAACATTTCTTTCAGAGCATTTTTAGTTTCACCAATCCCAAACCTACTGAGAGAAACATGAAACACTTTACAGAACTCCAAAATGCCCCATATGATTTTCTAATGGCTATCTATTACTACAGCTCTAAACACCAACAATGTATGTGTGCAATTTATAAAATTACAAGCTACAACTGGTTACCATTTGGAGGCAGAAATTCAGCCTCTGTAAGGGCACGTGGCAAAGGGCTGGAGTCCCCCCCAGGACCCAGAACCACAGGGGCGAGGGCCCAGGTTCCCTGAGGGTGAAGCAGTGATGGCCTGCAGACTATGGCACTGTCAGCTACTGGGCCACAGGTTTTGGACTCCTGTCTCTACTCCTCCTCATAAATCTTTACCACAGAGGGAAGTCTCAGGCTGAGAGATGTTAAATAATGTATGCAAAGTCACCCAGCTAGTGTCTGTAGGAATCAAAACTGAATTTGTTTTCCCAGCTCCAATCCAAGGCTTCTACCACAACCCTTCACCACTGTCACCAAGTTATTTAGAAGACCTCATTTAACCCAGTCTGGCCAACATTTAAAGAAGCAAACGCCTCAGAAGTACACAAAAGCATAATCTTACTGCTGTAATTTTATGAACGAGTTAGGGGTAATAATTTGGTGGGTCTTTCCTTAAATTAAAAAACACAACTTAGAAGTCTTTCAGAGAGCGCCCCTACAAGAGAAGCCTTGCTGTACAGACCATGGGTGTGTTTCCTCACTAGGAGGCCACCGCAGCACTCATTCTAAGGCGAGGACCCTGGGTCCCGCACCGACCAGGTAACAACTCTTACACTCGGAAACACAACTCAGCTCCTAAATGAGTGACTAACATCGGTGTCCAGCCTCTGCTAGACTCTGGTTGTAGGGGTTATTAGCGGAAGAGTGTGTATTCCCTACACAGCACTCAGACAACCAACAGCATACTGTGTGGCCACCATCCTCAAAGCCCCCGTCTCTGCAGCCTCTGTCATACAGCAGGCCAGACTTCCACTTCCAAAATCCGTAATCTGCATTGACAAAGGCCAATAAATAGGGCTCCTCTGTCCATTCCCAGCTCAAATGCCTCCTCACCCTAGCAAGGGCAGATGCCAGAAATGTATTCTGGTCTCCGAGCAGCTCATGCATGATTCCAATCACTAGTTTTTCTACCTAAATTTTGGTGAAGCAGGAAAAGGTAAATGCCAGATCAAATGTCAAGACTGCAATGTTTCCCCACACCTTCTCTGATGCAGATGACAGAACTAATGGTGATAGGATTTCTGTAAGATTTCAGACCATTCCTTCCCTACCTCAATCCCAGGAATAAGTAGGATTTATAAAAATAGATAGGCCAATGGTAAAATCCTCTTATGATTTGTAGGTTGAGTTCTTTAAAGACCTTTACATAAGAGTCTGTAAATCTTAGTTTCTAATGTAGTTTGAACTATAAAACTACCATTAAAAATATTCTATGGTTTCCCACTAATTAGTATATCATACCAAATAGTCAAAATTTCTTAGATTTCACATTAATTTGGGGATTGGGAGCTGATGATAAAGGAGATCCTGAGATGGCCTGTGAGGTGTGCTTTCCTTCAGGCTGAGCTGATACAGTAAGTATTTCCAACCAGGACCCCTCCCACCAGCGCTCTGGCCATTCTGTCCTCACAATTTCTTATTAAATGGGCCAAACCACCTCCTATAACCCCAACCCAAAACCATGTGAATTGTTCTGGTTGTTTAAATCCACCAAGAAATCCAGATACAATGGACTAAAGGAAGAACTTTAGCACTGGGGACTAATATGCCAACTTTTCTCCAGCGTGGGCCCCAAGATTCAGAAAACCCTGAAGCAGCCCTAAGCAGCGGGTCCGAAGGGAGAGCAGAGGTGAGAGCGCTCTCCGTCTGCTTTATACCACTCTTCTCTCCATCTTGTTTCATGGCAATCTTCTCTTTTACAAAAGATTCACCCCGAAGAGGCCCAGCACCAGGGCAGCAAGGCTTCAGGTGCCGTTAATCAAGGCCAGCTGGCAGCTGTGTCCCGCGTGGCCGCAGTGGCACCCAGGGCCGGATCCTTCAAGGAGGTGCGCGCAGGTGTGCGAGGAGACCCAGGGGCCGTGACTGCGCAGGGCAGCAGTCCCTTTGCCTGGCCTTTCTCGAAGAAAAGAGCTGAAAGAGAAGCGTGCTCACCAAAGCGTGGGAATCATTCCTGCCGCACTGAAGGCGCCTCTACAGGATACATCTATCAAGGATGCTCAAGTGCGCACCACCCTCACTATATATGCACCGACTGGCTGAACAGACAGATGGACCCCAAGCAGATCGGATTCGGGGTGGGAGAGAAGCGGCCTGAAATGAACAAGTATTCTCCCATTCTTGACAAAGTGGGTGGGAAGGCCACAGCTGTGATGTCAACCAGGGCCCCACTGGAATCCTGGCCTGGCACCTGCCCAGTGACCTTGGGCAATCAACTTAACCTCAGTTGCCCCCTTCATATAATGAGGACAAAACATGCTCTCTGGCTAAGTCTAGGACCTTTGGGAAGATTAAATGAAATCATGCACGCCCAGCACTCGTTGGAGTGCCAAGCACAAAAGAGGCTCTCAACGATCGGGCCCTCCAGACGGAAGCAGTGACATCACAGACACTCACTTGCTGTGTTCCGAGCACCATATAGTTTAAGCCAAAAGGCAAAAGGGTGGCTCCTTCCAGGAAAAGATTTCAAACTCTTCAAAGTATTCCAGAGGTGCAGTGCCAATCAGGAGTACTGGTAATGTCCCAACAGCCATAGCCTATGTCCGCTCCTGCCCTGTTTACCTTGCAGAGACTGCCCACCAACCCAGACACCAGCTGCATGTGCTTCCCCTGGAACACAGAGAGGGTTTTGTCTGGAAGCAACATGTGGTATCAATTTATCTTTCTCAGCGAGGGCAACAAGGGACCCACTGACTTTAAAAAGAAGATGAGAGTTCTGTAGTTTAACTCTTAAAGGCCCTGGCCCCTAGCCCTCTTTTTTTAAAGACACCCCCACACACACTTTTTCTGTCCCAAAAGTAGCAGAATGAGACTCTGGAGGTCAGCTCCCAAGCCAGACCCACTGCTTTCCAAAAGCAGATTGCAGGCATCTCCCTGGCCCTTACAAGGAATTTCAGGGGGTGCAATCCACACAGCCCTGTCTTTAAATACAGTACTTAACCACCCTGCACACAGAGCCAGCATTCCAAGCAGGTCCCACTCCTGACCTGTGGACACTGACAACTCAGAACGAGGCTGCCAAGCACCTGAATTCTAATACCTTCCTCTGCTGGACCATCCATGATGAAGGTCTTGTGACAAGCCCGCAGACGCCACGAGGCATGGGGCGGCAACCCAGGGGACTGTGTGCACAGCACAGAAACACAGACAAGTTTCAGGGGGGCTGCGGAAGCTGCCTGTGGTTTATGACAGGCTTTTTCCAAGGCATCTGGACAAGGCCCTCATTTCCCTTAAGTATTAGTTCTCCCCCTGCCCCACAAGCCACCCCTCAGAACTACCTGGGCAGAGTTCACACACACACATTCCACTTCCAGAGGTTCTGATTCAACTGCTGTGGGTAAAGCTCCCCAGGGTATTCTGGTGTGTACTTAGAGCTGGGAATCCCTGGAACTTCCCACTTACATTTCCACTGACTGACACCCTGAGTCCAACCCAATGACTCCAAGTTCCCACGCCTGGTGACACAACGCAGTTACTTTATGTCCAAGCTTCCACCATTTAGAAGATGAGAACTGGGGTCACATTAGTTCTGGGATTATATGTGCACAGTAAAATGGAGAACTGGAGCAATTTTTCAAGTCACTGGGTCCACATATCGTTTTCCTTTAAAAAAAAAATAGGGCAGGGAGAGGGGGAGGGCCCTTGACCTTGCACGGCCTCGTGGACAGTCAGCCCATTCCCCTCTCTGCCACTCCCCCACCCGGCATGGTTAGGCCTGGATGGAAGGCCTGGATGGAAAGGGGGCATGTGGACTGCCACAAAGCTTTGAACTGGTGCAGGCTGAACAAAGGATGGGCTGGGGCGGTAACTGCTCCCTGTGCCCTTTAGGAGCTCCTGAACTGGCACGCCATCTCACACAATCCCTTCCACTGACTGTCCTTCAAGCAAACTGCCAAAGAGACAGATTAGGTAAAAATAACCACTGAAAATGCCACACCCCAATGCTGGGGTACCTACTAGCTTCCATTGTTGGTACAGCAAAGTATTACTTAATGAATTCCTCTGAGAAGCAATGTACACATGCAGACAGCTTCAAGAATAACGATCGCATATTGGTTCTCGTTCCTCAACTGTGCACACACTACGTCATCGTGGGTCATGCAGAGGCCTCCGGGTGGGCGCCGCAAAGGGTCAGGAGCACGTATGAGGGCTGGTCCTCACGAGACATTCACTGGAGTTTAGGTGTTAGCTGGCTTACACTCCTCCACCACATTTTATCTATTTTGAGGCTAACCTCCTGTTCAAAAACAAGTACAGAAAGTTTGATAGCATAAAACTGACTGGAAATCAGAAACAGTTATTTCTGACTATATGGCATACCAGCTGTAGCAGCGCAACACGCCTTTCAGACTGAGAAGAAAACTGAAATAAACATTCACATAAAGGATTGCACAGCCGCCCTGACGTGTAAGATGAGCTCCAGGCCAGCGCCATTCTTACTCTTGTCTGAAACACTACAAGTTTAAACTATTAAGGGACTTATTTTAAAAAGATGATGTTCTAAAATAAATGTTGTCGGGAACTTGGCTGAAGGATTAAATTTCCATCTAGAAACTAGATTTCCGTTAAATTCACTGACAATAATCCTCTACCCAGAGCCCTACATTGAAAACTACCATTTGTTTCAGGTTTTTTCAGGCAGTACGTGACAGGTTCTGGTCCCTTCTTAGGCGGAATAAAATAATAACCTGGTGATCAGCATAACAAACCAATTTTCCTATCCTAGCAAAATGGGAGGCATGAGGCTTTCTCAGAAGAGGAAGGGCCATCCTGTCCCCACCGGAGCGGAAATCCTAGGTGGGAACAGAGTTCTCTTAGCATGGAAAGATGGCTGCCACCGTACTGCGGTTTTGCTGGGCTTTACTTTCCTATCTATTTTTTTTTCATTCAGCAAGCTTCTTTTCAAGTCCTTCCACAGCTGTTTCTGCTCTTGGAGGGCAGAAGGGAACATTCCGTTCCTCACAGCCAAACCTGCACTTCCGGCACACAGAGACCCTGGCAGCCTCGCAGCCTGCGCTCACCCGCCCGCGGCGCCCTGCCCTTCCCACCCTGCCGTCCTGCTCCCCCCACGCGGCGGAGGCAGCAGCGAGGGGCGCACGGTCACCGGGCGGCAGCCCCCAGAAAGCGGGCTGAGGTCACAGCGCCTGGCTGTTCCTGCTCTTCCTCCGAGCTGCGCCCCCGTGCTACCCGAGCTGCTTCCCCTCCCACAGCGGGCTGCACACACGCTGAACGGATCCCTCCTACCACACTCGCCTGCCTGGCCCCACGGAACGAGGCCTCACAGGGCTGAGAGCTGTGAAACTGGCTGCAAAGTAGAACAAAGCAGCACAGAAGTAGTTTTATTAGTGACATGATTTCACATAGATGAAAAAAATGCTGCAAGTTTTCCAGCTTGAAAACTTACTGTGGGTGGAAATGAAGAGAATAAAAGGGCATTGGAAATACACACCAGAATTCAGGAATGCATCCCAGAATTAATCACATCTGTGACATCATTAAGTGGTCAGGGCAGGAAGTCCAGTATAAAGTGGCACTGGGGAGCGCGGAAGGGGCCTGCCGGGAATGCGCAGCCCCAGTTTTGTCGCAAAAGAAGCCCAAGGAGATGGGAAAGCAAGCAGCTAGCAAGCAGCGGCCACGCCGAGGCCCCAGAGCTCCTGGTCCACGGGTGGGACGGCAACACCTCCCAGAACCACCGCCAGTCCCAGCAGGAAGGCATGAAGCGTAGGGAGCACAAAAAAAGGGTCATGACTACCATCTGTCCGTCCATCCATCGGTCCATCCATCTTCAGTCCGCCTTGTTTTATAACTTGAGGAACAGACGCCTGTGTTCTCTAACACACACTGAGCTCTTTATAACCAGATGCCACGTTTCATTATAGCTTTAGCACCTAGTGCGGGCCTGTACATAGTAGGCACTCAGAAAATGTTTGTTTAATCAATGAATTTAGTGGGAAGGGGGCAGCAGCCACAAAATCGACCTGAGTTATACTTTCAGATGAAACATTATAAACATGAGCCCATCAATCACCTTCACATGACTGAAGACTGAGGCAAGCATCCACTGTAAAATGTGATTTAGCATATAGGTTGTTTTAAAGTGGTAAGTCTCACCCTTGGGTATTAACTTCAATTACACAACCCAATTTCCAAACACAAGATGATACAATCTAATAATTAGGCTTAGTTTCTCTATTATCATGGATGGTAAGAAGGGCAAAAAGCTAGCATGTAGGCTCCTTGGGAGCAAAGGCTCGGCGGACTGGCTCAGAGCCGGCCAGAGTGAGACACGGACTCCCCACCTGGCTGGAGATGCCACGGGGCCCCCACCACTGGGTGACGCAGTTGGCCCAGAGCCCCACAGACATACGCAGAGTCACAAATAACACACCCTGGTTCCAAGTCTCCTCTAAACAAGCACATAGGGAACAAAACAAATCCACAGTAGTCTACTTCACCTGCCATCTGAAGGGACTCCACGCATCTGGTGCCTGTGCTTGACAAAAATCTAAGCTTGTTTTATTTTCACGACAAACCTAAGGGCACTGAGGTGCAGAAGAGTTCAGTGACTTGTCGGGTAGGTGGTGGGGCTAGAAATCAGGCTGCCTGCCGACTCCTGAGTCACCAGGGCACTGCGTCTTCCCCTCAGAAGTCAGCCAGCTGCCTGCGGACAGGGGCACCACTGCCAGGTGACCAAGGAACCTGAGGCTTTAAAGACTACAGAGACCTATTACTGAGCTAAATGCTCCCCTCTCTAGGTTTCTGTACATGGTTCCCAGGATTAAGAAAGGAAGGGAGAAGGTAGAAAGATGACTAGCCTTGGAGCAAGCCTTGTTGGGACCAGATCATTCTTGGAAATGACACCTTTTACCTCAGATATACCCCAAGAGGGACACTACTGGAGTGTTCTGACCTGACCTGGGGTCACCACTTTAGGGAAAGACCACACACACTGTAAGCACCCAAGGTTTTGTCAGCAGCGCGCCTGGTGGCTTCTGTGCTCGGGGAGCAGTGATCATGACTGAGTCCAACCAGTACTACCGGGCAGTCCCTGGCAAACCTATTCAGGCCTCCAAGCAGCTGGCACCACACTCTGGGTCCTCAAGCCGGAGGCATCAGCAAATGTCTGCTTTGCCCTAATCTTGCCATTACAAGGTTTAATCTGAACCAGGGACTCAGTTCTATATGATTTAAAACATGCAATTAGTTTACTACTGAGCCAGAACAGATTAGCTTGCTTTAAAACTACTGTGGATTTTAAAATATGTTGCCTTTTGCTGCCAGCTGCCAGCCTGATCAGAACGCTTCTGTTTAACCTCAATCAAAAACTCTGGCAGAAAGCTGCTTTAAGGCTGCACATGCATGCTATTGTATTACTTGTCTTCTGGCATCAAACCCAACAGAAATCACTGATGTACAAGCAGAGAACAGGGATGGGCGTGTAGGTGCTGAGTGGGAGACTTAAACAGCTCGAGAGTTTGACATCTAAAATCCAGGAAAACTGCGATTCTGTTCTTTGCTTACAATCCCTTCCTTCACATGAAATTCACTGGCTTTTAGCATCACACATACAAACATGACTGCTTCTAGCTCTTCAGGTGTTACAGCTCAAAAAAACTGTACTTTCTGTCTTGTCCTTTTGGTAGCTCTGCAATACATGCCAACACACAGGCACAGCCCATAGCCACGCGCCCTGGACAGACTGGGGGAGGGGGGGGGCAGAAGCACAGTTTTCAGCTCGGGCAGAAGAGGTTTGGGAGCAGAATCATGACAAATGTGTCTGCATCTAGAAGCAGGCTGTCTTCCAAGTGTCAGTGTTAATCCTCCTAAGTCACCAAAACCCAGGGTGTTACTGGTGTAAGCAGCAGAGAAAGAAAGCACGCGCCACGCAGCAGAGCATCTCGTGTCGGCTCTGCGACCAGGCAGCCGGTGGACTGTGTGCAAAAAGGGCACAGTCAGGTATCTGAGTGGCGCAGGCCTCCAGCGCCTTCTCTCCCCACGGCCCAGTGAGATTCATCTCACACGGGGCCTCCTTTCTCCTGAGGACCTGCTTTCTCTAACCTATAAGCTCACCTGCATGTGCAGCATTTTGCTGTACTCATTTAAAACCACAGGATGCAAATGTGGCTGATGACCAATGTAATGATATTGCTAAATATCAGTGAACCAACCATTTATTCCAGGACACTCCCGGGTGCCGGCCACACACACTGATGGGCTTCAGACAGCTCAAAAGTCCACATAAAATGATCAAATAAGGAAAGGAGAGGACATTTCCACTGACTAAAGAACTAGGCACTCATTCTATTTTCAGAAAAGAACAGAACCAAAAAAAAAGCTGAAAACCACTCATTGAGCTATTGAGATACCAGTGCATTTTAATTTAAACTCTAGGATGTTCCCAAATGTGGAAGTTAGTATGAGCTCTAATCTCCAGACGATGATGCCAGAAGCAGGTTGAATGTGCATAAGTCACAGCTTTCCTACCGGCCCTGGCAGGAATGCAGCAATTCAGTACTCACGCATTCCAGGTTCTACTCCATGCACGCTGGCAGGTGAGCTTGGCTGGCAACGCCGGCAGAGGCAGTGTGCTGTGTACCACCCAAAGGGCAGGAGGGGTGTTAACTGGAAGGAGCGTCACATAACAGAGATGAGCGTGGTGGGGAGTGGGGGGCGAGCCCACTCCTCAGCCAGCAGGTGTCAGTGCTCCCCCGAGCCCACTCCTGGGGATGCCCGACCCCTGGCCTTGTGACCGCCTCTTCGGGTGTGTCGGACTTGGCAGGTTTCACCCTTAGGTTTTCTCCCCCCCTTCCTGGAACCCATCATCTGGGCTTCCTGAAGTTTCCAACTCTTTCCCCTTAGTCAGGTTGTTTGTTTGCTAATAGGAAATGTGTGTGAGTTCACTGCATAACCAGGCACCAGGCTGTTCCCTAAAGCATAAAATCATCGTATGCAGAGGGGCCACTGAGATCACTGCCTTTACATCGAGACAAGGGCGGAAGCACACACAGAAAAGCTGCTGCTGAGCCACTTCCAGGTTCAAAGGGAGCCTCAGGGACACGCGTCCCACTCGCTGAGGCACTGCATGAAACAGTCCTACCCTGTGTTAGCTCTTTCTCCAGAAACAAGTTCATCGGGTTCTTTCATCAGCCATGACCTCAGCATCCTCCCAAGTAAGAAAGACAGCCGAGTCCTGAAGTTAATTTGTGGCTAGAAACAGAAGTCACACAAGCTTCTTGTAAGGCCAACAAATGCGCTTTGGGGAGACAATTCTCTGCATCTCACGGGCAGGGCGCTGACGGCCTCTGCTCTGGACTGCCTTTCAGGACGTCTGCACGTCACAGTGCACAGCCTTGAACACAGTGCCAGTGTCTCCCGCCAGAGCAAAGAACACTTTCAGTGCCCATGATAAACGACTTAGGGTCCCTGACCTGAGCGTCCCTCTCCATTCACAGGACGCACTGCTTGTGCAAGCATCAGCCTGAGCCCAGCAGTGTCAGTCCTGTGGGACTTGAAGGCAAAGAGGGAAGTGATGCAAAATCCGCTGCTGTGCAGGCCGCCTGCCCTGCCACGATGAGGAACAAGTTCTCCTGCCCTTGACCCAGACCTCGTGGCTAGTAGGGCCAACTCTCGGACCCTTGCAGCTCTTGACAGCCCGGTGCTTCAGCGTATGAACTGCTGACATTTCCTTAACTGCAAAAGATGCGGCCAGGCGATTCACCTCTAGCTCACTTTCTTCTCTCCCCTTCATAAATAAGAAGGAACACAAGATAATGGGATAAAGGGGGGGAAATAAGGTCACATGTAAGAGAGGCAGACATACATGGCTCCAGCATTTTGAATGTTCTGCCTGGCTTTGCTGAAAAAGCTTTATGGAAAAAAAAATTAATAAAATGGGAGGGGGTGGGGAAAGCAGAGAAGCCCCCTGCAGTCGCTTGGCAGTATTCCATCCGCAACAGTCACTGCCTTTCTCAGCTGTTGCTCAATGTCACAGTTTGCTCGTGAAGAGGCAGGGCTGAGGCAGCAGGTTTAAGGTCTATCTGTCCTGCTTTTCTCCACCAGATGCAAGAGCAGAGCGCGTTAGGTCTACCCTCTCCATCCTGCTGACAACTGCCAGCCCCACCACACAGCGTCCTCTAGGTAATGTCGGCTCAGTTTCTGCAGGGCCCAGATCTCTATTCCGGTGTCCTGGGCTTTTTTCAGAAAGGACTACTTCTCCTTAGTGCCCTACCCTAAACCTAACCCCGATGGAAATGTTCCCAGGTCTTTCTCCTCGACACAGTGACTGTCCTTGCAACATATAATACATGTGGAAGCCGATTCCCTCCTCCGCCCATTCTCTCTCCCACATGCATTTTCTTCATTCCTCTGACAGTGCTTAGCAGTGTTAGACCTGCAGAGAGGAGGGTGGACTGGGCAATTCCCGTGAACCAGGAGCAAACACACGCATATGCACGTTTATAGACTCTCTCCAAGTTTCCAAGAGAGTTAATTTTCCAGTTTATTATATATAAACCAGGAGCCTCTACTATGAAATAAGAAAACCTTACAAGATTTCATGCTCTACAGGTTTTTAACTAGCTCATTTAAGCCAGGCATGTTCTGGTACATAGGAAATTGGTATTTTCTTTTCCCTCCCCCTTCCTCTTGGACAGCCTACTTCTTTATTCTTGGCAGAGGCATAGATTTACTAGAATGTTCTCATGCACCTATGTGTCCAGTGCCTCTGGAACGATACTGGACTCTTGCCACATGACCAAATAATGTGCTCTTTGAGAAATAATTATCAATTAGAGTGCTATGAAATGGGCCAGCAGTTCTACTCTACTGACATGGTGTGGTATTTTGGCTACCAAACATAACAAGCTTTCTTTGGTTACTCTTTACATCAATCAGAAAAGTACACTAATTCATTGTGATGCTGTTTGTGGATGGACATTCGTGGAAAAGGACGCAGGCATCTGGAGTAAGCTCGAGTGGGCTCATCCCAGGTCTCCGGACACTAACACGATGCCGACAGCGCGGCCCACTGGCCAGGGCTCCATGAAAAAGGGGCTACTAGCAACAACTTATAAAGTAATCAATTCTTAGTGCTTTTAGTCAGTCTAGAGCAGCTGCCAAAAGAATTTGGCAAAAGCCATCATTTAAGAACATGCCAATTTAAGCTTCAGTGAAGTATTCTTACTATAGTAAACAGTTTTGTCTACTTAAATCTATATATGCAGTCTAAAAATAGAAAAAAATAGAGGCTTAAAATTTAGATACCACTTGGACATTTAAAAATGGCTTTTCTGTCCTTCCTGACAGCTCTCTTTTATGTGGTCCTATCTTTAGTGATGATTGTTAAAATATTTCTTGGGAGGGAAAAAGTGCATAAAAATAAGGAGAAGTCGTACAAGTTCATACAGGAAGGCAACTGGGAAGAGTTAAATATTGAATAGCAAAAGAAAACATAACTACATCTCTTTTTCTATGTTGAAGATACCTGACACACACACAGAATACTCAGTATATGTTCTTCAAAGGATGAATGAATCCCCCTTCTCTTTTGAACTAAACCATTCTGAATAAGGTTCTCATCCGCAATACAATCCCAAAAGTCCAGCATTAGAGAGGTAGATGCTCTCTTTTCCCAGGTTTGCCATCTCCAAGGAAATCTACCTTTAGCATTAGAAGTAACAGTAGATACACAGTTAATAAAATATCAGATTAAATAAATGATCTGCCTTAAACTTCTGAAGCACACAGAAGTTTTAAATGCAGATATTCTTCATTTTATTATAAATCACACCCATGCTTCCAGTAGACTACACCAATTCAAATACAGCAGAAGAGAACATTTTATTTTTAATCAAGATTCAGGACCTCTTTTGGTAACTGGTAAAATAAACGTGCATTGATTGGCAAAAGTATTAAGTGAGTGCAAATTTTTTAAAAAGTCTGTTACATACTGATGCTAAAAATGTACCCAACCTTTGACTTTGTGTAAACATCCTACTCCATACCCCTCTCCCTTAAGAACAGAATGCTGGTTCTCAACTGGGCACATGGCTGCTCAGAAAGAGCAGGCTGCATCCCCTCCCCTCCTTCAGGTCAGACGTGGCCCTGTGACTTAGTTCTGGCCAGCCGTGTGTACTCGCGCGGTCCAAGCAACTTTGAGGAGGGCTGTTTAAAGGCAGCTGACTCAGGTGACACATAGTCCCTTCTGTCCTGCCTCTCCTTCTCCGCTGGCCTACATCTAGGCGGCCCATGAAGGGACCTTGAGGATGAGAATCACTTGCCATGGTGAGACAGAATATGAGGGGACTCATCCTCAACCATGTCTTAGAGTGGGCATATCAGCTCTAGACTTCTTTACATGAAAGCAATTCGCTATTGTTTGGGTTTTCTAATCCTAACTGATAGACCTAGGAACTCTGTTTTTATGAATTAATCTTATTGATACAACCTTCTGCGAGTGTTATCTGTGTACACACATACACACACACACTCTCTCTCTCAACTTTTGCATGTTACATTGTTAACAGAAAATAGTTAATTACAAAATTCCAAGTATTAATAATGGTAACTAAGGATTTCTAATCACATCAAATAAATAATGCCACAGAAATACCTAGCAAGAAAGCCCTTTCTGTGTCCATCTCCCACCAACCTTGATGTATGTGTCATCAGGCTCTTGGGAAGCGCATTCCAGTGAGGGACTGTGTATATGTGGACACTGCTGCCCTCCAAGGTTACAAGCTGGTGGGTTAGCAGTGATCCCCCTGGCCTCCAATTTTTAGAAGTTATGATGTGGAGACTACTAAGGATAGGGACTCAGCATATTTGCAAGTGAAGAGACTTGCTCTTAACACTTCTTGTTTTAGGCAACTTGGATTTCAAAAGAAAGAGCATTTGGGGGAATTCAAGACATAAAAATGAACTGTGATAAAGACGGCTTGGAGAGACATATGGTCTTAACTTCTAGGAATTAATTTTATGGTAACATAATATATAAGACTATTTCTACCAATCATGGGAATTATGCCTGGGCCACTGCCTTGGCAACAATTTAAACAAGACTATCAGAAATAACATCAATAGCCAGTGAGCAAAAAACATCTAGAACATACCACAATGTCGTAACTTGGACAAAGGCTTATGCTCTTCTGACTTTGGAGCAATATGAAACGAATGGGAAGGCAGACACAGTTACTGGTAATACCAGGTTCCACTCAGGCACAGAGCATCAAATCCAAAAGATAAAAATGCTACCCAATAAGAAAACCAATGGTCTTATACATGGACATTGTGGGATAGCATCCAGGAAGAGTATTAAAAAGTCCTACACTCCCACTGAATCCAACTGTGGTCAGTTATCCTCCCCTAAAATGAATCATCAAAAATCAGGGAGTAAATGAAGAAATCTGTCATAACGCTATTCCGATATTCGGCATAATGAATGCTATCCAAGAGTAAAAACTTCAATACACTAAAATACTGTATGATTATCTTGATTTTCCATGTCTAAAGTCGGGATATTGAAAGCTGTGTCTATGAAAGCCTATTAACAGAGCAGAACGACAAATGTTTAATTATGCTGCCTAGTTTCATCAATACTTAAGAAAGAAAATGCTGAGAGAAAAGCCCTGAATATTCCTAGTTATGTATGTACTTGCTGGCTTTAAGTCATTGGTAGTGAAAATGGGGCCATCTCAGGAGAAGAAGAAAGATGGGCGATTTACTCAGAGGGAAGGTGGTTAATTGGTAACTGTTATCTTACATACATAAATAATATATAGCTACTCTCTAAGCCTGTGTGGGAAGAAGAGGGTTTATTTTTAAATGTTTGCACTGTCCCTTTCAACACCTTTTAACCCTTTCTTGATATGCTATTGAGTCTACTCCTGGCACTTCATAAATAAACCTGTGAAGTCCTGGCTCTGAAGTGGCGTTTGTGGTATCAACACCCTTGCCAGGCGGCAAGGCCATTCATTCACGGGGAGCACCACCGACTTCCGTGGGGTCTCCATGAAGATCCCGCCACCGTGTGATACCATTCAACCGCAACCACACTGAAGGGAATGTTAGAGGGAAAAACCCTCCAAATCCCAAATGTTTAATGAACCAATAGCTATTCTGGAAAGGGATTTCAAGTTTACTAATATTTTGTCCTTAGCTATAAACGCCCTACTTTAAGTTCCAAGTCCCCTTTGCCAGGGATCCGGGCAGCCACCCAGCACGCTCCGTCTGACGGGCGTCCCAGGAACTGGGCCCTGACGCCTCCCGGCCTCCTGGTGATGACCTGTGAGGAGCCTCTGGCCCGAAGGCGCAGGGGAGCGGCACAGCCCCTCCGGAACAGCGGCGGACGCAGGCCAGCAGGGGGTGCAAGGGGCAGCAGGAGCGCGGCGTACAAACATGAGTGGACAGACACAGCGTTGGTTTTACTCATGAATTTTACAATTTTGTTAGCGTGAGGGGGAAGTAAGGGGCAGACATTAACACAAATACGTACGTAATGACGAATCGTGAAAAGTGCTCCCTAAGAAAACAGCAGGGTGGGTGGACGGACCTAAGACAGCCTGGCCGCGGGGCAGACGGGTTCGCCGGACGGAGAGAGACAGGGAATGCGGTGCTCTCCCGGGAACCACGCACCTCGAGGTCGGGTGGAAGGCGAGGGCCGGACGGGAGGTTGCCGAGGGGCCCGCGCGCGCGCGCCGGCCCCGAGAAGCCGCGGCCACGGAGGGCACCGTCGCTGCCGAAGGGCCGTGGGCTCCGGCGGCAGAGCGCGATCGCGGGCACCCGGGCCTCGGGGTGGAGGCCAGAGGAGGCGCCCGCGAGCCTCACTGACCCGGACACACATAGGCCCATGCTGAGCGGGCGCCGGCGCACACCGGGCACTGTTCTGACGACGGCAATATCAGTACATTCCTACCACAAAAATGGGGGGAATATTCCCCCGTTTCAAATGAGAACCCTGAAGCTTAAAGAAATCTGCCAAAAGCCACAGCCCAGGGGTTCCGGAGGATCCAGGATGTGAACTCCAGGGGTCTGGCTCCAGACCCCAAGCACAATGCAGCGGAGGCCCGGGGCGAGAGCGGGAGAGGACTGGGGCTGGGTGGGATGGCGGGAGCAGGGCCAGGGCCCGTCAGCAGGGACCACAGTGTCCTGGGCCCTTCCCCGCAGAGGATACGGGACGAGGCAAAAGCGTCCACCCACAGGCTCTACTGCACCTTGTCCTTCCATCCCTGGAAAATGATTACTCTCTAAGGGCTGGCACATCCCAGAATACACACTTTGACAATTTCCAACTTCCTTTCACACTGTTTGTGAGACATACCCCAAAATATTTCAACCTGAGATGACCTGAGGAGCAAACATAGCTGGTCTCTGTACTGAAGCTAGCCCTTCCTCCTCCCGCTCCAGGGCCTAAGTCTCCGCAGGTTGGTTCGGACAATGCCACTTTCAACAGCAGGTGTGTGCCACTGGCTGGGCGAGGCGGACCCGTGGGATGGCTCTTGTCCTGCGTCCTGCGTCCTCCTCTTAGTTTTGCTAGGAAGGAAAGGTGAGCGGTAAGAAGAAAGTGCTGGACTCATGTTGACCAGTCATTTCATTCTATAGTCCGGAAAATAAACCCAGAACAGAGCCACTGAGGATTTCCTCTGAGGTCTGCTCATCTTGTTTTCAAAACTGAGCCATCTCACTGCCTTCCCCTCCACCCAGGAACCAAGATTTTTAGGGAGCTGAGAGCATGAACACTAGTGTCTGAGGGGGCGGGCTTCAATGGTCCGAGCCAGGAATGTAAGTCAAGCTTTGGCCTTAGCTTCCTGTTCCCCACCTCTTCTTTGTCCCTTCTGCCTAAAGCCTGTTTAATGTACACTGAGTACAAAAAGGGCAAGCTGGCCTTGGGAAAAGGGTTTACTTATTGTTTACACAGAATTACAAGAACAAATGAAAAATGAAGTAATCCCCAAAGAACAGCACAACCCCAAAAAACAGGGGGGGAGCCCTATAGTAAAGCTTTCCACAGAGATTTCCAAAGGTGGGAAAATGAGTTTGAAGTCCTATTTCACAGTTTCAGTTAGTCTCTGGATAGGAAGTGGAGAGCACACAGAAATTCTCTGGCTAGGAAGCATAGATGTATTTATCAAATCCTATGAAACATGCACCATGTTCTGGATCCTCACAAATGTGCTCAGTCTGCATGCAAAGAGTAAAAGCAATCAAGCTGCAACAGTAGCTAAGCCTGAGGCCGCATTAGCTGGGGATGGATCAACTTCCTGGGACCCTCACTGGACTTCATGCAACTCAGGCAGGGGCGTCGGGCAACCTACCTGCAGGCCCTTCCCACAACTGTCCCAAACAATGCAGGGGTTAAAAGTCTAATCTTGGGGAGAAAAGTAAAGTGATTTAGAGAGCAGCTACTGCCAAACACAAATTACTCAAGTGTTTCAAAATCTCTGTCATCTGCTTGGCTTGGGTACAGAGTTGCCGAGTGTGGTGTGCGGCCCCTTAGCTTTCCCTTTGATTGCCGAAGTGATACACACAAACTCTCAAAATCTCGCAAAACCAGTGAAGTGTGAAGCAAGAAAAAACATGTAATCAACCCTCCAGGTACAACCTTTGTAGATTCTGCTACTTATTTTCTGTGTTTTTTTGTTTATGTCAGTGAGAACAACCTGCATGCTATCCTGGTTTTTCCCTCAAATTAATATTGTAAACAGTTCCTCCTGTCAATAAGCCTTCTTATGTGTATTTCTCAAAACTTCAATGACCTGTACTGCTCGTTATTTAGTTGAATACTGTGCTCAAAGTCTGAATTATTAAGGCTTTAGACTCCAGGTTTCATGCATCCTTGTAGTTCAGGTAAGCACGCAGACCGCCTCTCCAGTCAGCCCGCCTGTGCGGAATGGCACCTGCAAGTCAAGGCACAAAGCCTTTTTTCACTGGGAAGTTTATTCTTTACAAGAAAAACACAAGAGAGATATTTAATGCAGGGTGTTACCTGTTCTGTTTGTGGGGTTGGAGGTCTAGTCCTGCAGCTCACATCACAGGGGAGGCTGCCTGCTCTGCTCTCCCCAGTTCTCATGCCCCATCCTGCTTGCTATGGGGGCAAACTTGCCACTGAAGGGAAGACATGGCTCCAGGTGGATTAAGGGGGATTCCACTGTGGATCTGCGTCAAGTAGTCATCACAGCTCTGTCTGGTTGATAAGTTAAATGTTATTATCCTGATGCATGCAGGAGAAAAGTGGCACAGAGAAGCTGAGACAGAATTTTAGACTGGGAAGAGACTTCAGAGATCAGCTAACCCAGCGGTGCTCAAACTGGATGGAGCCATGGAAGTTCTTCAGGGTCTTAAGGGGGGAGCAGACCAGCTCACCAGAATTCAGTGTGCTGAATTTACCAAAACGGACTGCTTTCAAAAGCACTTACAGAATGTTTTAATAGCAGTAGTAAGAATGCCTGGTTTTTGCTGATGATGAAATATTTTAAAATAAACCAATAACTTAAATTCAAAAGCATCATAAGGAAACCAAAATTAGCTAGAACAATCCCATCACACTGAGATTGTGAATTTTGTTTCTAATCAGTAACATTGTAGTAGGGCTGAATAAGTATTTGTTGAGTGAACTTATGAATGAATGATCCATCAACTCTACAGAAAAACCCAAAGGAAAGGATGAACTCAGTAAGCAGCAAAAAGGAAGTCTGGAAGGCACTCATGAGCCGGGTGGTTGACAACCCAAAGTTCCTACCTACTAACTGTACGTAAGAAATTGTGAAGGATCAAAAACTCAAACTGATGAAATGTCCTAAACATGCTACATAATGGTTGTGAAAAAGTTCATATAACTGAAATGATGGATAAGAAAAATTTGTTAAACATAAATGGAACTGACGTTTTTGTTGCTGATGAAGCGTATCTTTGTGACTGTACCTAATATGTGGTTTGTGTTTGTAAAAGTGTAGTATTAAATAAAGGATTCAGTACCTACCACAGAGGTTTCCATGGGGAAGCCTTGGAGTGGGGAGCACTTCCATTTCCATTCAGCCTGCATGTTTTCTGCCCAAATGACACCACCTGAAAAATGCTCCTGGGACTCTTAATGCCTACTGTGCAGAGAAGCTTTCCAGCCACCCCGCCTGTTTCCAAAGCTACGACACTGCTTCTTCCCACACATCATCAACTCTACCTTTTCTCCAACAAAAACAATCTGCTTGCTTTCTTCCACAAGCCTCTGTGGGAACACTGCCTCACCTGCTCCTCAAACCCACCCCTGCTTCAAATTCCAGCTTAAAACTCACTACCTGCAGCAAGACTGCCCCCCCATCCAGACCCACTGCTGTGCTCCTCTGTACCAGGTACCCCACTTTTAAAAGCAGAATTATCTTAAACTCAGTGTTGAGCAGTTTTGAGCTGCTATTTCACAGGTGCATGGCTTGTAAACTCTGAGACCAATGAGTAAGTTTGCTGCTCTTTCTGCACCTCAGATCAGTGACAGACACAGGGTGATGCATGTACTGTGGTGTTCAATAAAGTTTGAAAGTAAAATCTACAGTTTTATGCTATGGGATCTAGACCACAATGTAAGTTTTGTCCTCTTAAAATTGTCCTTTTCAGAGAGAGTTGGTCCACACCTAGTTTATTCCAACAAATGTGAAAGGTGCTGAAGCGGCTACAGGAGCGGGACTTTCGGGGGTGGGGGCGTGTTAATAAGCTCAGCTGGGGACAAACCCAAACCTGTCGAACAGGGTCTTGCTCACCTGCTTTCTGAAGGGACCCGTCATGCGGTCCCTGGGGTCGCTGCGCCCATGCCTAAGCAGGTTTTCTGTCCCAGGGAACGCCTTCTGCGAGTGGAGACAGTCCCACTGGGCTTTCTCTCATTTCAGTCCAACACACTTGTGACCGACAAGCTGAGCTTCTGATTTTATTTACAGTACCATAAACCTTATGTATATGGAGATGAAAACTTTCACAGAAAGTCAAGAAGCTAATGCTTGAGAGGCGTAGCAACCCATGGAGCTCTTGTCTCCCTCCCCAGAGGGGTTCTGGTGAGGAGACTACGCCTCACACCCGGAGGGATGACGGACCTGGGCCTCATCTGAGGTGGCTGTGAGGGGCTCCAGTCTCAAGGAGGTGCCCGACTGCAGGACAGAGGAGCAGACTGGGGCCAGGGCTGCAGTGTGCCCAGTGAGAAAGGCCAGGGCCTGAGGCTCCCTCTCCTCCCGTCCACAGGCAGGAGGGGCTCCTGCTCCAGACCTCGTGCCAGCACAGCCCCTCACACCCGCCTCAGGCTGTCCAGGGCCGTGTGGACACAGCAGAGGACAAGGGTGCTGGAAACGAATGCCTAGACCTGTTAGCAAGGGCAAGGCGCCGCTTTTCTGACTCTTTTCCTACTGCCAATTTGGAGTGACTTTAGGATGAGAGAAATCACCATCCACTTCTTCCAAAGAGCCTGGACCTCTAACCTAAACCAGTAAGTCATCTTTACAAACAGAAACGGACCTCACTGTGCAGGCTCCTATTGCGCCTTGTGCTGATCACAGGGTTAGGTCTTGTGCTATTAGAAAACACATCACAGGTTTCATGTAAGACCCAAACTCCCACAGTGGGGGCTCACTCAAGCAGTCCACTGTCTTCCAGGTCAGGGGAGAAGGCTGGAGTCACAGCCCTCCTCCTCCTGGAGTCACTTATCTCTTGACACCACCTGAAAAGACTCCGAAAATATCAGAGCCCTCACATTACCTCACCCTGAACGCCCCCTCACAGGTGGGAACACAGGACCCAGGGAACTGGAAGGACTTGCACACGCTTCTGGTTAGGGCTGGGTCAGGGCTCCTGGCTCTGATGCTAGTTAACTCTTGTTTCCATACCAGTGGTTTGCAACCCTTATATTCAGCAGCAGAATTCTTTCCCGAATGGAATCTTAGTCAAACCTTGATATACAGAGCAAATCAAAGTGGAAAAGCTCTAGCTGAAGCACAAAGCCCCTATTCCCCAGCCCTGATCTTCCCCTACAGCCCCTCGGAGGATCTCTGGGGTCTCTCAGGTATGTATTTGAAAATGACTGCTCTCACCCCACACTCCTTTACAGTCCACGTCCCACACACCTAAAAATGCCCTATGGGTGAGTGAGGGAGAGAAACATAAGCATAACAATCACTGGACATATGACACTCAGGGTACAAAGTTACTCATATTCCAACCACTCCAACTTAAACATGCTTGACAGTTTGATTTTTGTTTTCATTTTTTTCTTCTAAGTACATTTGTTTCACAAATTTGAAAACAAGTTCCTGTTCTGTATTCCTGACTTGATACTGGATATATATTTGCTTAACAAATTAGATTTTCATTAACACTCATGAGGATTTCAGAATGTTCTTTTTGATAAATGGCTCCTTTGGAAATAGGTCAGAATGCTTGGACATTATAACCACGCAACAGAAGTGGGGGAAAAAAATTTTAAGAGAGATAATACTACAGGAAACGACCGAAAAGCTACTGAAGAGGAGATTAAAAAAAAAAACACCAGGACAAGAGGAAAGGAAATTTCACATAGGGAGAAAATTCAGGAAGAAAAAAGAGATACTCAGAAGATTCTTGGCAGAAAGAGTCTTATAGGCCACAATTCTAGAGAAAGGGACTATTTCCATCTTTCTCATGAGTCTGGTATGTAGAGTAAATCCATACAGCCTTAACTCATCTCATATTACTTTTATACATCCATGAAAACAACACTCAAAGGCTAATTACTGACCAACTTTGCCCTCCACTATTCTGGAGGGGAAGAAGGCCTGACTTAGACACTTTTATATCCAAAACAAGGTGCACGTGAAGCAGGATTCTGAGGCCTGTGCCTATTTCTGGGCTGGTTCTGGCTCTCTCACTCTGCGTTCTGCATTGTCACTAGACCCAGCAGAACCTCAAGGGGCTAATGATTCACATGCTCATGTGGATTACTCATCAAAGTTAAATATAAATTTTTTTCAAGTGGTACTAAACTAGCCACACAGGAAGACAAAACAGGTAACAGAATCTCAATTATACCCATGTTCTTTAAATACTCTTTTTTTTAAACCAGCTTTGGCAAAAACCTTTATTTAGAGGAAGACGAAGTTGTAACTAAAAATTAAAGGCGAAGGCAACATTTTACTACACTGATAGACAGTGACTGCAATGGGGTGTGTGGGGGGGACTTGATAATATGGGTGAATGTAGTAGCCACAATGTTGCTCATGTGAAACTTTCATAAGATCAATGAAAGGTTTTTATTAAGGTATCAATGATACCTTAATAAAAAAAAAAGACAGAGGTACTAGAGCAGACCCCTGCTCAACACCAGAGCCCCCCATTCCACAGAGGCCTTCCTCCCCCTACTCCTTCCTGCAGGTCACATCTTCACACCCTTCACAGGGCTGCTCATTCAGAACCTCTGGGGCTTAAGGAGGCAGTTCAATGGGACTGCCTGGGAGGAAGCTGCCCATGTCGCCTGGGTCTTACAACCTCAAATTCCTCAGGGAATGCAAATAAGCCAGGGTAGGAACAGAGCAGGAAGTGAGTCCTCCCCAGGCCCAAGCTCTGGTCAGGGGCTGCCAGTGCGGGTGGCTTTTGCCTCCTGTGGCTTCTCACCTGGCACACACCAAAGGGCAGTCCCTTCCTGCCTTGCCAATGGGTTTCAGCCCCAGGTTAAGTTCACTATGGATTCAGTGAGACTGAGGAACAACAACGGAACGTTCTTGGGGTGAAAGGTTTATTACACGGCT
This sequence comes from Smutsia gigantea, assembly GCA_032199065.1. Taxonomy (NCBI): domain Eukaryota; kingdom Metazoa; phylum Chordata; class Mammalia; order Pholidota; family Manidae; genus Smutsia; species Smutsia gigantea. The sequence continues at coordinate 83,172 of JAVSCE010019910.1, forward strand.
TGTTCTCCCAGCAATAGGTGGAGCACTAGAATTACTTCTGCATCCAGCACCTGCAGGTCTGTAATCCTCCTCCGTCTCTGACTCTGCCCAGAGCACTGGGCGGAGCTCTTTATATAGTGACTCAGTCAATAATATCTCATTGCCTATGGGTGTGGATGCAGTAGCCTAGCAGCAGGCCAGTTACATCACCAAGTAGTTTAGGTTCAGGTGAGGATCCTGGCCATAGGAACCTTCACTTTATCCACACTTCCCAGGTGGTGAGTTCATGCCAGTCAGCATCCTCACAAATTCCCTGAACACCCTCAGAGAGCTCCGTCCCTATTTAGAGGAGGAACCCACTGTCAGACACCCCATGGCCAGGGACTGGGCTGTTCTCCAGGCTCCAGGATGCTGAAAACGGTGTCTCTGAAGCCTGTGTCCTGCCCTATGCACATCCTTCCTGCCTGTGGAGAAAGTGAAGGTTCCTGTGCCCAGGATTCTCACCTGGCCCTGGTCGGCTTGCTCACTAAACACGTATGAGCAATATGTTGTTACTGACTCTATATAAAGAGCCCTGCCCAGTGCTCTGGGCGACATGGTGGCACAGCTGCAAGCCTGCAGGAGAGCAGAGGCTGGAGTGGTGGCAGCTAGGACAGAGACTGAGACGGCTGCGGGGGCAGAGAGGCCCAGAGGCAGAGACCAGCTTGCTGCATGCAGACTCGCTCTGAGTGGATGGGATTCTAGTGACTGACCGGCCACCATGGGAATAAAGTTAGGTATAAACCCTTTCACCCCAAGAACGTTCCACTGTCATTTTTTGGTCTCACTGAATCCACGGTGTGCTTGTCCGGGGCTGAAACCCATTGCCAAGACACCCATGCACACCCTTCTCCCAGCTCCACACCAGGTTTGGGTCACTAGCAGCACGATGACCTGTAAGGCATGTGGGGCTTACTGTGGGGAAAATGGAAGGATCCTCACCTGACCCTGAACTGCTTGATGATTTAACTGGCCTGCAGCTAGGTTACAGCTTCCACACCCTAGGCAATGAGCTATTATTGACTGAGTCACTACATAAAGAGCCCAGCCCTATGCCAGAGACAGAGGTGGATCACAGACCTGCAGACTATCGTATGCAGATGTGACCCTAGTGCTCGACCTACTGCCAGGAGAATAAAGGCTGGTACAAACCTTTTACACCAAGCATGTTTCCGTTGTCACTGCTCAGTCTCACTGCCCAGGGCTGAAACCCTCAGGCAAGACACTTACCCCTTCCCTGAGTTAAATGAGAGTGTGTTAATGGTTTGTGTGCTCCACACATGCTCACCACCCCGTGTCTGTAAATATGTTGTCACACACAGAGTGGGACCTGAGCACAAAGGTCACTCCAATCTCTGGGTGTCTTTCCCCAGAAGCAGGCAGGGGCATGGAGGTGCTTGGCATGCTCTGGAGGCAGGCCATGAACCCCAGCCTCAGAACAGTGGTGCTCTCACTCCCCAGACCGAGGGTGTGCCTCCCTGACTGAGAGGTAACACAGCTTAATCCTGCTTTGTGTGGGAAGGCTGACAAGACTGCCACAGGGACAGCCAATCAGTAGCAGAAACAGCTTTCTTTTTCTAAGAAGTCTTATCAAGGGAACCATTTATTAAATTATATACAAAGCTATGCTTTAAAAAAAAATGTCCCATTAGAAAAAGGGAGTGAGACCTTGCCTCTGACCACCCATCATCGTAACTAACTCATCCCCCACACCTTAGCCTAAACCTTCCGATGAAGGCAACAGGTCAACATGTTCCAGAAAACCCTAATTCTGCCATAGTTAACTGCCTTTAATTCTTAACTCCTTACCTCCATCTCTCCTGACCCATGAGGGCCTGTCTGTGTGCAGCTATGTGAGTGGCTGGACATCTCACTGCACAACGTGAAATGCCATGACACGTACTCTAGCAGAAAGGGAAGGTGCCTCCCACAGCCCCTGTAGCTTTGTTCCAGACATGTCTAAAGACACTTCTGGCTACAGGATCACGGTGCTAAGTCTTTTTATTGTGATGCATTTTAGACAGACAAAAAAAATTTGCACAGAATGTAACGAACATCTTGCACCTACTGCTCAACTTTAACAAATATTGGTATTTTGCCCTATTTGCTTCAAAAAACTTTTTAAAAGGAAATAGCACAATATGAGTACAGGTGAAACATGCTGTGCATTCCCTGCCCATCCCACTTCTACTCCCCTCATCAGTAGCCACTATTCCAAAGTTAGCATTTATTATTGCGATAAAACTTTATTTTTACTACCTAAGCATACGTGCATAAACAACATATATTCTTTGCATGTTTTAAAACCTTGTATAAATAGTATACTGTCTACTGTTAAGCAACTTGCATTTCCTTGCCCAATTTTATTAAAATCTTTTTCTTATGGCAAGTTTCAAACATTCACAAAAGCAGAGTGAATGTCATAATAAACCCCGTGTGGTCATCAGCCAGCCTCATGACCAATCTTCCCATATCTCCATGTAGGTCATCCTGTCTGCCCCTACCCACTGTCCCCTTCCACGCCCCTCTATCCCCCTGAAACAAACCCATACATGCAAAACCTCTAAAGGTCTAGTTTCTATTAGCACTGGCTTTCTTTCTGAAGAGAAACCAAGGCAGGGGGGAAACATTCCAAATATATGACCTGGTCTCAACCACCCTAGGGATTATAGTCCAGATGATTGGCCATGGATCCAACAGGACCAGAAGGAATGCCAGCCCTGGCTGGGGCCCAGCAGGCTAAGCATGCACTCCCCCTCCCAGTGGCTCTGAGGCAGGGAGGAAGGTCATGGCTCAGCATTTCCATTGTCCACCCCCCACCCCAGCTCAGTCTTCTGAGTACTTGAAGTTCCCAAGATAATACTCTTGTCAACTACAGGGAAACTCCACCTTCACCCTCCTTCACATGCTCAATACCTGGACTACAACTCCAAATAAACTTACACATACAGACGCAATGGTAGTTGCTAATGTTTACCACGTGCCAGGCATTTTTTTCATGCCTCGGGTTGCATCAGCTCATTTTACAGATGAGAAAACTGTGTACAGAGGAGTTAAATTTAATTCCCCCACGGTCAAATAGCTAATAAGTGAATCCATGTATTGAACTCAGGGCCCACATCACAACCCACACTGCCTCTTTCCCAAATAAAAACAGCTCCCAGTGGAACACAAAGAAGCCATATCCTTAATGTCTGGAGGCAACCAAAACCCCACTAGCACACTCACAGTCAGGGACAAAAACAAACAAACAAACAAAAAACCCACTAGCAAATATGTGATAAAAATATGAGAAACTAAGCTAGAATGAAGGCTGTCTGTGGACTGCTCTGGAGAACTGGCTCTCAACTCTACAATACTCAACTTTCCCTTTGAAGGGGTTGCGATCAAATTTTCTTCTGTGTACGAGCAAAAAACAGTACAAAGACAGACAAAAGCCACTCATTAGTACAGCTTCTCCTCTCAGCCACCACTTATAACAGGGAGCCCGAAAGAGTGGATCATGCTCCGGTGCCCGAAAACACGTGACCTTCCTTCATCTTGAGAGTGGTGTCCCGCATCAAAGAGCTCATGGTCGCACACACAAGAGGGGCATAACCATGATGACCTAAGCATTGACCTTCGTACAGTAAATGCTTCAAAGCTGGGTCTCTAACAATTCTTGGTCATTTATAATAAAAATTGGTTTTTAAAGAAGGAATGCCATTTTTCTTTTAAGAACAAAATCCAGTATTTTACTCAGCAGCTTTTTAGGCTGTATATCTTAAATACTATGTTCTTTATAACCATAAAATCTTAAAAAAAAAGAAATCAGATAAATCCTCCTCTTTGCCAAATTAGCTACACACACACACACACACACACACACACACACACACACACACTAACCACCCCCTGAATGCCTCAAAGGTCTTTATCCAATTGGCTAAGGATTTTGCACTGTGATCATATTGTTTACTCGCAATAACTTAGCAAGAGTAAACACTAGTGCCTCAATGTCTCATTTTATTTGTTCAATCAGTATTTACTGAGCACTGGATATCCAGCACTGGTAAACACTGAACAATATACTCTGAGAGCTTTCTATTTAGGATATACAAAGGAATTTCCTCTTCTGTTCAGGTTTCTGACTTATGAAACCTCAATTAGAGGACATCTTCTAGTTGAAATTTTACTTTCTTATGGGAAATAAAAGTTTACAAGGGGTGGGGATTAGGTAGAGAAGAAACAGGTAAAAAAACTGTAATATGGCAAGAGGTACTCTTTGGTAGGTCTTGAACAGTTCTATATAGAGGCCACATGAACCATTTTGAGCTACAGCTCCAGCCCCAGCCCTGATGAAGTGTGAGCCTCGCGCCACAGCCCCCCAAAGGAAGGCAGAGATGGAAACGCAACACTCAGGTGTCCGCTAGAAAGCTGAAGTTTTTGCCCCGTACTGTTTCCAGGCTCTAAATTGACATGGGTCAGGCGGGAGGAGGTGGAGAAGCAGAGCTGGCTCAGACACACGCCGCCCTCTCCTCCAGCCGGGACGGCCCCTGTGCGTGGTACCGGACTGCACACCCGTAAGCTCAGGGATGTGACAGAGGCAAGCCAGACCCAGGGACCCCACAAGACACCTACAGCAGAGTTACAAGACCTCCAGTGATGCGATGCACAGAGAGTCAGGGGAGAAATAAAATTACTCAAGGGAGAATTATATGGACTAACTGGTGGTAGAAAGAGCATCATGGCTGCTGGGTGGTATAAAGCCTCATGCTTCTGTGTGAACTCCAGGGCACCAAAGGTCCGGAGGCCTCTCAGGCTACCTCTCTTGATACGAGGTGTCTGGTGATTGCTCCCTCTTGGCTTCCTGGTCCCTGACTACACTTCACTTATCCTGTCATGCTGCCCACCAGGCGTGGTCTGCTTCCAAAAAGAACCTTGAGGCAGCGGGGCCTACACCTGACTCATCCCGAGTCCCCAGAGTGTCTAGAACCATGTCTAGACCAAACTCAGTGCTCACTCGCAGGTTTTTCTTAATTAAGATAGTGTTTCCTGGTGTGAAGCAACATGGAGGACATGGCACATGCCACCAAAAGGCCTCCAGAGCTGATTTCCAGTCTCAGGAACTTCAGGCGACAGAGGGACCAGGTAAAAACAACACAAGAAAACAGGTGTATCCAGAATGTGGGACATTCTGCAGGGCAACGGACCCAGTTTCTGTGGCAAGTCAAGGGCACAGGGAGAGGGGAGGGTGGGCTGCTCTTGCTGAGAAGATATCCAAATGCCTGTGTGGACCTTGTATAAATTCTAACAACTGTGAAAAACAACTTTTTTTAGATAGTAAGAAAAAACTTTTGTATTATAAACTGGGCATTAGATACTGTCAACAAAATATGGTCAATACAGCAGGTTGTGATAAGGCACTGTGGTTATGCAAGAATGTGTCTGTCTTCCCAAGGGGTTCCCTCAGGTAGGCAGAACTGAAATAACAGACCTGGGAGTTGCTCTAAAATTCTTAAGGAAAAAAGAAAAAGGAAGAAGAAAAAGAAAGGAAAAGAAAAAATATATTAAGCAAATGAGGCAAAATCTTGACAACTGTTGAGTATATTTACCTTTGAATTTTTCTTAGTTTTTAAATTAAGGAGACTCAAAAGCTAGAATTTAAAAAAATTTTATGCATAAGCCAGACAGACATTTCCAAGCCTCTCTGACCATATTCTAACACTTATCAGTGAAGTGGTTTAAGTTGGCACACTGTCCACAAAGCCTCACATGTCAGATTGTGGGGAAAGAGAAGATGGGGGGGCACACAGCGTGCAGACTCAGCTCACTGACAGCCAGCCGGGGGTTCACCCACAGTCAGCGCCCGAGGGTGTGTCTGCTCCTGAGGCTAGAAATGGGACATGTTCACTTCAGAACTGGTTCATTTGACAAACACATTCAGCTTTCCTTCCTGATTACCTCTACTAAATATTTCTTACAAGGGCAAAGCACTGAAACAGCCAGATGGGCAAAAGAGTCATGCTCTAGCAGCGTGCATCCTCCGACGTGGTCTCTTCAGCAGACCACATTCCTGCCCGGGAAGGAGAGAGAGCCATTGATCCCAGGTCTGAGAGCCATAAAGAGAAAACAAATCCTACCATTGGCAACAACATGGATGGAGCTAGAGGGTATTATGCTCTGTGAAATAAGCCAGGTAGAGAAAGACAAGTACCAAATGATTTCACTCATCTGTGGAGTATAACAACAAAGCAAAAACTGAAGGAACAAAACAGCAGCAGACTCACAGAACCCAAGAATGGACTAACAGTTACCAAAAGGAAAGGGACTGGGGAGGGTGGGTGGGAAGGGAGGGAGAAGGAGAATAAGGGGCATTATGATTAGCACACATAATGTGGGGGGGGGGCATGGGGAAGGCAGTATAGCACAGAGAAGACAAGTAGTGACTCTGTAGCATCTCACTACGCTGGTGGATAGTGACTGTAATGGCGTATGTGGTGGGGACTTGATAATAGGGGGAGTCTAGTAACCACAGTGTTGCTCATGTGAAACCTGAGCATAAGATTGTATATCAATGATACCTTAATAAAAAAAAAATCCATGAAATCAATGATTCTGGGAAGGGGGGGTACTTGAGAAGGCAGAGAACTCTGAACCACTGAAACTTACAAACTGAATCCTCTCTCCCTCCCTGGCTATACAGTTGTTCTTAATCTCAAAAATCAATGGCCTCCCTGTCTGTTTATCCCTGATGTATGTGCTCACATCATCAAGCAACCTGGGCACATGGACGGAGATGACAAGGCTCGCCTCGGGTGATGACAGTCCAGGGAACAGAAGCCGCACGCTACCAGATGGCACGCAGCCGAGCCTGCCTGCCACCTCGGGGAGACCGCCCTGCTCACAGGGACCTGACTCAGCCCAGGTCGAAAGATACCCCTCACCTGCCTTGTAGCCCAGGAAAATAAAGGATTACACCAAGTTATATTTTCAAGGAACTAAATATTAAAGTGTTACCATTTTATGAGTGCCCTGGGTTATTAACACCTTCTAGACCTCTAGGGTCACACTGAGGCACCACTGCAGCGGCCAGCCCCAGACTACTTCCCCTCAGAGCCCTGGTCAAGCACCTTCCCACCCCCACACCCAGCTGCACCCGCACCTCCTCCCACCGGCTGTCTACCAGGCTTATGCCGCGAGCCAGCTGCATGCAGTCGCATTCCAAGTGGCGCTCTGGCCTCCCTTACGAGGAGGAGGCAGGAGAGGCGGAGGCAGGAGAGGCACACCTCAGCACTCCACAACCGCATTTAAACAGACCGGCACACAGTGATGCTATTCCTGTGCTCGAGAACAGGTGAGTGAGTCCTAGAAGAGATGTGGGCTCACCCAAGGTCTCACAAATGGCAGGGCGGGCAGGGCTCCAGCCTCCACCTCCAGGCAGCTTCACCATCCTGCCACTGCACAAAGCTGGGTCATGGATGAGCAAAGAAAGGTCTTGCCAGCAGGTCTTGACCCAGGCAGAACTCAGAACTCTGCTCACCACAGCTGCCCAGAGTAGTATTTCTCTAGTTTTAGAGAAATAGTTCATTTCACCATCACACCTTTTTTTTTAACAATCCTATCTTTTAGAAGTTAAAATGTACTGATTACCACAAATGACGAATACAGTGAAGACACATACCTCATGCCGATGCACAAACGCGTCCTTAACTTTGGTCCCAGGCGCAGCCTAGGACCTTCACAAGCCCAAGGATGAAATTAATTGTTGTGACTATGCAAGAGGGGAGACCACCCATCTAATGACTTAACAAAATTATTACTTCGATCGTTATTTTAAAGATTAAGCAATTGCGCAAACTCACCAAAAAGCATAGAAATGTTGAGAACTGAACTTTTTACAGAAAACTAACACTTATTAAGAAAACCATAGCTCCAAGTATGTGTTAGTTTATTACATGTAGTTTTATCAACACTCTTGCTTAAATTATAACAAACGCAAAGAAAACATTTACTCCTATGCACAGGGCATCTGTTCGGTAAGTGAACATTTCAGTCTGAGTCTTTAAAAATGTCAAGAAACTGAAAAAAAAAGCACATGTATGAGAAACACCAGCACCCACTCTCACTCAGTTGGGGATGCACTAGCCGTATCTCTGACCTCCACTTTTACGCATAGAAAGTAAGTTTAAGAAATATACAATATATCTAAAGCTTTACCAAAATGCAATACTAACTTCAGCTTTTTACATTTTGATTATTTCCTGCAAAAGTGAAGTGGCAATTTAAATTCTTATTGCCAAGCCCATGTACTAGATGTGCCCTACAACTACTAATCATCTTTTCTAAAAACTGCATTCATCCTGGGGCCAGAGTGTTTTTCTTGCCACTCTTCATTAAATAAGCAACCTACTGGTCCAATAAACTTGGTAACTTCCCCCTTTGCATCTTAAAATATAATCATAAAACCTGCTCCTCACTGTGCTTCCTGGGTGTGCGCCCACAGAGTACATCTCTCTAGAGCAAACCAAGAGGTTTTACCATTCACCTATTCTGAGAAAGTCTCATCAAAACAAAGAGGAGACACACCCCAAATTCCATCATCCATGGGTTTCTGGGCCTTTGGCTCAGACACAAGGTAAGTCTTTGGGAAGCCTGGGTACAATCTAATCTGGACCTGGATCACCAAGCAAGCAAGAATTTCTCTCAGAACATTGCCAAAATATTAAACAGGTTCATGGGAAGAATGAAACTCCTTTGCCCATGGCCACAACACTGTCTTCCGATGCTTTTCTCACAGTTTGCACACAATCCAAACGTCAGAGTTTTAGTGGCACAACTCCTACCTACCCATGAACTTGACAGTTTTTTTACTGAGGAATACAGATTTCCCATTATGTCCAATTACACTGAACAAAGGAACCAACAGCTTGCAGGTGCTTCTCTATGCTTCAGCTGAAAGGAGAAAACTGTCAATTGTTATAAAGAAGGAAACATTAACACCAAGAAAGGGGGCAGAATTTTCTTGTGAAGTCCAGCTCAGGAGCTCAGCCCAAGACCTGAATTTCCTTCCTTCCCACTTCATTTCAGTAGCTGAGATTCCTTCCTCCTTAATGAAACAGCACAAACTGGTATAATACTTGGTTACAACTGTTTCTACCGAGGTTGGAGGGTATGCTCCTTTGCCTTCCTAGAGTCTGTGTGATTTTGTATGGGAAGAACATTAGACACACACTCAAAAAGAGTCTGATATGGCCTGCCAAGGGGAAAAACAAGTTTTCCCACAGCTGAAGGCCAGGCCCACCAGTCCAGAGAGGGGCTGAGTCTGTGCTTTAGTCTTGAATTTGAGACAACACTTTGCTGTCCTGAGAGAGGAAGCAAGAGATGGCAGGCTTCTCCACCTGCACAGAGGAGGTGGGACCTTAAGGAGGAAAGATTTACATGTGTAGTTCAGGGGTCACTAAAACGTACCTGCCATTAGCATCTTCTACTCACCCACAAAATTTCCTACAACTTCTGCCCACACTCAGCAGTGACCCAGAAATCCTGAGAGGCCTGCTCCGAGCTCATCAGAGCAGGTCCCCGGGACACCTGGGGCTCCCAGCGCCTGCCCATGTGCCTCCTGAGGGCCAGGCCTGGGAGCACAGAATCCTCCCCACACCAGACACTGGAAACCATGAGCCATTCTGGGGCAAGCTTCAGCACTATGACATGGCCCATATGAGAAGGGAACCGCGTCACAGAACGCAAGTGAAGGCCACCCCTGCCGGCTCAGGCCTCCTTCCCGACAGCCCCTGGCCTCTCCCACGTACCGGCAGTGGCCGGCCCGCCTGCCACCCCTACACAGCGGGAAGGGCACATCCCAGCATTTTTTGTTTTTAAAGTCCGTCTTTCACACACTTCCAGAAATCCGGAGAAGCAAGTCTCTAAAAGAGCATGTGAGTGTGTGCGGCATGCAGGAGGTCCCAGTGCTCAGACACCACGGAGAGTGACCTCTGCGGCCACCACCCTGCTCAGAGTAAACGAGTGAGGTGAGTGAGCGCATGGGATCTGCGGGAACTACGTGCAGATTAGCACAGCAGTGGGGACTCAGTCAGCAAGAATGGCCGCTGATACCTGGAGGAGCAGAAAGACTCCCCTGGTATCTGTGGTTGTGGAGGGAAAGCGAGGCTGGGGAAATACTGGGAAGGGAGGAAAGAGATACTGGAAAAAAAAAAACACATATATATACATATATATATATGAAAAAAAATCTCAGCCCAACACCCCCCTTCCGATTTGATGCCAAGGGGAATTGCTCTGGACAAGACCCACTTTGCCTCTCTCCCTCCCTTCTGACAGACTCAAGTGGGCTCTTAGGCACAAAGCAACCCTCAAGGCCGAAAGCCCCCACTCTTCCGATCTCTTGCTCTCCACCGGGGAGCTGAGGGGAGATACCCTAACCACTCCACATGTCAAATGCCTCTGCTCCTTCCCGACTCTCCAGACAGGACACGTGATCTCTCCTCCAGAGCACCAGGCCCGACTGTGAGGACACACAGACAGACTCTGCAATCCTTCCCGCACATTCTACCTTAGGCCCTGCCAGCCTGGCAAACACGTATACGGCCCGACGGGGACAGCTGAGGACCATGCACTCCCACACCTCCCCCACAGCTGTGACTTGGCCTGTAGGGCAACGTCTCTTAGCCTCGGCACTGCCCCTCCGATGTGGCGATTCTCTGCTCTGGGGACCATCCTGTGCCTGGCAGTATGTTTCGCAGCATTCTGGCCTCTACCTACTAGACTCCGGTGGCAGCCCCCAGTTGGGACCATCAAAAGTGTCTAAATGAGGCAAAACCACACACACATACACACACACACACACACACACACACACACACACACACACACGCCACCCATGTTGAGAGCTACCGGCTTAAGGTATGACCTCTGTAAGCATGTAAATAAATCCCTGTATTCTCCTAGGAGGAGGTGAAGCAAGATGAACTGTCGCCATGGTGACGACTTTGGGGTGACCTGACCCACGTGCCCTGAGAGGCTCGGCCTGTGGGAGGCCGGTGGGGGCACAGAGAACGCTGCCCGCCGCGTGTGGTCCAGGCCCTGAAGCTGCCTCCCCTACCCCCGTTTATAAGGGAATGGACCTGAGTCCAAGTCTCTTATCCAAGGAAGACACTTGACATATCAGAAGGTACAGAACTTTAGAAAGAATGAACCTCACCACACATTCAGGACCAAAGGTCTAGACTGGACATGGCCCGTGAAGAAGCCCCGAACTCCGGCCTTTCTGCCTGGGGAAAGTCTCCAGAGCACTTAACAAGCGTCCTGGCGCCCTGTGTCGGAAAGCGGGAAAGGGGAACGCAAGCCTGCGAGGCGGGATGACTCTGTCTGCCTCACAGGGGCTCAGGACCAGACTGACAAAGCAACCAGCCGTTCTTATTCTAGGAGATCTAGGTGATCTAGAAAAGGTAAGACGTGGTTCCTGCCCTCAAGATGCTGACCATCAAATTGGGAAAAGATCAATTAACATCTCATCAACATCCCAGTCATCTAATAGCAATAGCTAAGGTTTATTAGAAGCTTATAATGTGCCAAGCTCTATGCAAGGCACTTTACATCCATTATCTCTTTTAAGCCTTGCAAAGATCCTGTAACGTAAGGAGCATTACTATCCCCATTCCACAGCTGGAAAAAGAAGTGAGGTTCAAAGGGACTAGGTGACTTGCCTGAAGTTCTACAGCTCACAGACCCGGAACCACTGACGTGGGCCGGGTGCCTCGGGGCCAGAAAGCCCAGTATGGAATCCTGCCTGCGGTTTCTTACATCCTGCCTGCCCCATAACAAGTGCCAAGCGCAGTGCCCTCCTGGGGTCTCCCTGAAACCAAGCATAAATCTTTCTCCTCACTGTGACCACAGACGGTCTGACGTGTCATGGCCAGAGGTCACTGCTGAGCAGATCCATCTCCCATTTCAGCAGAGTATCTTGGGCCAATCCAAGGCCTGCAGGAATGAGATCTGAGAGCACAGCCCCCACGCCCCTAAGTCCCCACCTAAGTCATCTCACGGCCATACAGGAACATCAGGGTCATTCAACGGCATTTCAAGTACCGCCACCTGATGCCAAGAATCCATTATGACCCACCTCTGCCTCACACAAAAAATTAACAAGTGGTGGAGCTGGGATTCAAACACAGATTCCTTTAATCCCAGACTCATTAACACCCACTGTGCCATGATGCTAAAGACCTGCAAACTGCAGAATGCTGGGGACTCCCAGGCCGCTGTGGTCCTCTAAGCTGATGCCTGTAGCTGGCAAAGAAAGAAAAAGTGCTTCCAGGGCAAAGAGGTCCTTAAAAATCAGCTCCATGTCTCACAGCAGCCTCACCAGCTAGTGGAAACACTACTGCCCACAGGGGAAATCAAAGTCTTTCCTTAAAAGAACTCGGGCTGGAAGGAGGGGCATGCTGCAGGCAGGCCCAGATGAAGGCCAGTGCATGCTCCTTGTCGGGAGAAGTATCGCCCTTTCCATTGGGCTTAAAACTAACTTCCTGTTCACAGCTGTATCCACTATTCGAGGGCACTGGACCTTCATCCTGTGCAGCCGTGGACACCTGACTACGAGACGCTATGGGCCCACTTCCAGAAAACCTCCAAACACATCCCCCTGGGTGCCATCCTACTCCAGCGGCTTTTCCCCTACAAGGTCGGGAGGCTATGGACACCCAGGCTGGCCTTACATCGGATTTCACTTCTTGAGCTGTTTTCATCCTGATGATCCATTACTCCTTCCAAGGCAGCTTCGTCCTGGACAGCGGGCAGCTGGCCAGTGTGGTGAGAGGCCATGGTGGTATCTCACTGCACAGCTGAGGCACAGCACGCACACACACACTGACTTCTTTCTTCTGGATGTTGCCTTGTGAATTGTATTTTGAATGTGACTCCTGCCATGGCCTTAAAAATGACCAAGGAAGGCCCTGGTTTGGTTTAATGGCATCTGATGCCTTCTCCCATAAGCAGCCAGCTGGCTGGCTTGCCATTCCTGTCAACGCATCAGCGCAGTGACTATAGCCTCATGAACTTCTGCTCCTCATGCGTAACTCCTGGCTTTTCAGGCAGAGCAAGGACCTACAAGCCTGATTTCCAAAATGCTTCCTAGCAATTACACTGGGTGGTGATTCACCAAGCACCACAGGATGTCCCCAATCATACACTCTCTTTTTCCTCATTCTGTTTCATAAACTCCTATTTCACAAGAACGTAAATTCTCCATCCAAACAAAAATTATCCTACTTTAAACAACTGAAATACTAGTTATCCTCAGATTTTCTTTGGAAGTGGGGGTATAAATAAGATATTATTTTAATATTTTGTCATTCATTCAAACATTTAAGAAGTACCTACACTTTGTACACTGAGGGGTCAGGTACAGACAATCGTGTGCTGAGTGTTGGTAATAACCCACTGTGCGACAAAGACCCCAGATAAGCCCTGTAAGTATGACAACTTTCAGCAAGTAAAAACATTAATTATATTAATTTTGTTCTCCCCTACACTTACCCCAGATTAAAGACTACAACTTGAAATCTTTAGTAACAGGCTGCCAACAACAGCTGCTATTAAAAAATAAAAGAAAATTCTTGTTATGAACAGATTATTAGTTCTTTCCAAGTGAAATAAAAACTTGCTGTTCCCATCCTCAGACTCAGAAAATGACTCCATTCTACAAACGATCCCAGATCCACAAAAAGCATCAAACACGCACAGCCCGTCTCACCCATGAAGCACCACAGGAGAAAAACAGGGACACTTGTCTGCAAAAAGCAGGTAACTTCAGCTTTTAAGGAAATGTCTACATGTCACATGGAATAAACTAAGGCTACGTACCATCATATATTTCCCTCCTAAAGAAACTGTCTCCTTGCTATTTAAGGAAAAGGATAGACAAAAAATTAGGTACCGTTAAACGGGTTAAGGAAAAATGTTTCACATGTAAAAACAAAGCAAAAGGCAGCATGAAACTGGGAGCTCAAAGATAGGAATTAGTCAATGATGCTGTGTATTTCTGGGCTCCTGAACACAAGCACGGTCTGTTCTTCTTACCCCCCAAAAAATAATTAAAGGATTTAATTAACTTAAAGATCTAAGAGAGGACACTGTTAGAACTGGTGTGGGAAATGAACCATGCTCTCAGGCAAAGGATGTTACTTAACTATTCTGCTCTAACAATGATCTGTGGAGATTCCCTATGACTCCAAAGTTTGATCCTCTAATTTAACCTGTAAAGAACCCGGGCAGGTTTTAACTTGCTCCAAGAAGGTGGTGACATGTCTTACCTTGGCATGTATGGAAGACTCATTTGTCAGGCTTTGCAACCAAGCTTAAGTGAGATTTAGGAGTAAGAAACGCCAAATTAAAACTCTTAAGGACCATTAATCACACCCTCATGACTTCAGATAGAGCAATACAAACATATGCTTATGTAGGTCTGGTCTTTATTCTTAATCAGAGGCATTAGTTTCCTTCTGCAACAGCCTGCAGAAGGAACTGTTTAAAAAGTGGGGCAAGCATGGTTCAACCCATACATTACTTTAAGTAATTAAGTAATACAGATACAACTATGAAGTTTTTGTTATTCTTGACACAAATAAACAGATGGCCAGTGAGGAAATGGGATCAACTTTACAGCTGAGAATATACTACATTCCACTTCCATTTTCTGAATGTCAATGCTTAGGAGATAAATTCAAGAATCCAACTGGTAACTAGAATAGGAAAATTATTTTAATTCATTTGTCTGGCAGACTCCACTGTTAAGATGTAGGGATAAGGAGAGCCCCCTAGCAAGCACCAAGTACTCAGTGGGCATTAAATATTTCTTAGATGACTAAAAGGAGCAATTACCCAAACACTGACGAGCATCCTGAAAATTCAGGCATCTCTCCTTTGAATCACAAATGCCCTAAGTTAGCAAGTCAAGGTACCATTTCTGCAGTATATAGGCAGAGTGCTTTCTACCTTTGCCACACTTACACGAACTCCTTTTTCTCCCTATAATAGGCTCTGCTTTAAACAGTTAATATAGTAGCAGATGTTGGCCCCAACACCACTTTTATCATGGACTGAAGCCATAATGGAGTACAGCTAGAAAAGCAGACAGAATATATGAAACAACCATTTTCAGACACTGGACCACAAGCAGTGCAGGACTTAATTTCTACGCAGAGTGAGACACAGGAGACAAGCCCCGTGACTGCCTGAACTCAATTCCATGAGGCAGTTTCCCAGTCAAGCCCAGAAAAGAGGGACGGAGTGCACAGCCCTCACGCCAGGAGGAGGGCAGCACAGAGGGGCGCTACCGTCTCAGGATGGGTTCTGGCGAGGCTCCCTGAAGTCAGGAGGAGAAGCACAAAAAAGCAGCTGGTCTAACAAGTCCCGGCACTCACACAAGGCTAGCAACAGTTTGTGTTTCTACCAGCAAAAGTGGAAATAACTCACAATATACCTGGCATCAGATAAAATCCTCAGAAGTGTACCGCCTTAGTACTAGGCTAAATTATCCTTAAACTAATGGCTTCTCTGGACCCAGCCTTGGAAAGCCTAAAAGTTAGCTTCAAAATGACACAGCTACGTTCCAAAACTTAACTGCATGCCAGAATAATCCAGCACTGTTGAAAGGAATACAACAAAATCAAACACCCAACAACATATGTCCAGTATCCAAGCAAAAATTATCAGGCATGCAAAGGCAGAAATTATGACCCATAATCAGGGGGAAGCCAATCAATTGAACAGACCCAGCAATGATGAGAAATGATGAAAATAGTAGACAGGGCATTAAACAGATTGTTATACTTGCATAGCTTCTTTGGAAAACAGTTGGGCAGTTCCTCAAAAGGTTAACCACAGAGTTCCCACATGACCCAGTGATTCCACTCCTAGGCATATAACCAAGAGAAATAAAAATAATGTCCACACAAATATTTATCACCATACTATTCATAATAGCCACGAAGTAGAAACAGTCCAAATGTTGATCAACTGATGAATACAATATGGTATGTCCATACAATGCATTACTAATCAGCAACTAAAAGAAGTACTGATACATCCACCACATGGATGAACCCTAAAACCTTTAAGCTAAATGAAAGAAAACAGGCACAAACGACCACAGATTATATGATTCTGTTTATATGAAGTGTCTTGAATAAGCAAATCTATAGAGACAGAAAATAGATCAGTGTTTGCCTGGGCTGGAGAGGAAACAGAACAGACTGAGGGGTGACTGCTAATGGGTAAGAGTTTCTTTGTGGGGCGATGACAACATTCCAAAATCAGATTGTGGTAATGGTTACATCACTCTGTTAATAGATTAAAAGCCACTGATACATATACTTAAATGGATAAATTATATACAAAATATGAATTATGTCTCAATAAAGCTGTTAAAAGTCATTATAAATATACTCCAGAACAAAAAGAAGGAGAGAAATGACAGACACAAAACAAATCCAATGGCACTTCCAGTGAAGAAAAATACAGTATCTGAAATAAAAAATACACAGGATGGGATTAATAGTAAGTTAGATATTGCAGAAAATCAGTAAACTTAAAGGCACAACAATAGAAACTATTAAAATGAAGCAGAGAGAGAAAAAGACTGAAAAACGAATTAACAGGGCATCAGTGGCCTCTGGGACAATACTAAGTTGTCTAACATACACGTAATTGGGTCCAAAAGGGAGAGGATGGGAAAATTAACTGAAAAATGGCTGAATTTTAAAAAATCTCAACAAAAAACTGTATTTTACAGATCCAATAAAACTTAAACCCTAAATAAAATAAAGGAAACCACACAAAAGCACATCATATCAAAACTAGTGATAAAGAAAAAAATTAGAAGAAGTCAGAGAAAAAGACACGTTAAAGGTATAAAGACAGAAGGAGAGCAAACTGCTTTTCAGAAACTATGTAATGAGGGCATGGAAAAGCTATCATCTTAGAATTCTATACCTAGTAAAAACGTCTTCTAAAAAGGAAGATAAAATAAAGACGTTTTCAGACAAAAGCTGAGAGAATTCACTGCCAGAAGAACCACATTGTAAAAAGTGTTAAAATTCATCAAATAAAAAGAAAATGTTATCAGATGGACATTGGAATTTAAACAGAGGAATGAAGAACCAGAAATGATCACTCTATAGGCAAATATAAAGAATTTTTTCCTCGTTTTTAATCTTTTTAAAAGAGAGTGCCTATTTAAAGCAAAGTTACACTATATTGTGGGGTTTACAGCATAAGTAGAAATGTAGACTAAAAAGAAGCGAGAAACAGCAACATATCATGTCATGGATTGCACATTTCGTGTATGGTGCTGTCTTCGGCTGAAGATGTGCAGACCTTAAAGCGGCTGTTATAAACTTAGGGAGGGGTGTGGCAAGTAAGCTAGGGGAGGAGACAGGCTTCATTCCAACCACAGTGACAACTTAACCCCCAAAGAAGGCAGAAGAGAGAGGAAGGGGCACGAAGAACAAACAGGACAAATGGAAACTAGTAACACCGATGGTAGATTTAAACCTAGACAATCAGATTACATTGTAGGAAATGGTCTTCTTAAAAACCCTCCCAATAAAAGGCAGAGATTTTTAGATTTGGATCAAACAACAGCAACGACAAAAGCAAGCTGCCTGCATACATATACATACACACAGGCTGATGCAGAACACAGGTGGGCTCGAGGAGGCAAAAGACGGAGCAGCCACATGCTAATCAGGCAACGCCGGGGCTCCTTCAACATGACCAGCAGCTTCACTGACAGAGACTTCACCAAAGAGCACTGCCAGGGTGAAGGCCAACTTCTGTGGCACCAATGGAGTCAGTGTGTTATGCAGACATAAGAACCTTAAATGTCCACCTGCAAGCAACAGTATCACATACATGAAGCAAAAACAGAACTTAACAGAGAAGGGGGCAAGTCTGCAATTCCTACTGGATATTCAAAACTAACTTCAGTGACTGGAAGAACAAGAAGCCACAAAATGAAGGTTGACCATTTTGATCGAACTGGCATGTACAAGAAGACACACTATCCGAAAGAACAGACAGACATGCTTTTCAAGTACACATAAATGCCACCGACACAGGCCATAAAACAAGTCTCCAGAAGTACAAAAAGGACTGAGAACATACAAAGTATGTATGTTTTCTAACCACATAAGGATTAAGTTAGAAAACAATAATATAAAGATATCTGGAAAATCCTCCAAATAGTTAGAAATTAAATAACTCATTTCTAAATAAACTATAGGTCAAAGAAGAAACCACAAGGTAAACTAGAAACTATTTTGGACTGAATGTAAAAAAAAATTGCTCAGTGTAGATAAAGCAGTTGTTAGGAGGACATTTATGCATTCTCATGTTGACTTTAGGAAAGAAGGTCTCAAGTAAATGATCTAAGCTTCCATCTTAACTTAGCAGAAAAAGAGCAAATTAAACCCCCAACAAGCAGAGGAAAGAAATAATAAAGAGCAGAAATTAATGAACTAAAAACATAAAAGCAATAGAGAAATATATCAGCGATATCAAATACTGATTCCTTGAAAAGATTAACGAAATTATATTGCTCTAGCCAGGCAAATAAAGAAAAAAACGGGTAAGATAGAGTGTCAACATCAAGAATGAAAACAAAATCACCATAGATCATACATGTATTAAAAGGATAATAAAGGAATGATATAAACACCTTTATGCTCATAAACTTCACGACTTAGATGAACTGGACAAATTCCTAGAAAGACAAAAACTCATTGAAGAAAAAGTAGAGAAGCCAGTAACAGCATTTTTATCTACTAAATAAACTGAATTAGTAATAGAAAAAAACGTCACAAAGATAATGTCAAGCTCTGAAGGTCTCACTGTTGAAGTCTACCAAACATGTAAGAAAGACAGAATACAATTTCCAATAGAAAGCAGAAGAGGAACTTCCACCTCATTTTATGAGACTACCATTACCCTGATACCAAAAGCATACAAAGATATTATGAGAAACCTATAGATCCATATCCCTCATGAAGACAAACAAAAACTCTTGACAAAATTTTAGCAACTTGAGTCTAGCAACACAGAAAATATGAACCATAACCAAGTGGGATTTGCCCCAGGAACTCAAGGTTAGTTTAACATTGACAATAAATCCGTACATTTCACCATATTAAAAGACCAAAAGAGAGATGACCCATATAATCACCTCAATAAATGTAGAACAAGACTCTGATAAAATTAAATTTCCATTCGTAACTTTAAAAGGGGGGAAAAAAACACCTCAACATATTAGGAATAAAAGAAACTTCCAAAACCTGACAAAGAGCACATATGGAAAAGTTCTATCTAACATCAAACTTAACAGTGAACTGAATGTTTTCCCTTAGGGTGGGGAACACGGCAAGGACCTGCTGTTACCTCTTCCATTCACAACGTGCTAGAGGTCCTTGCCCAGTGAAATAAGGCAAGAAAAAGGAATGAAAGAATTCACCTGTGTATGTAAGGAAAGGAAGACATAAAAGTCTCTTTATTCTCAAATATGATCAAAGTAGAAAATCCTAAGAAATCTACAAAAGAGGTATTTAGAACTGATTTGAGTCTAACAAAGTTGCAAAAGATAAGGTCAATATACAAAAACCAATTGTATTTCTATATACTAGAAGTGAACAATTAGAAGCTGTAATTTTTAAAGTATCATTTATATTAACATCAAAAAATGAAACATGTAGGCATTTTACAAAAGATATGTAAGACCCATATTCTTAAACATATAAAACATTTCTGAGAAAAATTAAATACTAGACGGAATAGTCAAATGATTTTGAAAAAGAACTAAGTTGGAAGACTTTGGTACTACCTGACTTCAGGGCTTACTACAAAGCCAGAGCAATAAAGACAGTGTGGTATTGGTGTAAGAAAGGATATGCAGATCAATAGAGAACAGAATCCAGAAATATACTAAAGTGTCAAGGTAGTTCAGTGGGTAAGTGAACAGTATACTAAAATGAACACTAAATAGATCAGACATTTAAAGTTAAGGGCTGAAACTATTCAGCTTGTTGAAGAAAATACAGGAAAAAAATCGTGACCTTAGACAAAAAATTCTTAAGACAGAAGAAATGCACAAACTGGACTTGACCAAAATTTAAAACTTGCTCTTCAAAAGACTCCCTTAAGAAAACCAGTAGTCCACAGATGGGAAAAAAAATATTTGCCAAATGAATAGAATGAACACAAATATGCCTATTTTTTTTAAAGGCAAAAGATTTCAACAGATACTTGACTGAAAAAGATACACAAATTAAAAAGAAGCACATGAAAAGATGCTTAACATTATTTGCTAAGCAAATGCAAATTAAAACTACAAGTTATCTACTGTTACACAGTACATTCTACAATTGGTTGGCCATCACAAACGCTGGGGAGGATGGGGACAACTAGAAGTCTGCTACGTGGCTGGCTGGGTGGTCTGGCAGTTCAGCAGTTCTTTTATAAGGTTAGCATATACTGTACATAGCACCCAGCAATCCTATTCCTAGGTATTTACCTTAACAAAATGAAAAAATATATTCCAAAAAGACTTCAACATGAATATTCCTCACAATTTTATGTATAATAGTAAAAAAAAAAAGCAAACAATTCAAATGTCCTTCTACTGGTGAATGGATAAAATATTGTGCTGTATTTTTATAGTGGAATATTCATAGAAAAGAATATTTCTTAGCAATTAAAAGGAACAAACCACTGATAAAACTAAGGAAAAAATCTCAAATGCACTATTCTAAGTGAAAGGAGCGAACGGGAGAGGCAACATACAGTATGACTCCACTTACATGAAATTCTAGAGCGTGGTCAGGACTCAGGGGAGGGGACTGACAGAAGGGGCACAAGGGGGCTTTCTGTGGTCATGAAATATTTCAAAACATCATGACTGGTGTTATACAACTGTACCCATTTATCAAAACCTGGTTAAATTAGTAAGTTTTATTGTATTCAAATTATATAACTCTTTTGATTAATTTTTTTCCACAGATAAATTTCAAAATAAATCCCCATGGTTGTTTTGTTTCAAAAAAAAAAAGACGGAGACCATTTTATTTCATTATAAAATTATCCAAATGTCTTCATTCTCTCTGGATCATAAACTGGTGGGGGAAAGGGGACAGGGGAGGGAACAGAACAAAATGTGCAAGAAATACGTAAAACTGTGGGGGTTGTTCTCTGAATTGTTCAAACTACACTCACGAGCTTCAGATTTCACCCAACCCTCAACTCCCTGTAAGGGCCACAGAACAGGCAAGATTGTCTCCCTCTTAGAAAGCAGCACACATGCACACACACATACACGTGCACACACACACCCAGTCCATTCTCTCTTCTTTTCTCTGACTCAGAGCACAGAAGTGAAGAGACTCAGCCTACTAAGCTGAGAGGTCCAGTCTCATGACTCTCATTTGTATAGACTTAAGAACACTGAATCCTCCTCCCTTAATTCTATTACAGTTCTGTGGGGAAAATTTCCCTGCAGCTACTTTACTATGAGTTCCTGGTCAGGAATCTACAGTTAGAACCTTAGCAATTTAAAGGACTTTTAAATGCAAAAACAGTAACTATAATATTAGAGAAAATTAAAGGAAAAAAATAAAGGCTCTCCAAAAGGAAAATAGATAAATGAATAATAAATCCACCAATACTTGTCCTATTAAAGTATTTTCAGTCATTATAAAGCCTCTGTATAGATAAACAACAAACACATAAAACACAGAGCAGAACATCTCTTAATGCAGCAAATATCTCATTCGCGTAAGACCAAATCAGTGAGGCACTCCCATAAATTAAGAGGGGTTGAAACAGGTGCCCTCCAACTTTCTTCTTTCCAAAAGTGTACTATGAGTATATTTGTCTTTTTTTTTAACCCAACATGCGTATCTCCTGAGTTCAACAAAAGGACTCCCACGTAGGCAACACACACCCAGTGGTCAACAGGGAGGGCTTCCAGCCCCGTGAGTGGCACCTGCAGCTGTGTGCCGCAGGCCCTGGGCCCCAACGGCAGAGCCTGCACTGATGGGCTGTGGGCCCTGATGTGGCTGAGCGCCGTGAGGTGACACACAGTGACAACCACACTACCTTCCCAGTGAAGAGGCCACTTTGTTGGCCCGCGTGGCTGACTCAGAAGCACAGATACCCTCACCCTGAAGGGGGTCCATAGGGTTATATGGAGTGAGATAATGAGAGAAACCTCACTTGTCTATCTGGTCCTTGGCCCTCTGTTTCTCGTCTTAACAATACCACCTTCAATCTCAATACTCTGTTTTCATCACCACCTTGAAGAAAGTGCACAGGACAGATAATATTTTGGCTAATTTTAAAACTAAAGAGATCAGAGTTCACAGCTTTATAGCTGTGTCCAAGGCCACTCAGCTACTAAGGAGCTAAGCCGGAACAGGAGCCCAGGTGCATTGCACCTGGCTGTGTAACTTGGGTGCCTCACCCATGAGTGCAGGACGTTACCCGAGTCAGCACAAACCTTCCTACCCCGCCTTCTCCTAGGACAACTCCGGGGATCAGTTGTGCTTCTAAACATGCATGGAAACAAGGCCTTCTGGAAGTGATATGACAGTTCACCACTAATTTGGGGGGAAAGGCTAGAAATAGTAAGGCTTAGAGATAATCCATTTACTCAGCTTACTAGCTATAAACCACTGCTTTACTAAATGCAAATCACAACAGGCTGATCTTAAAGACACAGAAGAAGGAACCCCTCTCCTGCACCATGCACCCTGGTGACGTCCATGTGGATCAGGGCAAAAACCTCGAGGTCTAGCTAAGCAATCTTCGCTGCCGGCCGAAGCACTCGGGCTCCCTCGGCCTTAACCACAGGCCTGTATTGCCGAGCACTCACTCCTTAAGCAGTTATCCTCAGGGTAAAACAAATCTGTACAGGGAATTCAGGGCCAGTTTTCTCACCCTGGTAGAAATCAAAGTTTTTAGTTGTTTTTTTTTTACTCTGTGAGAGCAGCATATTTCTCGTCAAACTTTAAGAACTGGCTATTAGAAATGCTAAATTAAAACCCTATAAAAGCACCAGTGCCAAAAGAAGGGCTTTTTGATTGTTTTCCACTTATAAACACACAGGAGTGGTTTTCAAATAAACCCAAAGACAGCTACATAGGATCCTAAATGGTACGCTCTGTTCAGAACCCATGGGGTTGGCTAGCAGGTAGGGTATTTGGTTTCCTGATTTTTGTTGGGGCATTTTTGTTTCTGGATTTTGTTTTTAATAAAGAAACTACAGTAGCATCAGAAAAGGGCTGGGTTTTAGGGTTTTCTTTAACCCAAGTTCTGCTAAGTTCTTTGAGTATCCTACTTTGCCTGGACTGCGCCTCTAATCTGGTCCATGTTCCTGTTCCCTCAGGGGAAGGTCAGTTCCTGGTTAGAACACGGCTCTTTGTGACCGCAGAGAACAGGCCTGTGACAGCCAATCGCCGATCATCCCAGGGTTGCGTGGTGTCACCTGGCCCACCCATTGGTTTTCTGAGGCACTGACTGGAGATCCCACTCAGCTCAAACATTCTCAAGTTGATGACGAGTGTAAAACTGACACTAAGGCTTAAAGTAGGGAAACCTGAGGCAGGCTGGGGAATCCCTGGGAGGACGCAAAGGAGTTTCTACATTCCTCCTGCGAATAAGACGAGGGAATGGGACAGAAGGCTCAACCCATCTTCCACCTGGTGTTTTACGTTTCTCGAGGTCCTTGGAGAATGGCAACGAACAGGTCAGACCCCAGGTCACACCTGCCACCGACGGTCAGCACACTGCCGAGCTGGCCTGAGTGGCCGTAGCGACGGAGACAGGCTTCCAGGGCGGCCTGCTGCTGGGAGGACAGGCTTCCACGGGCTGGCATGTGGGAGTGACTGTCGCTCACTGGGCTGAGGAGCACATTTCTTCCTGAGCCCGTGAGGCGAGGCGGCCGAAGAACTTCACCTGTGAGGTCCTAAGGTGCATCTGTCTTGGTGAGCATCGGGACAGCAGGAGAGTAAGAACGTGGGGGCTCCTGGGGCTCTGGAGCCTGAGCAGGATCTACGCACAATCACCTCGCACCCGTATACAGCAGGACAGACAGGGCCGGGGACAAACACACCCCACGATCCCACTTCCATGGCAAGTGACCTTACCGGAAGCAGAGGACACAATGTCGATGAAGCAAGTTTCGGAAGAAGGGAGTGGAGAAAAAATCTTCTACAATATTTCAACTTGTGATTACAAAAGCAAAACAAAACAAAAACACAAAAACCTTCATCTCTGAAGTATGTCCTTTGGGGTATGAAAGACAAAACATAGAAGTTAATAGGTTTAAAAGTCCAGTTCTAAATTCCATGAATCTAAGAACAACTCGCTCCTAAATATTCTGATGCCCTGGGGTCCATTTGTTTCTTAAACATAACAAAACCCGACCCGGAGGCCTGCCGCGCCAGCAGGCCTTTCTCAGCACACTCCTGACCAGCTGTCTTTATGGGACCCTTGCCCTGCGCCCTCCTGTGCAGCAGACACAGAGATGAAAAGTGCACACAGCAGGTCCCAGACAGACAGCTTTTAAAAACAGCTGTGCAAATTTAGTGTGCACTAAAGGTGATCGAGACATACACTGTAACCACTTACCGGTGCCCACCGATCACTAAGCTCTTGGTACAAGTAGGACAGGCTGGTAAAGACTAGAAAGTTTACTGGCTTCCCAGCTTCTGAACCTGCCTATTCCCAAGGCTGCTTCCTGAGGAGGAGCATGAAGTTTGCAGTGGGGTTCCCTTAGTCACAGCATTGCAGAGCTATGCAGCCACATCAAATTGGAGGTTTTTTTCCTTTGCTTTTTTTCATTTTTGTTCTGCCAGGACACTGCCACTGTGTGTCAGAACCCTAAGAATTCAGGGGAAGGAGAGCAATGTCACAATTGCTAAGGCCTGATTACTATGCAGAGAACACCCCCTTACCAAACAGATGTGCCATAAAACGCCCTTGGGAAGAGCAGCCAGGGACCAGTCTATGGTGGTGAACAAAAGGAGATGTGTGTGGAATTAGTTTCAAAAAGAATTCCTCATCTCCAGAGTTTCTGGATTTCTAGGCAGGAGCAGCAGTTAATCATTAACTGGGAAGAGCACTGCTGATGACCAAGGAGGAGTCTCCGGTCAGCCTCCTGTCACTATGTAGAACTTCAGTCTTCAAACCCTTAACACCAAATTACTTGTTTTCTGACCCTACCCTACTTCTTTTAAATTTATGATTGTTCTGTTCAGACCAAAGTTGTTTTGTGGCACAAACTGCTTAATGTACTTGTAATTCTTGCATAAAAGAAAATATTTTACCAATGACAATTTGCAAAGCAAATGATTATCAGGAACCACCTGCTCACATTACAAGTTTTGTTATATTTTGTTTTCTGGTCTTTTTGAGTGATGTGAAAGTACCACATTTTACAAAGTAATTGCATCTTGTGACTTCTCCCTTCAACTTAACTTTCTTCTGATTTGCTGTCCTACCTTAACCTTATGCTCCATTCTCCATGCTCATTCCCTCAGCCACCCTGACCCTTATTTTATCTCAGCAGTTAATCAAAACAGGAAACATGCTTATATTCCCTGTGCTACAGCAAAATAAAAAACAAGCAAATCTTCTCTTTCTAGGGCAATTCCAATCATCCCTGAATCATCTGTGAAACTAAGATAATTGAATCTGAAATTCCACTTTTATTTACAAGAAGTACCATGTTAGGCAAGCTTTTAACTGATCTAAGCCTCTGTTTCTTTTCGAATAAATGACTAACTTTCAAACTGTGAATTAAAAATAGTATATGTAGAGGACCTAGTTTGTGTCTGATACATAGTGCATGCTCAGAAAGTTAGCAGTAAACACAAGGATCCCCAAATACAGAGTGCGACTATAAGCTTCAGTTGTCTCAATTAAAAAGCTTTTTTTGGCCTAAGCAACATCTATGCTTAAAAATGAAAATTGGTAAAGCAAGAAGCCGTGCCCCTGTGGAACAATGTAAAGAAAGTATGTAAAATGGAAGCATTTGGCTTTAAATATCTCTTTTCTCTTCCCTTTGGGCATTAAAACCCACAGGGGAGCCAAGTCACAGCAAAACAGGAGAAGCGTCAATATCACCACCCGCTCATGACATTCAGGTCTGGCACAGGATGGCATGTCCACGGGGATGAACCAGCGCTAAGACAACTCTCCAGATACTGAAAAAAGGGCCTAAACCAAACGAAGCAAAATAGCAACAAAAAAACCAACCCTTAAAAACTTAAGAGGCCTGAAACACCCAGGCTGGCCGACTGCTTTGCCGAATTCACAGGCTGTTCAGTTTCAGCACAGACCCTGAAATTGTACCATTTATTTATTGTCAAACACAATACTGAACAGTAAATGTGAATTGAATATTATCTGTTCACAAACAGGTCGATGCATTATGTACTAATACACATTCGAAGCCTCCACTTCAGTACAGTGTTTGAATGACTATTGGCTTGCTTCAGCTGAAGGCATGGCCCTGTTAAATGTTCTCTAATAGAAAAGGAACAAAAATTCGTCACAAAGTTCTCCCCCAGTCACAGCGAGGTACCATAATCAACAAAAACTTAACCTGCCACGGAAGAAGGCAAGGGAATCCAATGGTTTTACCTCATTTATTCACAAAGAAAAGTCCTCTTCTGGTTTCTCTTTGTTACTTACTATATCCACCATAATTCCGTATTTTCATGAACTAATCTTCCGTGAAGTATCTGTGGAATAAATCTTATCTGACATAGGTTCTTCTCTCCTCTAGCACGTTCTGGCCTCCATAAACTAATTCTGCATGAGGCTGACTTGTCGCCTACCCACTCAGATTCAGAATCAGACATCACCATTTTAATTAAAGTCATCTGAGGGTCTGTTCGCATTTGATCATCCTCTACATCACAGTCTTTCAGAGGAGCTTACATCATCTTTCCTAGTCAATTTCACAGACAAAGATTTGCCCAGTTCTCAGACTTGCAGGTATTTACATGATCATTACAAAAATACTTTTTAAATAAAAAAAAGATTGTCTAAATGTACCATGTAGAGAAATTCTTACTTCAAAAAAGAGCTGAGCTCTGAACTTCCCATCAAGTTGATGGATTACAGGGCCCTTCCACTGCCCTGAAGGAACATAAGATACCACTCAGTTTGCAAAAAGCTATACAGACTGAGCTCGAAGAAAACTCTCTAAATAAACTCCCCGAGGGATTGTCCCTCCTCCCCTCCGAAGCAGAATCTCCATCCTTCATTCTCTTTATATCAAAAGTAACACTCTGCAAAGCAGGTTACATACAGTACTAAGAGACAAGAGTGATCAACTCAATATTCAGTACTATGCTTTCTTTCCCAGGCCAAAACGCACATGAATGTTCTAGATACTCAACATTAAATATCATCTTGACATCACCTGCCTGGTCCCTGCTGATGAAAAATGGCAAAGACCTTAAAGGTAACAGCAGCAACTTTTATACCCTGGAAGCCAAATCAGAGATTAATATGGGGAATTAATGTCAAGGTCACCAATACTGTAAGAATCATAAACTGGGAGAAACGACAAGAGAAGAGGTTTTCTTTATCATGCCTAAGAAAGTGACTGGTTTTCCTGGCTGATGTTTCACTTGACCTACTCATTTCATTACACTCATTATCAGACTTCAGCTAAAACCTGTAGAAGATATTTAAATGGCTGAATGAATAATAATTCTTATAATTTTTTAAAGTGATGCGTGGGATTCTGCCAGCCTTGTCTTCATTCATTTGGAGGAATGGGGTCTTTGTCAAGCTAGCTGGTGGACAGTCTCTTCTGACATCACCCAGCCTTCTTTAAGAGTGACTTGCCATTCTAACAATAAGAAAAGTTTTACTGAAATCAGCCTGATTCATCTGAAACATGGTCCCACACGTAAAGAAGAAAAATGACTACAGACCTCAAAACACAAAAAGAACTAATGCCTCACACTGTCAGTTTGCCATATTCCACCAGAAAGTAATTTTCAAGCCAAAGATTTCACTTACCTCAGAAAACACAAATACATTTTCTACGTTTTATCAGATAAATATTCTTAACCCTATTTTATTCCTTTAAATCACAGGGAAAACCAGGGAGAGGTTGGAGTGGGCTAGCATACTGCGTAAGACACACACACTCTCCATACACACTGTTAGTGCAAATCCGATTTTATAAAGGATACTCACATCTCAAGGGTGTTTCTGAGGCCGTCAGTTATGAAGGCACACCCTGCCTAGTTCTTCTGGATCAACACGAGGTACAGTAGGAGACCACACACCAGAACAGGCAAACTCAGAGTGATTTCTTGTAGTTCTCTGTACCCATCTCATACCAAACCCTCAGAGACGCCATAAAACCACTTCCTCAGCGTCCCAAACTTAACACAAAAACAAGATCTTGTGGTATCTCTGTAATTCTGAAAAGATTTTCTTAGGCAAAGTGGAACTGGAAAACCAACAGTGAAGCTGTTAAGCATATGCTACTATAGGGGTATAGGAGAAATTCCAAATATTTTTTAAGTAATAATGCTCTGTGTTGAAATGGGTACTTTCATACATTACTGGTAGAAGGTTAATAGACTTTTATGAAAGAGAGATACTAGAAGAGAAAAAAGCCAAACTTTAAAGTTCTGCACACTCTGAGGCATCAATTCCACTCCTAGAAATAAAAGCTGATGGGCACCAAGACATCCATTAAGATTCTCATCAGTAATATTTATAACAGCAGAAAAGCCGAGAAGAAGAAAACCTTAACAATCCATCTAGAAAAAGCCAGCTAGATAAATGACATCCATTTCATACAATGAAAAACAAGGACACCCTATGAAATATGCCATCATTAAAATGAAGTTACTAGGCATTTAACCCAGGGAAATGAAAACTACATTCATACAGAAAGCTGTACACAAATGTTTATAGCAGCTTTATTCAAAATAGCCAAGAACTGGGAACAATGCAAATATCCAATCAACTGATAAATGGATAAATAAAATGTGATTCATCCACACAATGGGATACTATTCAGCAATAAACAGGAACAAACTATCAATATGTATAACAAGTTGGACAAATCTCCAGGAAATCAGGCTGACTGGGAAAAGCCAATCCAAAAATGTCATATACTATATATGATTCCACTTGTGTAACTTTCTTGAAATGACTGCATTATAAAAATGGAGAAGAGATTGGTGGTTGCCAGGGGTCAAGATGGAGGTGAGGCAGAGGTAGGTGTGTCTGTGACAAAGGGCACAGGGACAGTCTTTGCAGTGATGGAAATGCTGTGTTTTGGTATCAATGTCAGTGGCTTAGCCGTGGCTGCGTGGACTGACTGTAGTTTCCCAAGATTACTGCCCTGGGGGCAAACTGGGTGGGTTCCCTCGGTGCAAACTGCAGGGGAGCCTACAATGGTCTCACAATACAATGCTAATTCTTAAAAATGAAGTCTTAACAACTATGGAATGCCACAGAAAACTCTCCATAATCCCTCCCCCTTTAAGAAACTTAGCAAAGACATTGAACCACAAGGTTCCCGAGACTTAGGGGACCAAGCAGGTCCAGCCATAGGTGACCTACGTAACCCCAGGCAACCAAACCACCGGGATAGAAGCCCAGTGAAACATCAGCAAGAAGCTGCAGAATTACAGGTGGTTTTTATTTTTTCCATTTTAAAAATCTGTAGCTTTCAAATTTTCTTCAATAAACACATATGCTTTAATAGTAAAAGAAAAACTTCTTAAGATTCTATCTAGGGAACACCAATTTGTGTTAAGCTAGTCCTCCCAGGTAACACGACAACGTTTTATAAGCAGTCTTTTAATGTGAATGGCTTTAAAAAAAAAACATGCATGGTGATGGATGTTAACTAAACTTACTGTAGTAATCATTTTGCAAAATATACACAAATCACACCATCACGTTGTACACCTAAACCTCATACAATGTTATATGTTAATTATATCCAAATAAAAAATAATGAAAAATACAAACAAAGTGAATGGCTTGCCCCCTCAGAAGCCTTGAAAAAAAGTACTATCTACTGTGATATTAGTGAGTGGTGCTGGGCAGCGAATCAGTGCCGCTCAGAGACCTGGGAGAGCCAGACGGGTCCTCAGGGAAACACTCAATGTTTTCTTGCTGGAATGTAGCTACTTTCTGGAAGGAAACTTGAAATGGGACGATCCACTCAGAAAAACTGAGATGGAAAGAAGAGGCTGGAACTGTCTGGAAAGGGGACAGCCCTTCAGAGAGAAACGACTGTATATGGTGGATGTAAAGTGGCCTCTCAAATACCTATTCTAAAGCATTTCTAAGTTTGGAGTCAGATTTTAATGGACTAAACTTTGTTGTTTTGTTTAGTCCGTTAGAGTGGGAAAGGATTCATAGGAAACTAAATCCACTGCACTTCAGTGAGAAGCTGGCACAGTGAACTTGGTATGAGCGACAAGACCAGAAGTGTCTTTGTGGAAACACAATATTCCCATCCAGTTCCAGGGCTAGGCGGATACTGTGTGAAAAGTCCTTATGAGAAGAATTCTGAAAATCCTATAATCCTAAACTGTTTATGCTGCTTCCTAAATCAAATATCGAACACCATTCAAATGAGAATAATTGTATTCAAACTACAGTTGTGATTTGTACACACACACACACACACACACACAATTCTAGGCACAGCTGAGAGAATACAGATGCACAGGAACTAAGACATTTTCTGGTCCTGGAATAAGTAACAAAGTTCATACCTGGCAGAATTATATACTTTTCTCTTTTATGTAAAACTGTCTGTCTTAAAAGAAAATCTCCATTAAGAAAGCTATGTTTTTAGAGACTAATCCCAAACCTGTTTTAATTCAGAAGTCATTTACTTATCAACTGGAATAAAACAGACTAAAAAGATGACAGAGGACAAGGAACAAAAAACAATTTGCTCTTGCAAAGTCATTGTGGCCTAGGAATAAACAAACAGCTCTCATCCTATTTTGTGAAGAACTCGGTTTACACTTAAAAGTTTCTTATATAATGACTTTAGTAATCTTTTATTAATTACACCAAAGGGGGTCGGGAGAGAACACACAGATGAGAATCAGAGAAAGTCCTTCCCGGCCATCAGGAGAAGCTAAGAGTGACGGAGGTGGGGGGGCCATCGTTGGGGGAGAGGGCTCCTGCCCTAGGTCGGAGGTCTCTGAGCACCACCAGGCTGCAGGGACAGGAGAAGAGACCAGCAACCATCCCCATTGGACCATATCAATCTGGTTGGCATTCCTGGAAGCCATTTGTCTGCCAAACCAATTCCATGAATGAGAGCCTTCCCAGAACATATTTAGAATTCTTTCCCTAAACGTCTGTTTCCAAGATGGTGAGTTTCCAGAAAGCCAATCACCATAAAATGTATGACACTGCTTCCCACCTCAAAATATGGACAGTCCCAAAATATTTTGGAATTATGCTTCTGACTCATGTTGTACTTAACACACTTGTCCAAGAAAAAGCTCTAGACTTTTCCCTTTTCCCAGCAGGCCCAGCACAGGCAGCTGGTTCAGAGTAACAGGTCGGTGTGTCCCAGAGGCTCCTTTCTGCACATCCTGCTTGTGGTTGCCTCTGTTCAGTTTATCAATCAGCAACTGCTTGGTAATCCCCTGTCATCCCCACCCTGCAAATGTCAGTATCAGCAGAGCTGGGCAGCAACAAGTCAGCAGAATTCAGCCACCCATTCCTTCCCTGGGCTGTGACTCAGTGAAGATGAGGACACTACTGAAGAACACAACTCCAGGGCAAAAAGATGCTTCAGACAGACGGAAACCCGGAGCCCCTTGCCTCCGACTCAGGAAGACAGAAGAAGGGAGCAGTCAGGAGGCAGAAGGCAAGGACTAAAGCAGGGAGAACCTACATATTGACACTGGGAGCTGCATGGAGCCTGGACCCTTGGAGGAAAACACATGCCCCCCGAATAACCGGGAACCTCAAAACTCCATGAGAGGAATTATGTTTTTATTTTTTGAATCTTTTCTTGCTCACTTTACTTAGAAGGTTCACAAAGTCTAGCTTAGAGTGTATGGGTTTAGAAGTCATTTAACGAATGTGTGACTGACTGTAAGTAGTTTGAACAAAGGAAGAATTGACTTTAAGAAAAGCCCAAGTTGGAACGTCAGTGCCTCTCTGGTTTTGGGCTGGGTGGCATGGACGCGCCCTGTGATACAGCTCGAGTCAGGCAGACAGTTTGTTAAATTCAGAGCAAACATGATGTTTGTTCCTGAAACAGCACTGTGGCTACATGCTGCGGCTGGACTCAGCCACATGAAGGCCTACAGACTTATTAACACTGCACAATACCTGTGCGAAAAAGTCCCCGAAATGTACTAAAACATGGGGCACCAAACCAAGAGAACGCTGGGCTCAGGGGACTAATGCCAACTCAGGGCGGAACCCCTGTGCCCTGCACTGCTCGCTGCAATTTAGCCCTCGGAGCCCATGATTTCACAGTCATTATCCAGAAAGGGCACAAACAGTACAGGCGGTGCAGAGATGTCCGAATCCAATTAAAAACGGCACAATCGTTTTGTTTCTAAGATGAAAGCAATTTCTCTTGCCCGAGCATCCTACAGCTAAAAATCACCTTCCACATTTGGAACTGCAAGCAAATTTTTGTGCTTATGCCCGTTAACCGTTCTCAGCTTGGTGGGTTTCTGGCCTTAGTGGGGGCAGAGACGTTGGGAGCACGCCAGGGTAACGCTGCCTCTGGCAGAGAGTGCACAGTCTGGTTCTCATGCAGCCACGGTAAGAAGTTAAACACCCTGAGCTGCACGTCTCTCCGCAGTCACAGGGCATCTCCCACAACCCGGCACCACCTTGGGACAGGAGAAGACACACTGCACGGCCTGGTTCCGTTCTCACCTGTCCGCCTGCTGCCGCCCCTCAAGGTGAGACGCTCTCTCCAGTCCCTTAGGATTCTCTGCTTACTGCAGTTCAGAATGTCACCCACACCACAGGCTCTGAAAAGTCAGATAGAACTAGGTTACCTAGTCCAATATTTCATTTCCCAAAGTGTGTTCTGGGGCTTCCTACATAAAAAGAGCCCTTGGACCTAAAGGTGTTTGGGAAATGCTTGATTAAACAATGTCAACAGGAGTTCTTACTGCTGGACGTCTCAGGAACTTCAACCTGCTAACAGGCATCTTCAAGCCCCTCAAGGGTAACAGTGTACTCAGTATTTTTCAAACTTATTAAGCCATGGATCTTTTTAATAAAATCTGTGATTAGGCAAAGGTTCTAGCTTCTCCCAAACTCCCTATAATTTTGCCTATGGATAGGTGCACACTTAACTCCTTCTTTCCCCTAAATGTCCATGTTCAGTGCTACTGTCTTTGATGTCTGTATCCTGCTGAAACTTTCACGCCCCTTCACAAATGCAACATCTTCTTCCTCTGCTTATAAAACATACTTGAGATGTTCCTCATTGCCCAGCTCATTATTTTTCAAATAATCTGGACGTTTTCTTCCCCTGTATCTCTGAGTCCACATTCCTACTTTAATTAGAGCATTTTTTTTTAATTTAGGGTATTAAGTGTATCGTTTGGGTAGGATTTAAAGGGCACCTAACCCCCTTAAATCATATGCAAATCACATGCAAAATGTCTTATATAACCACATTTTTCCGGAGAAACGCAGTACAACTTTTTCAAAGGGGTCAATTACATTAAAAAAATAGCAAAAATGGTATAAAAATGTTTTCAATGTTAAGGGATGATGGAACAGAGAGGAGAAATGTAGAAAATAAAGCACTTGACCTTTCTGGTATAACAATACATAATCACAGGTTATAAGTTTGGGGGACATTCTTCAAACTAAGGGAACATTTTAGAAAGAAAAAAAGTATGGTAAGTTAAATAAAAAGAACAGGAGGAAGGAAGCAGGGTCTAGGTAGAGACTGACAGAATGATGGAAACAGGGTTACCACCATTAAAATGTTTATTTTACTGGAATCTCAAAATATCCTATATTTGGCCCATATCTGCATAATCAATTTTCAGCAGAACTATGAACCTCATCACTAACAAGATAAAATGGTGGCTTGGCATGTTAACACCAGCAGGCCCCTCCTAATACATGGTCTTAGAGGTCTATAATTTCATGTGTATACAAAAGCTCCCTTGGACAGCAGTTACTACGAACAGAAAGGTTTTACCCTAATGTTTTAGGAATGGGAGACTGATTCCATAAATTCCTGATTTCATTCCTCTTTTCTTGCTCTGCAGTGAACAACCAATCTTTGGGAACTGTATTAACAAACTTGCCTTTCCTCCAGGAAGACATATTTCTAAGAGAGAACACCAAACATCAAGACAAAAAGAGCCTCTGTATTCAACAGTTTCTGTCCAGTTTTTTAGTAACTTACGTTGCAATTCACAGAAAAAAATGACTATGCTTGGGAAATGAGTTCAATATAATAAGCACCAAAGTTTTTCCATAACTTTAAATTCAGCTTAAGTTGAAGAGCTGGGGACAGAACAGTCATATTTTCACTCATCTCCTTCAGATATACTTCCAGGATTCCTGAAAACTATCTGCATTCCACATCACTACCTAAAAACACTCTATGCTCACACCTCTCATAAACTCAAAAAAATAAGCAGGAGGTTTTTGGCTTCAACAACTTGTGGCAAGGGTTTTGCAAAACCCAGCTGCGTGGGGGCGGGGGGAGGGGGTGGGGGTAGGAAGGGTGGAAGTCACGCCTCTAAAGGAAAAAATCTGTCCTTGAGCACAACAGCAGCACACCAGGAGGATCGACTGAACCCTCAGCTCTTGCTAGTGTCGTCGGGGGGAGCTCCCGAGAAAACACCCTGGGTCAGGTGCGCCTCCACCAAATCACACACTGCTCCTGACGCGCAAGGACACTAACGCACCTCCTGCAGAGGCTTCTGCAAGCACAGAAAGGCCGGAGAGCCGCCACAAAGCTCTGCTCCGGGGAAACCCGTCTCACCTCACGACACAGGGGCCCGCAGGAGCTCTGCCAGATTCAGCAAATCCAGATATGGGGAGGAAACTTAGCTGCCCTGCCCTCCCAGCTGATTTGGTCACTGCGCTGGGACGCGCCGCAGAGGCCCGAGGGGCTCGGGGAAGCGAGGAGCCTGGCAGGCAGGCAGAGCTCGAGCGGGCCATCTATATATCCTCAGTGTTTAGAAAACGGTAGCAAACGCAACAGGGCCAAGCCCAAAGGAGGGGCCTGAGAGGGGGGCACAAACAGGGCTGGGCCGTGTGGCAGAGGGAGGGCAGAGGACGTGCTCAAGGCCTCCTGCCTTACAGAGACCCCTGGGGGACTTGGATGAGGCAGCCGCCTCCAGGCCAATCCACCCTTTATTCCTTTAGTGAAAAACCAAAACTCCACTGACCTGACAGCTTTGTTCTCTTAATTTGACCTCTAGACCTCAGGAGTATGAAACACCTGACAGTCCGAGAATCTCTTGAGAAGGGGGGAGGGACACAGGGACTCTTCTTGTTTCTCTGAAGTTCCCCAGACTTCACCTGTTCTCATTTGGTTACCGGACACACAGCTTCAGTCGATCTAAAAATCTTAAGTGACCCCTCCCCTCCCAACTTGAAATATATTCGTCAACAACTTTTGGAAAAGCCAAAAGGAGGGAATTATATCAGCAAAGAACTTTGTGCCTTCTCTCCTCTCTTTGCTTTAGTAGTTTTAACAAAGTCACAGTTAACAAAAACACAACACAAAACCAAAAGATATCCAAAAGAAATACACAGCAAAGAGAAAAAGCTTACTCCCCGCATTATTTAGCTTTCCTCGGACACAGTTAACCTTCTGACACAATATTTACTCGCTTTTCAAGCTCATCTCCTTAAAAATGAAGATCTAAAATATCTGCACACCCGATTTCACAATCAACATATTTTGATAAAATAGGAAATAAGAGAACATCTTGTCACTAGAATATATAATCCTCCCCCTTCTAAGAAAAAGCCCTTGGACCAAATCCAGCTAACGTGACCCGCTGAGAACAAGCGAGCTCTTCCTTAGACACTAACTTTGTGCATGGGGGACTTGAACTTTAAAAACAAACACAACAATACTGCTGACACCTACACACTCAAATTACCCACTAAATTATACATTTGTAAGCATGCATCCATTTCTCTGTGGGAACGCTAGAAAAATGCCCTCTCTGGTTTTCAATGGTAGTGAGGTTGGGATGCAAGCCTGCAGAGCAGCAGAAACACCAGGAGCCCTCCTCCCACCACCACCATCCCGAGCGCCCTCTCAACAGACGGCTTCAGAGACTCTGAGCCCACATGTGCCCCCCAGGCCCCAGCTGTGGCAGACAAATGTCAGAGGCAAACTCCACAACCCTTTTTCGGCTCACACAGAAGCTCCGACAGGTGTGAGGAGCACACCCCCACCCCCACACATGCACTCCTGTTCCAGCACACTTCCATGCCAGCAAGCCACGGTGCTTACAGAGCTTCCTGCCTGAAAAGGAATTTCAGTTGTAAAGGATTTAAAAGAATTTAAATGAGTTTAAAATACATTCTTGTTTACGACTAACAAAGCCTTTAAGATACTATAAGGAAAAAATATGTTGCTCAAATCACAAAAAGAGGAAGGCAAAAGAGATGGGAAGACTAGTGAGCCATCACAAACAAAGGAATAACTCAAGAAATGTGAGGGCCTAGCTACAGTGTTTGAAAGTGGCCAAAACATGTTATTTATCATGTTAGTCAAAAAAATCCCAACCACAGCCTTTTTTTAAATCAACTTTATTGAGGTGCAACTTACATACCAAAAAATGTACCCATTTTAAGCATACATTAGATGAATTCTGGCAGGTGTATACACCAGTATAACAACCACCACCATGAAGCCAGCACATTTCCACTGCCCTCAAAGTTCCCTTATGCCCCTTTTTCAATCTCCTCCCACCGCCACTGCCCCTGGCAATCACTGATCTGCTATTACTGGATTTTGCATTTTCTAGAACTTCATTCAGACGAAAGCAAACAGTATGTCCTCTCCTGCATGTCTCACGAGTCATCCATGTTTTGCTGCTCCGTTCCTCTTTATTGCTGTGTAGTATTCCCTTTGTATAGCTATACCACCATTTTCAAAATTTTTTTAACATAAAGGCAACAATGGTTAATTTTCAAACACATTTACAGAACTTTTTAAGTTCTTTCTTTCAAGGTAATCAGAACTTCTAAGTAACAGGATAAACTGCAGATCCCAAAACCTTTGGCTTCAAGAACACAAGTTTCATTTAGTTTCACCTCCCTGTACAATAACTTGTTCAATCAGTTGGAAAGAAAAAGGATAACCTGAGATCTGTTTACTGCCAGCTCAAGATGTTATTCCAAGCTGCTGAGGAACTATGCGGAAACTGTCTCCAGGTAAATTCTCACAGGCTGCTTCCTAACACCTGACCCAAACGTGAACTCCAGGGCTGCAGTTTAATTTGGTTCTGATCCTTCTGCTTTTGCCTGAAGGGTCAGAATTTTGGATTTCATGCTCACTTCTGAGTTACCCTACCATCAGAAGCACATGATGGGAGTGCCTCGAGAAGTCCTGTTTCAAAAGAAAGTAAATACGTCATTTCAATTTTGTTTAAACAAACTGCCCAAATCATGAGGTCTATGACTGTTTCCAAGGAACACATTTTGGGAAATACTAGATATTCCAATAGATATAAAGTACATCCCTCACGGGTGCCTGTCTGTAACAGGTGTGGTTATTCCGAATGTGAACAGACTAGCCTCATCCCACTGCTGGGTACAAAGAGAAACAGAGAAGTTCTAAAAGACCTCCCAGTGCGTCCCAGCTACACCAGGCTTTAAAGGAGAAGCTCTAGCACCCCAAAAGCAAAAGGAAACCTCTGCAGCCTCCACCCCCACTACTACAGCCCTGGTCAAACAGGCCTTTGTAATAGTCACAAAGGCAGGCGG
Source organism: Smutsia gigantea (assembly GCA_032199065.1). Lineage (NCBI taxonomy): Eukaryota > Metazoa > Chordata > Mammalia > Pholidota > Manidae > Smutsia > Smutsia gigantea. The sequence continues at coordinate 121,215 of JAVSCE010019910.1, forward strand.
CACCAGCTAAATCAAAGGGCCTAGTGTGAGAAGACGAGTTCCTGACTACTCTGCCTGCCAGCTAGGGCTTGGTGCCCCCAGCCCATCACCAAGGTCTGGGTGGCAGTGTCTTCTGTGAGGCGAGGCAGCCAGCCTAGAATGAGCACTAATATTCCCTCCAGTCCAAGGGCTGTGAGTCTCATAAAAGAGCAATTTAATTTTAAGACTAAAATAAGAAAAGCTGCATATCGTCTGAACATAATAGAATTTGTGACACGGTACCCAAAATTCTGACAACAGTCTCAGTCTCAATTCTCCATTCACAATTGTTGGCCATTATGGTCTCTAAATAAGTACATTTTTTGTCTACACATTACCTTTTTCTTTTCCTCTGAGTATTATCCCTCCAAAATGAAAAAAAGCATTTAAATTAAATCCTGTTAATGAGTGGCAGTCTTCACATTTAACACATTGATACATCTGTCTGTTTTTGTCTAAATACTAATGTTTAAGGGTTTTTGTTATGACTTATTGTACAAAGCACGATATCTTTCATTAGGAATAAATCTCTAGAGGGTGAAAAGTTTCCCTAGGGAAAAAAAAACCATTTGATTTTGCAACAGTTTCATCCTGAGCAACATGCGTTTTGATTATTCATGAAATTTCAAAGGCGCACTTAAGCTCGACTGACATTCAGCATGGAAGAGTTCTTTATGCACTTGCAATCAGAAGGCTGTGTCTCAGAATCCACATTGGGCAACACTGCACAACCTGAAAGCCCCTTGCATTTCCCATAAGCATCTGAAGAAAGCACTGTTTTCCCAAATATTAGTCACAGAATCTCGTGCTGACAGCCAGACACTCCAGACACTCTGCTCCACCAAGATCCACCCCTGCCTGACTCCTCCCCCTGCTCTTAAATTAATAGCAGCTAAAGCAGAGGTTCCAGGGCTGGGCTAGACTGCAGGGGAGGAGAGCTGCAGGTCTACCCTGGAGTCTGCAAAGGGTGCCATGCCTGCACTCAAGGGACAGAGGCCTGCCTCATGGATGACATGCTTCCCAAGATGGTCAGCAATGACGGGGCTGCGAGAGAGGCTGGCCCGGGGCCCATGCAGCGCTCCGTGCTCTTGGTGCTGCGTGTCTCCAGCCCTCAGAGGGGTACACCTCCAGCCTGCGCGTACACCAGGACCCAGGCCGTGTGCACATCGGCGTGGCCCCGGACAGCCAAAGCCTGACCTGGTCAAGACTCCTGACTCCAGTCGGGGCGCTTTCGTCATGGAACTCCAAAATGTGGGCTGTGTGTGACCGGGAAAATCTACAACAGCCAGTGTAAACAGAGCCTGTGTTTCTCTCTACCACTTAGGTTTTTGTTTTCAAAAACAGTAATTTTCTGAAGAAGTCCACCTGGAACTTGGGAATCGGCTACATGTGGAATGGTCCACAGGCCCCGGGATGCATCTCCCTTTCTCCTCAAAACGCATTTGGACCAGACCTCCAACCCTGCAGGACCCAAACCAGGTTTAGCGATTTTGTCATACGATATATCCTCAGGAATGTCAGTTTTTAAATGTCCTACTGCAGAACCTACAACAGTAAGTAGGGTAACAAACGTTAAGGAACTAAGATGCTTCCACGGACGTCCAAGTATCCCTTCACTTCCCAGTGACACCAGCACACACCATGTGTCTTCCTCCTCCTTCCTTTTGGCCTTGTGGGATCTTCAGTTGCAGGTCCCACAGAGCAGAAGGCATCCCGCTGGGGCTCTGAGTGCGAAGGCGAGGCCCAGGCAGGTTTCTGTTGTGTGTTTCTGAGGCTACCGCGCACTCTGGGAGGCCCGGACACTTTCCCCGCCAGCAGCATCGCCTCTCGGCTCACCGCAAGGCAGTCACATGTGTCTTGATGTTCTGAGTTTCCTCCTCACCTCTGGCTTTTGCGAGGAAAGGGGTGCACCGAGTAGAAGCAGTGCTGGCCAGAAGCAGGCAGGGAGAGTGCTGTGTCTATATGCACGTCTCATTTTGAGTAACAAAGGCATTCTCTAAAGCTGACTTTAAATGAACTTCTGAAACCTGATTTTTTAATGTAACTGCTCATTAAAGAAATGTTACTACTGCACAACAATCTCAGTTTATATCTTTCCGTAAACCTTAATTTTTCATATAATTTGGATTAAAAAATAATAGTATATCCAGTCAGTGGTCCATGCAAGTCAATCAGCCCAAGTGCAGAGAAACACAAATTCAGTTTTTAAATATATTAATAGTTCAAAATTAATTTAACTACTCAAAAAACACCTCACACCTATCATCTCTACCTCTGTTGAATCTATCAACTTAAAGATGATGAAATAAAACATTCTGAAATGAGATCACAAGCAATACAGCTGGTTAGCAGACTGTCACAAGATCGAAGGGCTTTTAATCTTACACTAAGAAGGCAGGTCCCTCTGCCTTACTGCAAACAGGGCATGTCAGGAAGGACGCTGGAGGAGGAGGCAGAGGGAAGGGGTAGCTCTTCTCCAGCGTGTGTCCCAGTATTACTAGTTTGGAAACACTGGTCTGAGTCATCAGGAATGCTTAGGTTTTCTATGAAAATATACATGTCCTTCAACTGACTTAGTGCAACACAAGTGGGAAAAAGGGAAGTTTTGGGTTCCTGAACCAAATGCACCATCAGGCAGGTGCCTAAGTACAGATAACGACAGAGAGAAATGAAACATTTCACCAAGGGTTTCTGATGACAACCTAAGAGCAGGCGAGTACACTGTACTTTAAACAATGCCTTGTCTGTGTGCAGGAACGTGGGCTGGCCTAAAATGGACGGGAGAAAACAAGGACAGTATTGAGCCACAGCTTTCACTGCAAATGCAAACTGGAGAGAGAGAGAGAGAGAGAGAGAGAGTGTGTGCGCACATGGGCGCATTTTTTGTAAGCATTGGCATAATATAGGTCCCACAGGTGGGCACACAGAGCTCCCAGCACTGCCTGAAACCCTGCTGCCATCAGTCCCCGCATCTGATACCCCTCAATGGAATCACCTCACTCCCTTGAGAAGTTCTGGGACCAATTCTGCCCAAGGAGAAGTGGTCTCAGGATCCCTTCATCTGTGGCCTGGAGGCCTACTGCAGCCAAGCAGCCCTTCTAGGTGACAGAGCACTCCGGCAGCAGAGGGGGAGGCAGACTGAGTCTGTTCACTCTGCCCTGAGGAAGCTGGGTGACCTGGTCCACTGGGTGCCCCAGAAACCTGCTGAACTAAGCAGGAGCCAGACCCAGCGCTGAGCCTGTTTCTTTAGCCATGAAAAGGGAAGGCTCTTTAGCTTCAGGTTTATCGTGAGGATGGTGCCCAATCCGCATTAACCCAGTTTCCCTAGCCACTTCCCTGAGGCCAACTTCATGAGAACCATTCTGCTGGAGGCTAGACTACACTGCACCTGGGCTGAGCACCAACCAGGCCCCCTCCCTGGCATTTCCCTCACCCCCAGCCCCTCCTGCTGCATCCCTGCCAATTCTCCTTGGTATAGCAATTCCTGACGCCAAGACTTTCACCTTCGGCCCCCTTCAGTCCCCCAGCCCAGCCCCACCTCGCTGCTCTCCCACAGGTGCCCCGAGAACTTCCCCAAAGTGCCTGACCCACACTGCCAGCCCGGAGGTTCCTGTCCCTCCCTAAGTCTGGAGCCATACACACCCAATCAAACCCCTGGTATGTTAGAAAAGGATTTACAAGGCTAGACAGACGCAAATGCACCACTGTGGAAAGAATGTTCAAACAAAAGGGCTGCTCATTACCCTAGTGAACCAAATTTCAAACATGAGAATGTCATCTATTAGGTCAGCGTGCTTTATGATGGTCTAAAAGAAGTTTCTCAGCAAGTAGAGAAGCTATGACCTGTCAGTGACACTGATCTGCTTATATTGACAGGCAATCACAGATTCGGAAGCTTGTCATATATCCCTTTCTGCTCTGAGCTGCTGGAAACTCAAGAGCCAGGAGTGTGGCCTGACTCTAGCGCCAGTCAGTATGATACTGTCCCTTACCCTGTTTCTGCTTGTCTTGCTGCAAATATTTTTAGAAGTTGACACTGTGGTACAAGAGGGGCAAAACCAAACATGAATTCGAAATTAACATCTGCAGGAAAAGACGGTCTTTGCTTCCCAAAGGCTTCAGTCTATCCAGGAATGGCAGCTCTCTGTGGGGTTTTAGAGGCGGTAATACACTAGGAGCTTGCTGAGAATGCTGGGTGGGGATGAGGGGGAAAGAGAACGTGGACCGTGCCTCTAACCTCCCTTTCAGGCACCCTTAGAGGACATGGAAGGGCAGAAGGACACCCCATCACTCTGTGGAGCTGATTCCAGATGATTCTGACCAATGTGTATACAAGCTGGCTTAGATTTTCACTTGGCTAAAGCCTGGCAGACCAAACAACAGAGCAGTCATAGGGCCAGCATCTCCCGAGGCACCTCAGCAGCCTCAGAGGCACACCGATGGGAGGGAAGCCATCTGTAAGGCGGAGGGAAGCTCGGGGCACACCTTCAGAGGCTCTCAGCTGTCTTGTGAAAAGGAGCCAGCCAAGGTCTGCTGAGGTGCTGAGGGGGTGCACGAGGCTCCCCGAAGACAAACACCCTGTCATCTGGACTCCTAACTTACTCAGCAGCTGACCCCAGCCAGCGGGCCATGAGCCCCACCAGCTTTGCGATCTATCAGATTGGATTCAAGCACCTTCCCCAGAGTGTAAACTCCAAGGGGAAACCTCTGTTCCCCAAGAGGTGGGAAATAAGATGGCAAAGATTCTCCATGGCTTGCAGACACTGGAGTCAACATGCTCGGCACCAAAGCAAGAGCCAAAATCAGAGATGATGGACTTACCTTCTCATTTACCTCAGTAGGGACAGCCCTAGGACCTGTGGGGCATTTATCTAATAGGGACAGCTCTAGGACCTGTGGGGCATTTATCTAATAGGGACAGCCCTAGGACCTGTGGGGCATTTATCTAATAGGGACAGCCCCTAGGACCTGTGGGGCATTTATCTAATAGGGACAGCCCCTAGGACCTGTGGGGCATTTATCTAATAGGGACAGCTCTAGGACCTGCGGGGCATTTACATAATAGGGACAGCCCTAGGACCTGCGGGGCATTTATCTAATAGGGACAGCCCTAGGACCTGCGGGGCATTTATCTAATAGGGACAGCCCTAGGACCTGCGGGGCATTTATCTAATAGGGACAGCCCTAGGACCTGCGGGGCATTTATCTAATAGGGACAGCCCTAGGACCTGCGGGGCATTTATCTAATAGGGACAGCCCTAGGACCTGCGGGGCATTTATCTAATAGGGACAGCCCCTAGGACCTGTGGGGCATTTATCTAATAGGGACGGCTCTAGGACCTGTGGGGCATTTATCTAATAGGGACAGCCCTAGGAACTGTGGGGCATTTATCTAATAGGGACAGCCCCTAGGACCTGTGGGGCATTTATCTAATAGGGACGGCTCTAGCACCTGTGGGGCATTTATCTAATAGGGACAGCCCTAGGACCTGTGGGGCATTTATCTAATAGGGACAGCTCTAGGACCTGTGGGGCATTTATCTAATAGGGACAGCCCTAGAACCTGCCCAGGTTTCTATGTCTCAATCTCATTGCAATGAAACAGAGTAACATTCCTTCCTTTTACTTCCATTAGCCAATCCAGGGCTCCTTAGGAAAAGCTATTGTTACTATTATCCCATTAGTCTACAATCACCTAGGTTTTAGCCAAATGAAAATCTAAACCACTTTAAATACACATTGGACTCAGAATCATGTAAAGTGGCTCTGCATCCTAGTAAAAACAAGTTTCCAGATTGCAGGATTCTAGGTGAAATCATCTAAGACCACATGAGTGCCACGTACTGTGACATGCTTTCCATGCCGGGATTCGTCCAGCACTCTGCATGTTGGGGACAAGCCAACTCCTTTCCAGAAAGCAGACTCCATGTTCTTTCAGTTATACAAACAAACAGAGAAGCAGACGAAGGGCAGCTCCTCCTCCTGTGCCCTGTAACCCTTCAGACGGGTCTGTGTTTTATCACTTTTCCTCAAAGTTCTGAGGGTACTCTGATCACTGTGCTATGTTACAGAGAGAATGAACTCTGACCGCGCACTGTGCAGGCAGAAACTTCGCTCTCAGAGGCAGCACCAGTGAAGGAGGGGCAGAAATTCACGCCAGGATGCACAGCTCAGCAAGACTGTGCTCTTTCCGGGTAGGTAGGTGACCGCTGTGCGGTCTCCCAGGAAGTGGGACAGCACCCCACATGCACCCCTACCCTGCAAACTCATCCACACCACCACCCACTTCCCCATCCACCTGGGTCTTCCGCACTTGCCACACTGGCTGATGAAAGCTGATGAGTGAGGGACTGTGGCTGCGGCCCAGGTGGCTGTTCCCATTCCTGCCTCCACGTCACCACATCACGTGAGCCCTGGGGGTGGGCCCAGACCCTGCCCGGGCTGCAGGAGCCAGCATGACAGTCACCAACCCGCTGCTGAGAGACACAGCCTCCAGCTCCCTGGGTGACCAAGAAAACTGTGTCCCCA
>JAVSCE010019911.1:0-15124 GCA_032199065.1 Smutsia gigantea
TTTTTCTTGCGATGTGAACTTTTGAGGTTTTTTCTCTTAACAACTTTTCAATACACAAGACATTATTGCTCACGATGCAACAAACAAGTTCCAATACAGTGAACAAGCTCCCACAAGGTGAACAATGCAAGGAACACAGTGAACAAGTTCCCACAAGGTGAACAATGCAGAGGCAGTCATATCAGAGAAACTAATTCAGTTACTATAATCAATCAAGTCAACTATGATTATTCATATGATTTTTATACTTAAATTATAAGTGAATCCCACATTTCCCCCTTTTTTGTTTTAATTGACACAAATGCATATGCATATATTTGTGGAAGGTACCAGAATAATGATTAGCTGGTCTCGGCCTGTGACATAGCTTGTCACAGGCAATGTCTCTCTCTGGAGGGGTGGGGTTCTATGCCTCATCTCAGTTGGCCCCCACGTTGCTCACCTGAGGTCCCTTGCGACTGTGCCTGTCTTAGGTTGTTCCTCCCATGAGGAATCTTACCGGTCTCTGGCTAACCAGCCATCTCCTGGGACCAAACACGGAGATAAAATACGAAAGAGAGGACAGCCAGCAGCTATAATTCTGGATAAAATCACAATATACATGATTATTTTCTTGCAGCAAATGCAGGTGGGGAATCCGTATATGATTTCACAAAGTTGTTTAAAAGGAATCACTTATTTCTTGAAGTTAATTCTTGAAAGGTAGCATATGTTTGTATTGGCTTTAAAAGACCAACAACTGCCTTCGGCACACACACTAGGAGAACAGGAATACAAATGCGTAACAGTATTAGACCTACAATTATAGGCCATATCCAATGAAACAAAGAAAACCAATTTAACAATCCAGGCATTTATGAAAACTTATCAATACCATGATGAATGTTGTCTATTTGATCTTGATTAGTATGCGAAAAATCAGACAAATTAAAACAACACATCCCTGGAAACTGTTCACATCCCATACTTGTACAGCCCTCCCTCCCCATGCCCCCCCAACATTACATCTGCAGTCATAATGCCCCTTTTTCCCTCTTATCCCTCCCTTCCCACCCATCTTCCCCAGTCCCTTTCCCTTTGGTAACTATTAGTCCGTTCTTGGGTTCTGTGAGTCTGCTGCTGTTTTGTTCCTTCAGTTTTTTTCTTTGTTTTTATACTCCACATGTGAGTGAAATCATTTGACACTTGTCTTTTTCAGCTTGGCTTATTTCACCGAGCATAATACCCTCTAGTTCCATCCATGTTGTTGTAAATGGTAGGATTTGTTTTCTTCTTATGGCTGAATAATATTCCATTGTGTATATGTACCACCTCTTCTTTATCCATTCATCTACTGGTGGACACTTAGGTTGCTTCCATTTCTTGGCTATTGTAAATAGTGCTGCAATATACATAGGGGTGCATATGTCTTTTTCAAACTGGGCTGCTGCATTCTTAGGGTAAATTCCTGGGGATGGGATTCCTTGGTCAAATGGTATTTCTATTTTGAGTTTTTTGAGGAACCTCCATACTGCTTTCCACAGTGGTTGAACTAGTTTACATTCCCACCAGCAGTGTAGGAGGGTTCCCCTTTCTCCACATCCTCGTCAGCATTTGTTGTTCCTAGTCTTTTCTATGTTGGGCATCCTCACTGGTGTGAGGTGACATCTCATTGAAACCAGTTTTTTAAAAAACTTTCCAAAGATCCTCTGTTGATGACCATCTGCAATTGTTTCATCTACAAAAATGCCAATTATTGATCTTTATGGACGCTTATGATAAAATTTTTTAACAAATTTTATCTCAATAATACAGTTTATGAAAACATGTTGATTTACCAAAAACTACTTTTTCTCATTGTTGAGAATTATGTCTCAAAACATAAGTAGGTTTCTCTGAAAAGTCAAGGAAAAATGTGTAATGGTACAAAGAAATAAAAATGGACAGCATGTTTTAAGACTACAAATAACTAGAGTCCTTTCCACACAGCTGAGACATTTTATCTTTCTATTTTCTAGAAGATAAATACAGTACAATCAATCCTTCAGATAAGGTTTCTTGTTATATGTAACTGTTACCTACTCCAAATTATTTCTATCGCTTCCTGTGTAACTCCAACTACGGATAATTTGAAACACATGATATTGTCCCAGACCACTGAGACTTTCCATATTTTAATCTATTTTTCTTTTCTTATTAAGCTCCACTTTGATTAGTTTCTATTGCACTATCTTGAAGTAACTGTTTTCTTTTGTTGCAAAAGCCAACAGATTTTTAAACAACTCAAGCCTTTTATCATTTCAGATACTTTTATTTTTAGTCCCAGAAATTCCTTTTTTCTTTTTTTAGATTCTACTTCTATATTGATATTCCTCATTTTAGTCACTCATTATGCCCAACCTTTCCACTAAATGACTGAGTAGGAGGAGTCACGGGAGTGTCGCATCTCCCCTTGGATAACTGAGGAGGCGGCATAGGAGTGTCGCGTCTCCCCTTGGATGACTGAGGAGAAGGAGGTATCGGAGTGTCGCCTCTCCCCTTGGATGACTGAGGAGAAGGAGCCATAGGAGTGTCATGTCTCCCCTTGGATGACTGAGGAGGAGGAGCCATAGGAGTGTTGCCTCTCCCCTTGGATGACTGAGGAGGAGGAGCCATAGGAGTGTCGCCTCTCCCCTTGGATGACAGAGGAGAAGGAGCCATAGGAGTGTCACGTCTCCCCTTGGATGACAGAGGAGGAGGAGCCATAGGAGTGTCACCTCTCCCCTTGGATGACTGAGGAGGAGGAGCCATAGGAGTGTCGCGTCTCCACTTGGATGACAGAGGATGAGGAGCCATAGGAGTGTCGCCCCTCCCCTTGGATGACTGAGGAGGAGGAGCCATAGGAGTGTCGCCTCTCCCCTTAGATGACTGAGGAGGAGGAGCCATAGGTGTGTCACGTCTCCCCTTGGATGACAGAAGAGGAGGAGCCATAGGAGTGTCATGTCTCCCCTTGGATGACAGAGGAGGAGGAGCCATAGGAGTGTCGCCTCTCCCCTTAGATGACTGAGGAGGAGGAGCCATAGGAGTGTCACGTCTCCCCTTGGATGACAGAGGAGGAGGAGCCATAGGAGTGTCACGTCTCCCCTTGGATGACAGAGGAGGAGGAGCCATAGGAGTGTCGCCCCTCCCCTTGGATGACAGAAGAGGAGGAGCCATAGGAGTGTCACCTCTCCCCTTGGATGACAGAGTAGGAGGAGGCATGGGAGTGTCGCGTCTCCCATTGGATGACAGAGGAGGGGTAGACATGGGAGTGTCGCCCCTCCCCTTGGATGGCAGAAGAGGAGGAGCTGTAGGAGTGTCACGTCTCCCCTTGTATGACAGAGGAGGAGGAGGCATAGGAGTGTCGCCCCTCCTCTTGGATGACAGAGGAGGAGGAGCCATAGGAGTGTCACGTCTCCCCTTTGATGACAGAGGAGGAGGAGCCATAGGAGTGTCGCCTCTCCCATTGGATGACTGAGGAGGAGGAGACATAGGAGTGTCACGTCTCGCCTTGTATGACAGAGGAGGAGGAGCCATAGGAGTGTCGCCCCTCCCCTTGGATGACAGAAGAGGAGGAGCCATAGGAGTGTCACGTCTCCCCTTGGATGACAGAGGAGGAGGAGCCATAGGAGTGTCACGTCTCCCCTTCGATGACTGAAGAGGAGGAGCCATAGGAGTGTCGCGTCTCCCCTTGGATGACAGAGGAGGAGGAGCCATGGGAGAGTCGCCTCTCCCCTTGGATGACTGAGGAGGAGGAGCCATAGGAGTGTCACCTCTTCCCTTGGATGACAGAGGAGGAGGAGCCATAGGAGTGTCACGTCTCCCCTTGGATGACAGAGAATGAGGAGCCATAGGAGTGTCGCGTCTCCCCTTGGATGACTGAGGAGGAGGAGGTATCGGAGTGTCACGTCTCCCCTTGGATGACTGAGGAGAAGGAGCCAAAGGAGTGTCGCGTCTCCCCTTGGATGACTGAGGAGGAGGATGTATCGGAGTGTCATGTCTCCCCTTGGATGACTGAGGAGAAGGAACCAAAGGAGTGTCGCCTCTCCCCTTGGATGACTGAGGAGAAGGAGCCAAAGGAGTGTCGCGTCTCCCCTTGGGTGACAGAGGAGGAGGAGCCAATAGAGTGTCACCTCTCCCTTTGGATGACTGAGGAGGAGGAGCCATAGGAATGTCGCGTCTCCCCTTGGATGACAGAGGAGGAGGATGCATGGGAGTGTCGCCTCTTCCCTTGGATGACTGAGGAGGAGGAGCCATAGGAGTGTCACCTCTTCCCTTGGATGACAGAGGAGGAGGAGCCATAGGAGTGTCACGTCTCCCCTTGGATGACAGAGAAGGAGGAGCCATAGGAGTGTCGCGTCTCCCCTTGGATGACTGAGGAGTAGGAGCCATAGGAGTGTCACATCTCCCCTTCGATGACTGAAGAGGAGGAGCCATAGGAGTGTCGCGTCTCCCCTTGGATGACAGAGGAGGAGGAGCCATAGGAGTGTCACGTCTCCCCTTGGATGACAGAGGAGGAGGATGCATGGGAGTGTCGCCTCTTCCCTTGGATGACTGAGGAGGAGGAGCCATAGGAGTGTCGCCTCTTCCCTTGGATGACAGAGGAGGAGGAGCCATAGGAGTGTCACGTCTCCCTTTATATGACAGAGGAGGAGGAGCCATAGGAATGTCACGTCTCCCCTTGGATGACTGAGGAGGAGGAGCCATAGGAGTGTCGCCTCTCCCCTTGGATGACTGAGGAGGAGGAGCCATAGGAGTGTCACGTCTCCCCTTGGATGACTGAGGAGGAGGAGCCATAGGAGTGTCACCTCTCCCCTTGGATGACAGAGGAGGAGGCGGTGGCATAGGAATGTCGCGTCTCCCCTTGGATGATGGAGGAGGAGGAGGCATAGGAGTGTCGCGTCTCCCTTCGTGTGACTGAGGAGGAAGAGGAGGCATAGGTGTGTCACGTCTCCCCTTGGGTGACTGAGGAGGAGGAGGCATAATTGTGTCACGTCTCCCCTTGGATGCCTGAGTAGGACGAGGCATAGGAGTGTCGTGTGTCCCTTTGGATGACTGAAGAGGTGGAGGCATAGTTGTTTCACGTCTCCCTGTGGATGACTGAGGAGCCGGAGGCATAGTTGTGTCGCATCTCCCCTTGGATGGCAGAGGAGGAGCCGGTGGCATAGGAGTGTAGTGTCTCCCCTTGGATGATGGAGGAGGAGGAGGCATAGTAGTGTCACGTCTCCCGTTGGATGACTGAGGAGGAGGAATCATAGGATTGTCACATCTCCCCATGGATAACTGAGGAGGAGGAGCCATAGGAGTTTCGCTTCTCCCCTTGGATGACGGAGGACGAGGAGGCATCAGAGTGTCCCGGCTCTCCTTGGATGACAGAGGAAGAGGAGGCATAGGAGTGTCACGCCTCCCCTTGGATGCCTGAGTAGGACGAGGCATAGGAGTGTCGTGTGTCCCCTTGGATGACGGAGGAGGAAGAGGAGGCATAGGTGTGTCGCAACTCCCCTTGGATGACAGAGGAGGAGCCGGTGGCATAGGAGTTTCTCGTCTCCTCTTGGATGACGGAGGAGGAGGAGGCATAGGAGTGTCGTGTCTCTCCTTGGATGACGGAGGAGGAAGAGGAGGCATAGGTGTGTCGCGTCTCCCCTTGGATGACTGAAGAGGAGGAGGCATAGGAGTGTCGTGTGTCCCCTTGGATGACTGAGGAGGAGGACGCATTGGACTGTCACACCTCTCCTTGGATGACTGTAGAGGAGGAGGCATGGTAGTGTCGCGTCTCCCCTTGGATGACGGAGGAGGAGGAGGCATAGGAGTGTCGTGTCTCCCCTTGGATGACGGAGGAGGAAGAGGAGGCATAGGTGTGTCGCGTCTCCCCTTGGATGATGGAGGAGGAAGAGGAGGCATAGGTGTGTCGCGTCTCCCCTTGGATGACGGAAGAGGAGGAGGCATAGGAGTGTCGTGTGTCCCCTTGGATGACGGAGGAGGAAGAGGAGGCATAGGTGTGTCGCATCTCCCCTTGGATGACAGAGGAGGAGCCGGTGGCATAGGAGTTTCTCGTCTCCTCTTGGATGACGGAGGAGGAGGAGGCATAGGAATGTCGTGTCTCTCCTTGGATGACGGAGGAGGAAGAGGAGGCATAGGTGTGTCGTGTCTCCCCTTGGATGATGGAGGAGGAAGAGGAGGCATAGGTGTGTCGCGTCTCCCCTTGGATGACTGAAGAGGAGGAGGCATAGGAGTGTCGTGTGTCCCCTTGGATGACTGAGGAGGAGGACGCATCGGAGTGTCACACCTCTCCTTGGATGACTGTGGAGGAGGAGGCATAGGAGTGTCACACCTCTCCTTGGATGACTGAGGAGGAGGACGCATCGGAGTGTCACACCTCTCTTTGGATGACTGAGGAGGAGGAGGCATAGGAGTGTCGCCTCTATCCTTGGATGACAGAGGAGGAGGAGGCATAGGAGTGTCGCCTCTCCCCTTGGATGACAGAGAGGGAGGAGGCATGGTAGTGTCGCGTCTCCCCTTGGATGACTGGGGAGGAAGCCTGGGAGTGCCGCGTTTCCCCTTGCATGACTGATAAGAGGCATGGGAATGTCGCGTCTCCCCTTGGATGACTGAGGAGGACTTGAGTAGTGTTGTTTCTCCCTTTGGATGACTGAGGCATAGGCATGGGAGTGTCCCATCTCCCCTTGGATGATTGAGGAGGAGGCGTGTGAGTGTTGCATCTCCCCTTGGATGACTGGAGAGGAGGAGGCATAGGAGTTTCACGTCTCCTCTTGGATGACTGAAAAGGACGCATAGTCGTGTCACATCTCCTCTTGGATGATTGAGGAGGAGTAGGCATAGAAATGTCGCGTCTCTCCTTGGATGACAGAGAAGGAGGAGGCATAGGAGTGTCACGTCTCTCATTGGGTGACTGAGGAGGAGGAGACATAGGAGTGTCACGTCTCTCATTGGGTGACTGAGGAGGAGGAGACATAGAAATGTCGCGTCTCTCCTTGGATGACAGAGAAGGAGGAGGCATAGGAGTGTCACGTCTCTCATTGGGTGACTGAGGAGGAGGAGCCATAGGAGTGTCGCGTCTCCCCTTTGATGTCTGAGAGGAGGCACGGGAGTGTGGCATCTCCCCTTGGATGACTGAGTAGGAGGTGTAGCACTGTCACATCTCCCCTTGGATGACTGAGGAGGAGTCGTAGGAGTGTCACATCTCCCCTTGGATGACTGATGAGGCGTCGAAGTGTCACGCGTCCCTTTGGATGACTGAAGAGGCAGCGTAGGAATGTCACATCTCCCCTTGGATGACTGAGGAGGCAGTGTAGCAGTGTCACATCTCCCCTTGGATGACTGAGGAGGCGTCGAAGTGTCACGTCTCCCCTTGGATGACTGAGGAGGCGTCGAAGTGTCACATCTCCCCTTGGATGAGTGAGGAGGTGTAGGAGTGTCACATCTCCCTTTGGGTGACTGAGGAGGAGGACTATGTGTGTCACATCTCCCCTTGGATGACAGAGGAGGAGGTGTACCAGTGTCACATCTCCCCTTGGATGTCTTAGGAGGAGGCACAAGAGTGTCACATCTCAACTTGGATGACTGATGAGGCGTCGAGGTGTCATGTCTCCCCTTGGATGACTGAGGAGGCATTGAAGTGTCACGTCTCCCATTGGATGACTGAGAAGGCGTAGGAGTGTCACATCTTCCCTTGGATGAGTGAGGAGGAAGTGTAGCAGTGTCACATCTTTTCTTGGATGACTGAGGAGGAGGTGTAAGAGTGTCCCATCTCCCCTTGCATGACTGATGAGGCGTTGAAGAGTCACATCTCTCCTTGGATGACTGAGGAAGTGTCGAAGTGTCACACCTCCCCTTGGATGACTGAGGAAGTGTCGAAGTGTCACGTCTCCCCTTGGATGACTGAGGAGGCGTAGGAGTGTCACATCTCCCCATGGACGACTGAGGAGTAGGTGTAGCAGTGTCACATCTCCCCATGGATGACTGAGGAGGAGGCGTCGAAGTGTCACATCTCCCCTTGGATGACTGAGGAGGAGGTGTAGGAGTGTCACATCTTCTCCTCTTGGATGACTGAGGAGGAAGTGTAGCCGTGTCACATCTCCCCTTGGATGACTGAGGAGGAGGCGTAGGATTGTCACATCTCGCCTTAGATGACTGACGAGGCGTCGAAGTTTCACATCTCCCTTTGGATGACTGAGGAGGAGGCGGAGGAGTGTCATATCTCCCCTTGGATAACTGAGGAGGAGGCGTATTAGTGTCACATCTCCTCTTGGATGACTGAGGAGGAGGTGTAGGAGTGTCACTTCTTCTCCTCTTGGATGACTGAGGAAGAGGTGTAGGAATGTCACATGTCCTCTTGGATGACTGAGGGGGAGGTGTAGGAGTGTCACATCTCCCCTTGGATGACTGAGGAGGAGGTGTAGGAGTGTCACATCTTCTCCTCTTGGATGACTGAGGAGGCGGCGTAGGAGTGTCACATCTCCCCTTGGATGACTGAGGAGGCAGTGTAGCAGTGTCACATCTCCCCTTGGATGACTGAGGAGGCGTCAAAGTGTCACGTCTCCCCTTGGATGACTGAGCAGGCGGCGTAGGAGTGTCACATCTCCCCTTGGATGTGTGAGGAGGTGTAGGAGTGTCACATCTCCCTTTGGGTGACTGAGGAGGAGGACTATGTGTGTCACATCTCCCCTTGGATGACAGAAGAGGAGGTGTACCAGTGTCACATCTCCCCTTGGATGTCTGAGGAGGAGGCACAGGAGTGTCACATCTCAACTTGGATGACTGATGAGGCGTCGAGGTGTCTCGTCTCCCCTTGGATGACTGAGGAGGCGTCGAAGTGTCACGTCTCCCATTGGATGACTGAGAAGGCGTAGGAGTGTCACATCTTCCCTTGGATGAGTGAGGAGGAAGTGTAGCAGTGTCACATCTTTTCTTGGATGAATGAGGAGGAGGCGAAGGAGTGTCCCATCTCCCCTTGGATGACTGATGAGGCTTTGAAGAGTCACATCTCTCCTTGGATGACTGAGGAAGTGTAGAAGTGTCACATCTCCCCTTGGATGACTGAGGAGGCGTAGGAGTGTCACATCTCCCCATGGATGACTGAGGAGTAGGTGTAGCAGTGTCACATCTCCCCATGGATGACTGAGGAGGAGGCGTCGAAGTGTCACATCTCCCCTTGGATGACTGAGGAGGAGGTGTAGGAGTGTCACATCTTCTCCTCTTGGATGACTGAGGAGGAAGTGTAGCCGTGTCACATCTCCCCTTGGATGACTGAGGAGGAGGTGTAGGATTGTCACATCTCCCCTTAGATGACTGATGAGGTGTCGAAGTTTCACATCTCCCTTTGGATGACTGAGGAGGAGGCGGAGGAGTGTCACATCTCCCCTTGGATAACTGAGGAGGAGGCGTATTAGTGTCACATCTCCTCTTGGATGACTGAGGAGGAGGTGTAAGAGTGTCACATCTTCTCCTCTTGGATGACTGAGGAGGAGGCGTAGTAGCGTCACATCTCGCCTTGGATGACTGAGGAGGAGGAGGCGTAGGTGTGTCACATCTCCCCTTGGATAACTGAGGAGGAGGCGTATTAGTGTCACATCTCCTCTTGGATGACTGAGGGGGAGGTGTAGGAGTGTCACATCTCCCCTTGGATGACTGAGGAGGAGGCGTAGTAGCGTCACATCTCGCCTTGGATGACTGAGGAGGAGGAGGCGTAGGTGTGTCACATGTCCTCTTGGATGACTGAGGAGGAGGCGTAGGAGCGTGACATCTCCCCTTGGATGACTGAGGAGGAGGCGTAGTAGCGTCACATCTCGCCTTGGATGACTGAGGAGGAGGAGGCGTAGGTGTGTCACATGTCCTCTTGGATGACTGAGGTGGAGGCGTAGGAGTGTCACATCTCCCCTTGGATAATGGAGGAGGAGGTGTAGGAGTGTCACATCTTCTCTTGGATGACTGAGGAGGAGGCGTAGGCATGTCGCATCTCCCCTTGGATGAATGAGGAGGAGGCGTAAGTGTGTCGCTTCTCTTCTTGGATGACTCATTAGGAGGCGGCGTAGGAGCGACACATCTCCTCTTGGATGACTGAGGAGGAGGCGTAGGGGCATCACATCTCAACTTGGGTGACTGAGGAGGAGGCGTCAGAGCGTCGCATCTCCCCTTGGATGACTGAGGAGGAGGCGTAGGAATGTCGCATCTCTTCTTGAATGACTGAGGAGGAGGCGTAGGTTTGTCACATCTCCTCTTGGATGATTGAGGAGGAGGCGTAGGAGTGTAACATCTCCCCTTGGATGACTGAGGAGGAGGCATGGGAGAGTCACATCTCCTCTTGGATGACTGAGGAGGAGGTGTACCAGTGTCACATCTCCCCTTGGATGTCTGAGGAGGAGGCACAGGAGTGTCACATCTCAACTTGGATGACTGATGAGGCGTCGAGGTGTCTCGTCTCCCCTTGGATGACTGAGGAGGCGTCGAAGTGTCACGTCTCCCATTGGATGACTGAGAAGGCGTAGGAGTGTCACATCTTCCCTTGGATGAGTGAGGAGGAAGTGTAGCAGTGTCACATCTTTTCTTGGATGAATGAGGAGGAGGCGAAGGAGTGTCCCATCTCCCCTTGGATGACTGATGAGGCTTTGAAGTGTCACATCTCTCCTTGGATGACTGAGGAAGTGTAGAAGTGTCACATCTCCCCTTGGATGACTGAGGAGGCGTAGGAGTGTCACATCTCCCCATGGATGACTGAGGAGTAGGTGTAGCAGTGTCACATCTCCCCATGGATGACTGAGGAGGAGGCGTCGAAGTGTCACATCTCCCCTTGGATGACTGAGGAGGAGGTGTAGGAGTGTCACATCTTCTCCTCTTGGATGACTGAGGAGGAAGTGTAGCCGTGTCACATCTCCCCTTGGATGACTGAGGAGGAGGTGTAGGATTGTCACATCTCCCCTTAGATGACTGATGAGGTGTCGAAGTTTCACATCTCCCTTTGGATGACTGAGGAGGAGGCGGAGGAGTGTCACATCTCCCCTTGGATAACTGAGGAGGAGGCGTATTAGTGTCACATCTCCTCTTGGATGACTGAGGAGGAGGTGTAAGAGTGTCACATCTTCTCCTCTTGGATGACTGAGGAGGAGGCGTAGTAGCGTCACATCTCGCCTTGGATGACTGAGGAGGAGGAGGCGTAGGTGTGTCACATCTCCCCTTGGATAACTGAGGAGGAGGCGTATTAGTGTCACATCTCCTCTTGGATGACTGAGGGGGAGGTGTAGGAGTGTCACATCTCCCCTTGGATGACTGAGGAGGAGGCGTAGTAGCGTCACATCTCGCCTTGGATGACTGAGGAGGAGGAGGCGTAGGTGTGTCACATGTCCTCTTGGATGACTGAGGAGGAGGCGTAGGAGCGTGACATCTCCCCTTGGATGACTGAGGAGGAGGCGTAGTAGCGTCACATCTCGCCTTGGATGACTGAGGAGGAGGAGGCGTAGGTGTGTCACATGTCCTCTTGGATGACTGAGGTGGAGGCGTAGGAGTGTCACATCTCCCCTTGGATAATGGAGGAGGAGGTGTAGGAGTGTCACATCTTCTCCTCTTGGATGACTGAGGAGGAGGCGTAGGCATGTCGCATCTCCCCTTGGATGAATGAGGAGGAGGCGTAAGTGTGTCGCTTCTCTTCTTGGATGACTCATTAGGAGGCGGCGTAGGAGCGACACATCTCCTCTTGGATGACTGAGGAGGAGGCGTAGGGGCATCACATCTCAACTTGGATGACTGAGGAGGAGGCGTCAGAGCGTCGCATCTCCCCTTGGATGACTGAGGAGGAGGCGTAGGAATGTCGCATCTCTTCTTGAATGACTGAGGAGGAGGCGTAGGTTTGTCACATCTCCTCTTGGATGATTGAGGAGGAGGCGTAGGAGTGTAACATCTCCCCTTGGATGACTGAGGAGGAGGCATGGGAGAGTCACATCTCCTCTTGGATGACTGAGGAGGAGGCATGGGAGAGTCACATCTCCTCTTGGATGACTGAGGAGGAGGCATGGGTGTGTCACATCTCTTGGATGACTGAGGAGGAGGCATGGGAGTGTCACATCTCCTCTTGGATGACTGAGGAGGAGGCATAGAAGTGAAACGTACTCTTTTGGATGACTTCTGTGGATGAATGGCTCCTAGAGCAGGTACACTGTGCCCTGGTGTTCCCCCTTCCGTAGAGGCTGCAGGTGGTGCCATCACGGCATTTGCCTGTCCCTTTCGGGCAGCTATGCTCTGGCCATACAGAGCTTTCCAAAGAGTGCTTGGAACTGGCATTGTTCGTTTAGAGATATGGGTGGAATTTGGATTTTTTCTGCCAGCTTTTTTCGAATGTGAAGACGTCGAGACATGGACTGAAGTTGTATGGCCAGTGCCTGGCTTGGTCTGTGATCCAGGAGGTAACTTGGGAGCCATGAAACGACTTGTCCCAGAGACAGAGGGAGGATGGAAAATTACAGCCTGGGAAGGCAGTGCTGTATCCATGTCTTCATAAGTAGGATTTGCATAGGTACCTATGGAGTCTTGGGTAGAAGTGCAGACAGCAATATGGGAAGGGGGAGGCTGGGCGGCCGTGGTAGGAAGGCCTGCAATGTACGTTATTGATGGGACTGCAAGACCAGAGTTATTGAGGGCAGGCACTTGAACAGGGGTGGGCAAGAAGCAAGGAGCAGGAGAATCTGTGCACATTGGTGAGGGTGACTTCATCGGACAGGAGTACTGCTGCAAGGGGGTGGCAGAGGTGCTGGGAAGTGCGGGGACATTAGAAGTAGGCGGGATTGTAGCTGTGAATGAATGACAAAGGCTCTTCTTCTCCTTAGGTGGAAGTCCCACTGCAGGGACCTCTGAAGTAGGAGTGGTCAAGGGCAGGGAGCCTGCAGTCTCTGGGGCAGGTGGGGAGGAGGAAGGGGCAGGCTGAGGGGCACTGCCAGAGGCCATGACCTCTGTTTTACCCCCCAAGTCTCTGTCCATCTGACGGTCAGGGCTCTTCTCCAGTTTGCCCAGGTTTGGGGCAACAGCTAAGCAAGGAATCTTGGGAGGTGGGGGCAGCTCACCGCGATCCCATGGCGCTGGTAGTGGTAGTGGCTGCGGCAGCGGGAGCACCAGAGGCATGGATGATTTCCTCTTACGGGGCCTGTTGATGGCGGGTCCTGGCAAAGAGCTCCTGGGCGGCATGACTGCAGGCTTCGTGCCGTGCATCTTCTTCTCAGATGGTGGTGAGTCCGCGGAGCTCAGCTGATGTTCTTCATCCAGGACTTTGTCTGTGGGTGTCTCTGGCAGCCGCGAACAGCATGGGCTGGGGTCAGAGAGCACTGCTGCTTCGGGACCAAGCATCCCAGGAGGCAGAACATCTCCAGAAAGGCTGTTGGAAGCGGTGGCCATGCGGTCTTTAGAGGAGGAGCTCACCTGAGACATCTGGGTGGTCTCACTCGAGCCATCATCTGGGGGCCTAGGATGGTGGTCCAGAGGCCCAGGCCTGTATTCCAGGGAGGTGAAAACTCCGCTGGTGTCTAGGGGCCTGGGTGTAGTTGACATATCCGTACTGCCACGGGGGTCCCTGTTCTCATCATCCTGCCCCGTGGGCTCTGCGTGATCCTCCTCCTCTTCTGGCATCCCTTCTGCAGGCTCTTTGTGGACCTCCACTTCTGGGCGAGGAAGCAGGAGGTGAATGGCTGGCACTGGCTTCCTCGCCTTGGCTACCTCCTGAGATTGTAAATGCAGGAGAGTACGTATTCGCCCTGCAAGGGAAGGGATGCTCCTGGATCTTAAGTGTCCATTACACGCTGAGAGCGTGGGCTTCTTCGGTGGGTCTGTCCAGATGTTCGAGGCCACGATGCCCAGAAGGGAGCATCTGGGCTGCTGGAGAGGATATCGCCTCCTCGGCTGGTTGGAAAAGCCCCCTGATAGCGGCACACGATCCCAGCGGCTTAACCCGCGACCAGGGCAATCGGCAGGTGCGGGCACGGCGGGGTGCTCCCTGGTTGGAGGGGGCTCCCGGGGAGGGAGAAGCAGGGGACGACAGCGGCGAGGCCGCAGACGGCGGCGGAGTGGGGCCCAGAGCTTAGAAAGAAAATTGCCCATACGGACAATCAGTGTGTGCCAAAGGATACGAGACTGGAGTAGGAAACTAGGAGAGTGACTCCGTTGCTTCTGACTCCTCTCGAGGCCAAGCACACACTGAGCTACTTGCCCACTGACTGCCCTTTTGATGTCACCTGGGCATGTGTCACAAAGCCCCCCGCCAGTGCAGCCCCTCCCCCACCAGGACACCTCACAATAGGTCAGCTGACGTAGTGGAATTTCCAGCACCTGGGACCGCCCACTGACAGTTGCAGGGGGTGGGCGCCAAGTAGAGCACCGTGAGAGACCATTCAGGGACGGAGTGGGCACATCCAATCAGCATTCACGCCGCCCAGGCACTGGCTCTGCAGGGGCCCTCAGCGTCCAGTGTGTGGCGGCCAACCCAGTTCCCCGGCGTCCCAGAAGCCAGGACCTGCTCAAAGCCACACGGAACCACCCAGATCCTGCCAGGGTGGCCCCCCTTCCACGGGCCTTCCCAGCTTCTCCAGGAAGCTTGGAGCCAGGCCCGCCTTCTCCGCAGCCACCAGCCAGGCAGGTGATTTTGGAGGAGGCGACCGGAGGCTGCACTGAGTGGACAAGGCAGTCCACAACATTCTTCCTAACAGGCAGGTCGTTTGCTTCTCCGAAAGTGTAGGTTAGGGACTGCCTACTGTCAGCATAGCACCGTCCCACTTTCTAACTGAGCCTTGCAGCCCAGATTTTCTCCTTGGTCTAGTTTGAAGGATCTAGTGTAGAGAGCAAATGCCTCACTTACTGCAAGTTTTAGCTGCACAGGTTATTGGCTTACGTACGATCGGCGCAGTGTGGTCCTTGGGAGCCTGTCAGCTGGGGCTGCCGTTCCCTCCAGCTGCAGTCCACGTGCAGCTGGGCAGGCAGTCAGCCACCACTTTCTAAGCTTTTTCTCTCTTGGGCTTTTTCTATAGTACTTTCCTTTATTGAGATTGCTCTTTGTCTGATCTTCAAATGACTGGCTACTTCTAATCCTTTAAATCATAGCTGAAAATCACTTCCATGGAGATTTCTTCCCTATTAT